>PYHX02000413.1:94969707-95008102 GCA_004302925.2 Cochliomyia hominivorax | reverse complement strand
CACTTTTTTTGTAAAAATATTTATTTTTTTATCATCATTTATAAAATTCTCTTTAATCACAGCAACCACATTTATTAGTCATGGTCACTAAACTAATAAAACATTGAACCCTCATTTCTACCATAAACAAAAACAACACGACAATGATTTTAATGCCCTACACCACCGTAGGTGTTTGGGTGGTAATTATGCGTTTTTTTGTAGAAGTTTGAAAATATTACTACCAACTTCTAAGTATACTGTTCGACTCAAAATCACATGCTAAGTCGATTTTACGATGTTCGTTCGTCTGTCCATCTGTCGGGCTGTCCATGTAATCCTTGTTAATAAATTGCAAGTGTCAATTTCAGAGATATTTTGATGAAATTTAGCATGTGTCAAAATTTTGGCACAAGGACAATGCCTATTGATTTTAAAGAAAGTTGGCATAAATAAGTCAAATAGATATTCTAGAATGATGTGCCAAATTATTACGATGATATCGATCTATATCTTTTGATATACTAAACCGATTTAGCTGATCTTAAATAGGAAACTTTTCAGGACAATAACAAATACTCAGGCCCAATTTCATTGAGCCCTGTCAATTATTGTGGATGTGATCGCGCCAGAACAGAAAGACAGTTAAACTTACAGACATTGTTAATCGAATCAGTTTATGGTTTAATGCCAGAGGTCTGAGATAATTACTTCTTAGCGTTACACACAGAATGGACAATGTTAATATTCCCTCTTCACCACTTGTGGTGGTGGAGGATATAAAAATGACGACTCATGATTTGTTTTCCTCATTAAAATGAAAACAATTTTTTTTCTATTTATTTAAGAAAGTCAATTTATTTATTTCATCAAAATAACCATAAAATAATAAAAAAGAAAATAAAAATAATAAAACCCAAAACAAATATCAACAAATAAAAGAAAAATAAATATTAAGATAAAAAAAAAGTTTAATTCAAAAACAAAGAGAAAACAGGTGTTAAGAATTTATAAATGAATGAGACGTTTTAAATAAATGAATTTTTAATAAAACTTTATAATTTTTAAATAATGGAAAAAATAACAACAATTTGTCAATATGACAGTTGAAGAAAAATCAAAGTAAAAAATTTATTAAAAATTTATTTCAGTGCATGAGAGAATTTCAATGAATTTCTCTCCCCACCCTCTCACTCTTTCTATTAGTAATAAACCGCGTTAACAGGACTAAATAAACAATAACAAAGATTTAGGAAATTAATATGACTAAAAGGTGAAAAAAGGATGGATATACGAAATTTTGTGTTTAAAACGATATTTTAGACTAGTTTTTTTTTAAATAAAATTTCGGACGATATTAAATAAACAAAATGCATTCATCGCTATTTCTGTGAAAATAATTTTTTTCGAACCAGTTATTATTTAAGTAAATTTTAAGGTGTATTTTTTATTTTTTTTATATTTTTATTTTGCATTTTTACCATTTTTGTCAAGTTTTTTATAAAAAAAAAATTAATATATAAATCAATATAATATTTCGACCATTTTATTAAAATTAATTTTTTTCATCGAGTTTTATTATTAAAAAAAATTACAAACTTTTTTTTAATAATTTTTTTGACCAGTTTTCTATGCGAAGAAAATTTTCGACCAGTTTTTATTTAAGTCAAAAGTTATTTTATTAAGAAAATCGACTAGCTCATTTATATAAATTTTGACTAATTTTCTATTAAAAAAAATTCGACCAGTTTTTATATTTTTGTCGGCATATTTTTTGGACTTTTTTCAATTTATTTTTTGACGGGTTTAATTTTTAATTAATATAAAAATTTCGACCAGTTGTCTATACGGAGAAGAACAATTTCGACCACTTTCATTTAAATGAATTTTTTAAACGATTTCTATTAAGAAAATCGCAAACTTTATAAAAAATTTCGACCAGTTTTCCATATGAAAAAACAGTTTTTATTTAAATATTTTCGGCAGTTTCCCTCTTTTAATTTTTTGACATGTTATTTTATTAAGAAAATCGACAATATTTTATACTTAAATAATTTCGACCAGTTTACTATTTAAACAATTTTTGGCATTGAAAACCTTTTTGACAAGTTTTTTATAAGAAAATATCTTTTAACAATTTCTTATTTAATTAAAAATTTTTGGCCAGTTTTCAGTTTACAAAAATTGTCGAAATTTTCATATGTACTAAGAAAATAATTATCCGATAGTTTTCTAGTATATTATTAAAAAACTTGTATAATATTTATATTAGAAAACTTTTCGAAATTTTGTTAAATTAGAAAACTTTAAATTTTCCTACTCTAAAAAATTCGACCAGTTTTCTAATGAATGATTTTATTTCAGTATTTTCATTTAATAAAAAATCGACAAGTTGTCATTTGAATAAAAATGCAGAGTTTTTTCAGATAACATTCTTAAAAATTTTCTCATTAAAAAAATTCGTCTGGTTTTTTATATATTGAAGTTTTTTGATTAGTTTTTGATATGTATAAAATTTTCGACCAGTATTCAATTTGAATAATTTTCAAATATTTTCCATATATTTTTCTTAATTTACCAGTTTAGAGATTTGACGAGTTGTTCATATAGAAAGAAATAGATTTCAACAAGTTATTTAGTGTGAAAAACTGGCCGAAAATATTCATTAGAAGACATTTCCGGCCAGTTTTCTCTCTGGAAGAAATTCCACGCTAATTTTCGAACAATATTTTAAGGAACCAAACTTTTCAACAAGTTATCCTTTTTAAACATATTCGACCAGATTTCTTTTTTAAAGGCAACTTCCCATAAAATAATAATTTAGAGCAAATGGATTTCTATTTGTTCTAAATTAATATTGAATTTATTATATTAATTTCCATCTCTTTGTTTTGTATGTTTGTTTAATCTTTAGGTGGGAGAGTGTGAGAGTAATTTACCTAATATGGCTGCCAAATTTACTTAACTCAAACGAGAGGCCATTAAAGGTGAAGAAACTTTCCGTTTCCTGCGGTGAGTAATAAAGTACTTGTGAGTCAACAGTTAGAGTGAGTTTAAAGAGGAGTGAGAGAGAGAGGGCAAAAGTAAATATAATTTGTAGGATCACAAGTTAAACAAAAAGGTTTATTGAAGGTGAAAATAAAATAAACATATTGTTTGACTACCTGTGGCGAAATTAAATTAAGAACTCATAAATCTCTTATGTTTAATCAGTTGTAGAATGAAGAGTTATATATTTTTGATTATTATTTTCCTTTGGTATTTTCTTAGTATTTCAATCGTTTATAAATTATATTATCAGTCATTTTTTATATTGATTATAGATAATGTTTTTTATATATAAATTTAATAATTTCTTTATATAAATTTTTAATTTTATTATTATGTCAACTTTGAACAAAGTCTATTTATTTGCAATTATTGTGATTATAAATTTATAATGAATAATTATTAAATTGTCATGAAATTGAACATGTAAGAATGCTATATTCGGCTCTGCCGAATCTTTAACACCCTCCACCACAAATTCTTGTAAAGTAAATAGGTTATGTTCGTTCAAACACAATCATTTAATATACAATATAATATAACACGAAACCTTTAATGAGTCATAAAATTAGAAATATTTTTAGCTATAACTATATCTACTGAACCGATTTTGATATATTTTGGAACGGTTTAGACTTTATTCTAATTTATTGATTTACAATTGACAATTTTGTGAAAGTTCTTCCTTAATATCAGTCTATATGTTTTGATATAATGAACCGATTTTACTAGTTTTAAATAGGAGACTTTTCAGGATTATAGCAAATACTCAGGCTAAATTTCATTGAACTCTGTCAATTATTGTGGATGTGAGCGTGTAAACAGACGGACATAGATTTCGATTTGATGCAAGAACATATATAGATTCCTTCTAAGCGTTACACATGGAATGACAAAGTTACCATATATGGTGGAGGGTACAAAAATATATGAATGAGTGAATTTTCAAAAACTTTTTAGAATTTCTGAGTAAATTACTTTCATTAATCAAAATTCTATTAAAGAATTTCAAAATCCTAAATTGTCTTTAATTATTTTGTTCTTAATACTTTTCACTTAAATATTTCAAAATAAATTATGAAATTTTATATACAAATCAAGAAATATAGAAATTTTCCATTTATTAAAGACAATTGTTTCTTGTGTTGTCTTGTGTGTGTGTGTGTGTGTTTTGTTTAAATTAATTGAATATTAAAAGAAATTTTTTCTTATGCTTCACTTGAATAATTTTGTGAAAAGAAATAAATTAATTTCAATTAAAATTTATTCACTACGAAAAGAAATTAAAAAAAAAATCATATTTTCAGTTAAATTGTTGCTTATCTGGTAAAAAAGGCAAAAATTATCAGTTAATGACATTTATTAATCTAATGATTTAGATTAATTTATAATCTTTTATTTCGTGGCAAAGAAATGGTGTATAAAAAAAGGGAGATAAAGTTTATAAAGCAAAAGAGCACATAAATAATCAAACAGGTGTTTGAAAAAATGAAATATTATGTAAAACTGGAACTGAACTAGAACATGAACTAGAAGCTTGACTAGAAACTTAACTAAAACCTGAACTGATACCTGAACTAAGATTTGAAATAGAACTTAAATTAGCTGCATGACTAGAACGTGAACTAAAACCTACTGAACTGAACTAGAACTGAAATAGAACTGAATTAAAACTGAACTAGAAATCAACTAGAAATGAACAAGAGCTGAACTAGAGCTTAACCAAAACTGAACTATAATTGAAACTGAATTAGAAGTGAACTAGAACTGAACAAGAGCTGAACTAGAGCTAAATTAGAACTGAACTAAAACTTAACTGAAACTGAACTACAACTGAACTAGAAATGAACTAGAACTGAACTTGAACTGAACAAGAACTGAACTAGACCTAAACTAGAACTGAACTACAATTGAACTTGAACTGCACTAGAATTGAACTAGAACTGAATTAGAGCTGAACTAGAGTTAAATAGAACTGAACTAGAACTGACCTAAAACTGAACTAGAACTAAACTAAAAATGAATTGGAACTGAACAAGATATTGAACTAGAACCTGAACTAGATTAAGGGCAAGAAGAGAGAGAGTCATAATTCTCCATTCGAATTGAATCTTTGCTGTAATACTAATCTATATGTATAATAACATTCCTCTCAGTGTTCTAAATTTTTGCTAAATATTTATATTTTCCATTATTCTTCAAATTTTTTAATTGTTATAATGATTGATAATTTATATCATTTTCTCTCTACAAGAACCAAACAAAATAATTCAGGGTTATTTTGATAAAAAAAATTATCTTATTAAGTAAATAACACACACAAACACACACACACTTATGTTCATTAAAAGTAAATTGTATTTATTTATTAGTTTTAATGTTTATTTCACATTAATAAATAAAAAAAAATATTTATATAATTACCAATTTCATCAATATAAATAAAATGAAAATATCGAGAGAGAATACAATAAAAATTCTGTAAATATTTGTAATAATTTATAATGATTTATTTTCTTTTAATTATTTGATTAAGAAAAGATCAAGGTTCAGTTTTATAATATTTAATTTTTTAAACTAATTTCAATTAATTTAATTGTATTTATTTTTTATCTGCTTTTTTTGTTAATAATTTAAATAATTTTTACTATTTACAAACAACAAAAGTCTTAGCGATTATTTAAATTGTTATAAAAAGTAATAAAATGTTGTTAAAATTTGCTGCAATTAATTTTTATAAACTGTTATTTACAGAGAAAAAAATCAACAACAATTAAACGTTATTAAGCACAAAATATAATTAAATAATCAGAAAATGACTTGAATTATTTTTACATTTAAAATGGGGGAACATTGTACACGCACAACATTTGTTTTAATTTTAGATCAGAACCAGTTCATTTCTAGTTTAGATTCTAGTTAAGTTCTGGCTCATGTTCTTGTTCAGTTCTGGTT
Source organism: Cochliomyia hominivorax (assembly GCA_004302925.2). Lineage (NCBI taxonomy): Eukaryota > Metazoa > Arthropoda > Insecta > Diptera > Calliphoridae > Cochliomyia > Cochliomyia hominivorax. Next base: position 95,002,120 of record PYHX02000413.1, on the reverse strand, counting down.
CAGATCTATTTTTGAGTTATAGTTCAGTTCCAGTTCAGTTCTATATCAGCTTCTAGTTCTGAATTTAGTTTAGGTTTAAGTTAAGGTTCTTGTGTAGATTCTGTTCAGGTTCTAGTTCAGATTCTAGTACTGATTCTTGTTCAGGTTCTAGTTCAGATTCTCGTTTAAGTTCAGGTTTTAGTTCAGGCGTAGTTCAGGTTTTAGTTCGGGTTCTAGTTCTCTTTAATCAGTTTAGTTCTATTCATTACTCTGGTTAAAAACTTACAATTTCATTTGTGATTTTACTGCCAAAAGATCTTTTCCTTATCAATAAATATAAATTACTGATATTTCTTATCTTAATTTATTTATGATGATTCAAATTTAATCATAATTCCCTTGAAAGAAAAAAACTTGATTTTGACAAATTTACGACTTAGTAACAATAAAGAAAAAATCTATTAAAGAAAGATTAACTCTCTCTCTTTTTTGCAAAAACATTAATTTTTTAGAACTCTAATTCTTTTTTTATCATTTAATTTAAATTTCCTTTTCAAATTTATATCACTGTGCTTTAAATTATTAAACCAAACACGTTTACTACATTAACATTATTTTTACAGGTAAACACCTTAATAAAAAAACAACAATTAACAGCTCAATTAATAAAACATTAATTGTTTAAAAGAGACATTTAAATGCGTAAATGCATTTAGCAATAACAACTTTGTAAGGAAAACAACTTATTGCTGTTAAGTTATGCTCTTAATTATAAAAAGGACAAAAAGTGAGAGAGTGAGAAGACTCCAAACACTTTATAATAAATAAGAAAACAGAAATATTACCGTTCATTTATTCTGAATGAATTGACAGAAAAAATGGAAGAAAGTGAGAGGGGAAACAATTGAAGTTGAAAATGGTGTCATTAATATAAAAAATTTCCATACAAAAATCTACAATAACAAAACTATACACACACATTACAGTAATATTACTGTTGTATTATATGCTCTGTACTTTACTCTTTAAAAAAATATAATGAGAGAGAACCTAAAGAAAATAAATACTCACTCCTTTTTTAACTCCCCCTAAAACAGTCAATACAAAACATAGTAGAAAAATACTACCGTTATGATTCTTACCAAAAAAGGAGTTATATTAAAAGAGAGTGTGAGAGAGAGAGGGAGATGTATTACTTCTATTACTCCTAATAACAACATTCAAAGAAAAACACTAATAAAATATTTATAAAATAAAAATTACTGTTATTTTTCATATAACATACTACAATTTATATTATATAAACAGAGTGTTTGGAAGAGAGAGAGTGAATGAGAAAAGGAGTACAAAATTACTGGAAGTATTGAAAAAAAAGGAGGCAATTATAGTAAAAAAAAAAAAAAAAACAATAAAAAAACGCAAAAGCAAAGAAAACTCAAAACAAAAACAAACTTAAATAAAATATAAAAACAAAGTACACCTGTACTCGCGTGGCTAAAACAACAAGAATGTAATTAAAATGTAAATGAAAAAAGAACCCAGAAGTGAAAAAATAAACAACAACTAATTAAATAAAAAAATTAAAAATCAAAAACAAAAATTACACTTAAAAAAATCCTAAAAATATTCATATAAGAAACAAACAGGTGTTTCTTTTCTCTCTCCCTCTCTCAACACACATAAAAATACACCTACAGATTATTATTGTTGTTGTTGCTATTCATATGCTTAAACGTTACAATGACCTTTACACGGGTATTAAGAAAGAAAAAAACTTAAAACTGAAAGTGTTTTTTGTTTTTTAGTAGAAAACAAAAAGACAACAAGAACAACTAAATCAAAAATATAAAAATAAAATTTTAAAAATAAATTAAAACAAAAATACAAAAAATACATGATTGATTTAGCTTAATTGACAATTAAATAAAATGACTAAGAATTTTATAACTTGGTCATATAATATACATACGCTCAGTTAGCTGAATATATAAATTTTCAAGCTGAATTGATATATAACAATTGTCTATGAATCATTTTACTATTTTTTTCAATTTTTACTTAGCAGAATTGCAAAATTTCTCAGCTGAATTGTAATTTAAGCTACAAATTTACATTATTTTGAAATTTTATTAAAATTTAGTTAGCTGAATTATAACATAACTTAGCTGAATTAAAGTTTAAAATAAAACTACTACTACTTGCTGAATTTCAAAATTAGTTAGCTGAATGAATTACAAAATTAATTGGCTGAATTAAATTTTTAGTTGAAAATAAAACTTTTTAAAATTTCTTTTATTTTTACTTGCTGAATTGTAATTTTAGCTTACAATTAAAATTATTTTTAAAACATTTTAAGACTTAATAAACTGAATAACAATATCACTTAGCTGAATTAAATTTTTAGATGAAAATAAACATTTTTTATGCATCAGCTGAATTGCAAATTTAGTTAGCTGAATTGTAATTTCAGCTTTATATTGACTTTGAGTTGAAAACTTCTTAAAATTTAGTTAGGTAAATTACAAAATTACTTAGCTGAATTTATTTTTCCAGTTAAAAAGAATAGAATTTTTTTCCTTAAGAATAAGTTAGCTGAATAGCTAAATTATCTAAAATAGTTTGACTTTCTATGAAAATGTTGGAGTATTTTTAAGTTTTCTTTAAAATTTTGTGAGCTGAATTGTAAATTTAGTTAGATGAATTGCAACAATACGTAGCTGAATAGCTACAATACGTATCTGTATTAAGTTATTAGTTAAACAATAACATTAAATTACTATTTCTTTATAATTCAGTTACTATTTCTATTTCTTTATAAATCAGATATAATTTATACTAGTTTTTATTTAGCTGAATTGAATTTAATAAGAAATTTTGTAATATATCTAAAGCTGAATTGTATTTTTAAGATATTTTATGAAAATTTATTTAGCTGAATACAAAAAATTGTATATTTACTTTATGGAAAAATAAAAATTATTTAGCTTAATTTAATGTTACACAGCTGAATTGGCACTTTGTTATTTATATTAAAGGAATTTTTAATTTATTGATATATTTCTCCATGTAAATTAAGTTTAAATGAAAATTTTTTAAGATATCTTTAGCTGAATTTGAATAATATAAAATTTACCATTATTTTAATTAGATGAATTAATATAATTGTAGCTGAATAAGATTTAAATTATAAGTTTTCAAAATTTCTTGAGGTAAATATAAAAAATAATATATTTTCTTTAAGAAAAAATAAAAACTACCTAGCTGAATTTAATTTCTCTCAGCTGAATTATGTTTAAATGAGGAGTATTGAAAATTTCTTATGCCGAATTTGAAAAATATAGAATTTACCTTAATTTTATTTAGCTGAATTAAAATTTTATATAATAATTTCAATTTTCTGGAGCATTTTTTCAAATGGGTAATTTTTTCAAAATATAAAATAATTATTATGTAGAAATAAAATAAAGTTGAATTAAAAATTTAAAATTTTAATAAAATTCAATATTACCTTTTTCTATTGTTGTTGCTGTTGTTATTAATGTTGTCGTTGGCCAAACGTTGTTGTTTTTTGTTGTTTTATTGTTATTGTTGTTGTTATGTATCACAGTAAAAATGTTTCGTTTGAAAAAAATCTATATACAACATGTGTTTGTATATAGAAATTTGTTATTATTTTTGTTGTTGTTATTTATTTCTTATTGCTTCGATGATGCTGATTATGATGAGTTTGCTGTTTTTCTTGTTTTGTTGTTGTTGTTTTTTTCCTGACTTTAAAAATTTTTATACCCTACACCACCGTAAATGATTGGGATATTATGCTTTTATGTTAATGAAAAAATGGTGTTACTTCCACCTTTAAGTATACCGTTCGATTTAGTATCACTTTCTGAGTCAATTTAACGCTGTCTGGCTGTCCAGGTGATCGTTGTGAATCCTTCTTCCAAATATCAAAAATCTAACGAATTCAGTAAAATTATAATAAAAAATGTTCTAATTAAGATAAGATATAAACAAAAATCGATGTGCGAAAAAATACGTGGGTCAGTCCATAATTTCTTCTAACTTCCATATAATCGCCCAGAAAAAAATTCATTTTTATGCGCAAAAATTGTGGAAACAAATCAGTAAATCAAATTATAGGAGGGATTTTCATAAGTTTTTCGTAACTAACATTTATAAACAATATTGTGGTGTAGGGTATAAGACAATCGGGCCTTACCGACTATAACATTCTTACTTATTTTACCCTCTACCATCATAAGCAACATTCCGTTTGTAATGCTAAAGAGGAATTATCTCAGAACCCAATATGTATATATATATATACATACTTGCTAAATCGACTCAGATTTTGAGTTGTGAGTGTGTATGTACAAAACATAAAGTATTTACTTCACGCTTATTTATGGTGGAGGGTATTGAAAATTCGTCATAGCCGAATATAACATTCTTACTTGTTTTTATTTCGTTTTGTTTTAATTTTGTATTGTAGGTTTTTGTTGTTGTATTAAATAGTTGCTGGCTAGGTAGTGATTTTTTTGGGGGGTAAAGGGAAGAAAGAGAAAGAGAGACAAAAATTATTTTATATGATTTTTTAAATCTTTTTGCCTGTTGCCAATTTTTTTAAACACTTCTTTTGGTATAATTTTTTACTTCAAGAGTTTTTTCCCCTTAAAATTCTGTTTTGTTTTACAAAATTTTATTATTCTTTGAACGTTTTGAAATATTTTTAGATTTTTTTAATTAATTGAAATTGTTTTTGTTTTATTTTTTATAGTAAATTTATGACGTTTTATTTAAAACATGCGAAAATCTCTTTACAATGAACTCTCAACACTGCCCCACACACTCTTCGGCCGTAAAATGCGTTAGACAACGGTTTTTTATTTTATTTCATTTTATTTTTTGTTGATTTTTATAGAAAACACATTAATAAGAGAGGATCTATTATTAAAAATAAAAACAACAAAAAATTTAGAAAAAAAATTACACAAACAAAGGCGTCGCGGCGCTCGTTGTATTGTTTAATATGTGTGTTTAGTCTTTGACTGACTGACCGACTAACTAAAATTTTTTTTCGTTTACTGTTTAAGGCTAACGGAAGCTAAATAGACTTAATAGCACATAAACACTCATACTCAAAACATTTACTATCATAACCATTAATTAAAGCAAAAAAAAAAACTAAAATTATTAAAAAAACGCTTTTAGCAAGGGAATTCCCCACTCTTCACAAAAATTATTTTTAAACTCTCTCTTTTCAATTATTATTAATTCTTTAAACTCATTTTTTAATTAATTTTTTTCTTTGGCTCACTTTTATTTAATTTAATTAAATTTATAAATTTCTTTTAATTCTTTTTAGCACAAACAATATTTGCGTTTAATCTTATTTCCGTTCTCACTTTGCAAACTCACAAAAAATACTGTCAATTTAACAGCTGTTTGTTTGGCAATAGACCTATTAAAAAGGAAAAAAGAGAACAAAAAATAAAAACAAAGAGATGCCATATTAATAAGTACTTCAATGATGACATTAACAACAGGGTGTTCTATAAATAAAAGAAAATTAATTGTCTTAGAAAACTCTAGCTGAATTATCAATAAATAATAATTTTCCAAGATTTCCTTAGCTGAATATCAATAAAGATATATTTTCTTTATAATTTCATTAGCTTTTACCCGGTGCGCTTTGCTGCATTAAAACAATTTCATGCAGCAGGAATTTTACAAAATTCCCTGACACTGTCCTTTCGAAAATTTTCTGGGTGAAATAGTTTATTATGTAGTCGATAATCAATATTAGTTTTGAATGGAGGAAATACTTCCCTCTGGTCGTATACATCCTACAATTTGTCCAGTAAAACAGATACTTGAAAAAGTGATTGGGACCAAATTTGGAAATTGTCTCTGTTATTAAGATACTCAATAATAAATATTTACCATGTATGGGGGTACCCCTGCCTCTGGTCCATTCGTACTATATTTTTTCTAGTAAAACGGATCCTTGAGAATGTGATTGGGACCAAATTTGAAATTTTTCGCTCTTATAATTCCATAATATTTTTTTTATAATTTTTTCCAGCTGAATAAGATTTAAAAAATAATTTCTAAAAATTTATCTAGCTGAATTGCAAAAATAACATATTTTCTTAAAAATAAGCATAGTTTTTCTGAGCTGAATTAAATTTTAATTTTATTTCACTTAGCTGGATTAACATTTCAGTACATTTTTAACATATAAATTTTATCTTTTATAAATTTCTCTAGCTGAATTAAGTTTATGTTATAATTTCTGATGATTTATTTAGCTAAATACAAAAATAAATATATGTTCTTTATGAAAAAGTTATTTTTATTTAGCTGAATTTAATTTTCATTAGATTTTACTTAGCTGAATTAGATTCAATTTTTAATTTGTAAATTTTGTTCTAGCTGAATATCAAAAATATGGCATTTTCTTTGTTAAAAAATATTTTTAATAGATTCTATTTAGCTGAATTAATATTTTAATCATGTCTATAAGAAAATTCTTAAATATATATATATATATATATATATATATATATATATATATATATATATATATATATATATATATATATATATATATATATATATATATATATATATATATATAACTCTGGCTGAATTTGATTTATTAACCATTTTTTACTTTCTTTAGCTAAATTTCGAATATTCTTTTTGCTGAATCACATTTTTAATATATTTAACTTAGCTGAATTAAGGTTAAGGTAAAGTTAAGCACCTAAAAGCCGTTTCTGGTATGGCATATAGTATGCAATTGTTACAATGGGCTCTATAAATACGTAAATTTTCATCTAGGAATGTTTACAAAAAGCCTAGTTCCATTCATAAGACTTCAAAATATGTACATTTATTTCTGAACTGATTTGTCATCCTTTAACTATGTTAAACAAGTCCTTTAGTGTGAATGTGGTATTTCAAATCCTTCAAAATACCCGCATATCATACATTTTTAATAGCTTCAGTCCAAATCTTCTGAAATCTTGTATTTTATCTAAAACTCCTTAAATTCCCTCATTTTTTATTTTTCCCATTAATTCTCTATCTGGTAACTCCTTTCCTAACGCAAAAAATATCTGGCTTCTCTCTTCCTCTCTCACGAGTTCTTTTGTCATTTCGGTGACAGCTGTTTTTGAAATGTCAATTTTGTTTATTTATAATAAACATGTAACCTGCTAGGAAATATCATAGCAACCGGTAAACAACTTTAATTTTCAAATAAATTTCAGAAACTTTGAAATTAATTTCATCATCTTCAAGAGAAATAAAAGAATTAAAGATTTTTCAAAATGGACAAACCCCAAATGATCGAACATTTGAATCAAAGTCTTAATTATACGGTGTATGACACAAAATGGTTACCTTGCTCAGCGAAGTTTGTGGTCTTGGGTTCCAAACCCAATAGCCAAGGAATATTGGAGATTTATGAGTTAAATGAAAATAAACTTGAAAAGGTGAAATGTGTGGAAAAGAAATCAGCTTTTAAATGTGGTTCATTTGGTGCCTCCTCTCTAAGAAATCGACACATGGCTATTGGAGATTTCCAGGGAAGATTGCAGGTTTTGTAAGTTTCTTTTCAACAGCTTTAGGAGAAAACAAATATTAATTTTATATTTTCTCAAAGAGATTTAGAACGTCCAGAAATTCCCGTGTACAATGTGGAAGCCCATTCCTCCATTATTAACTGTTTGGATGCTTTGGGTGGCAAACAAGTGGATTGTGGTGCTCCGGAAATTGTTACTGGCAGTCGAGATGGTTCGGTAAAGGTTTGGGATATCCGTCAAGGCAATGCTCCCGTAGTGGATATGACGCCAGAGTCGCCTCCAGTTTCACAATCTTCCATTAATCATAAAAGAGATTGCTGGGCTGTAACATTTGGTGATAGTTACAATAATGAGGAACGTTGTGTGGCCGCCGGTTATGATAATGGTGATTTAAAGCTTTTTGACTTAAGAAAACTCTGTGTAAGATGGGAGACTTCCTTGAAAAATGGCGTATGCGGCATTGAATTTGATCGTAAAGATATACCTATGAATAAAATGGTGGTTACTACACTTGAGGGAGGTCTTTTGGTTTATGACATGCGTACGCAACACCCTTCCAAAGGATTCACTTGTCTTGAGGAACGTAATGCGGGACGCTCAGTGGGAACAAATGGTGTTATTACAGGTCCCAAAGCTACCGTATGGTGTGTTAAACATTTACCACAAAATCGTGATATATTTGTGACCTGTGGTGGTACGGGTTCTCTGCGGTTATGGAATTATGAATATCCCGAGAAAAGAGTTAAAGATGGAGCTGATGGTTACAGCGAGGGAGTGACGGGTTCTTTAAATATGTTAAATGCCACTACATTGTCTACGCAACCGGTACATTGTTTTGATTGGCATCCAGATAAAATGGGATTGGCCGTATGCGGAGCATTTGATCAAAGCGTTAGGGTTTTAGTGACCACCAAACTTAATGTATATTAATTTTTAATTTAATTTAAAATAATTAATTTAAACCTCGTTTTTATTGAGAATAAAAATGGATTGGTGGTTTGGAATAATGTTTAGATAGAAAGCTTTGTTATGGGATACAATTAAGCTACAAATATTTATAGAAGTTATCTGATCTTTTGTACTCAAAAACTTTGTTTCAAATCTTTATTTCTTCGTTTAAATTTATACTTATAACTTCTGCCGTCCTTCTTACGCCCCCATTCTTTGTTTAACTTGTGCTGTCATTTCCTCTAACAACTGCTTAACTTTTTTTAAAAGTTCTTCATTCTCGGGAAACTGTATGGGTTCCTTTTCTATGGCTCTTATACAAGCCTGATCCGCCAATCTAGCAGAATTCAATTGTGAGGTAATCATTACCTCACTTTCATCTTCAGAATGCTTTGAAATGGCCTCCAATGATCTCTGACTTAATTCCTCACATAACTCCAAAGCTTTTTGGGCGAATGGTTGCTTAGTAGCCCACACTAATTCCTTGGCTGTATAGGATCTAAAAGCTTTAACTAATTTTTCGGCTTTTTTAAGAGGTGTAGGAGCTATTAAAGCAGCCAATTCCCATACTTTAGGCTCTGAACCATGTTTGACGCATTGGTGACCCATAAGGGTAGTAGCTTTCTTAAGTAAACGTTCGGGAGTTTGTCCCTTGGCATCAGGTTTTCCTTCTGCTATGGCAGTTATTGTTATGCATAATACTTCCAGATCTAGGAAATGGGTTTTTAATTCTGACAGTCTATTGTAGGCATTCATGGCATCTTCAAAGTGTCCTGTATCCACAGAGACTACCATAAAGTTTTCCCACACTTTCCAATTGGAATAATTACATTTCAATGATTCTGCCAAAACTTTATGAGCTCTTTGTTTGTCTCCAAGTTTTATGAGCGCCTTCGCCAAATTATTCCAGGATTCAAAGCCCAATGGTTCCAAATGGGTGTAGGTTATGTAGGCATGTACAGCCAATTCCCATTTCTCTAACATTATGGCGGAATAACCCAATCTTAGCCAGATTTTTTCTTGTAAAGAATTAATTTCCACCGATTTTTCATAATGGGGAATAGCTTCCTCATAACGTTTATGAGCAAAGAGATAATTGCCCCAATAGGCTTTAGCTTTGCCACTGGTATGTTTGGAAAATTCCCAGGCAGTTTCATAGCAATCTGGATTGTCAGTAGCATCTCCCAGCAGACAGTAAAGCAAAACAGTGGGCTTCTTGTCAAGTTCTTGTTGTATAATCTCAGCAGCCTTATGTCTTAGTTCCAAGGCGGTGTAGCAATAAATCACCTGTTCCCAGTTTTGTATCTTTAGGTATATATCTAAGGCGGTTTTGATCATGCCCAGGGACAATAATAGTTCACATAACTGAGCTTTAACCTGCCATGTGGGCTGCAAGAAGGCAGCAAATGCATAGGAGAACCGATCCTTTACAGAGTAAACATGTTCTGTAAGCATTTTAACTGCCTCTTCACATTGTTTCCAACTGCGCTCCACAGTACGACGATGTTGAGACTCCTGAACACAATTTAGTAACAAAGCTGATTGTCTAACTTGTAATGGACCATGTTCTTGATACAGTAAAGTTTGAGTATAAGGCTCCAATTCTTCATCCGCCAAACGATCTTTAGGTTGGGAACGTTTCAATTGACGCCTAAAAGGAAGGGAATAAAATTAAATTTCTATTAATGAAATCAAAATTCCAACTTACACTTTCGTCAACACCAAAGCCTGCAATACACTTGGCAAAGTCATAACTTCATTATCTTTTTCCTCTATAAAACGTATTCTCTCCAGACGAGTGTCATCATCCAGAAGTAATAGTTTTGGTATCTCTATATCACCATTTGTAGCCTTAGCCGGGGGAAGTTGTAAATCTTCTGTTTGCTGGACTTTTAGACAAAGTTGAGGCAAAGGTTTTTGCTGGAATTTTGTTCTCACTCCCAAAATACCCTCTACATTTAGTTTCACTTTCAGGTGTTCACAGAGGGTATCTAAAATTTCTTTACATTTTTCACCACGATGATATTGTAGATAAGCATTGGCCACTTCCAGAAAGAGTAAAGCTTCATATTCTTTATTTTGGAGTTCGGAGAAATGTTGCAATAACCATTCGCATTCTTTTTTAACTAGAGACCAAAGATCCGCGGCTAATTCGTCGATGCAGTGTTGATGAAGGCATAAGGAGCGTAAGTGCCACCAGTGGAGGACCTAAAGCGGGAGGAAAGAGGTTATTCAAAGATACAAATTGAATAAAGCAATCAAGTCAACATAAACTTTAATTCAAAAATAAAAACAATTTTCAAAGTGTTCAGGAGTAATTTTGTTTTTAATTTTATTGCTACAAAATTTTATGTTGCTAATCCTCGAGAAGAAAAAATTAGAAGCCAAAAACAGTCAAAATTTCCCACAAAGTTTTCGTTATGACAAGCTATATGTAGTTGTGACTGAAGAAGTCAATCATTTTTTACAATGTGCTCTTTAAATGCCGAAATTTACATCAAGGAATATTTACAAAAAAGGGCTCCTTCCATTTATAAGACATCCTGTCACAGGTCATTGTGTGGTACATCCTGTCACAGGTCATTGTGTGGTACAAGAACAATAATGTGGTATTTGTATCAATAGAGCCAAATCCTACAAACTACCTGGAGCTAAGGCCAATGAGGAGATATTGAAGAGCAAAAAGTGTCCTGTATTGTGGTTCTTCTTTTAAATATGGAGAAAAAATGTCTTTAAGTTTGGATTGATAATTGACGGACGGATTGATAATTTAAAATCGTGCCAAACTGAAGTTTAAAAATCACATCCTTCGACGAAAAACTTAATTTACTCAATGAGAACTAGGAATAGAAGCTATTAACATGATCTAACCTCCTTCAAAGAATATATTTTTCTAAGTTCTTCAAATTTTCTTACTTACCAAACATTCTTTGCGTTGCTCTAACAATTTTTGGATAATTTCCTTGGCCAATAATAAAAATTCACCCAATACCACATTGGGATTAATTTCTTCACCATTCTCCTTTAACTTCTCAAAAGGATCACCCGCAAAAGATACATTTTCTTTCACAAATTCCTGAAATTCCGGCAAATCATCAAAGGGGCCGGTAAAATTATATTGAGCAAAAACAAATAACAATTCTGCCGCTAAAGAAAGAAATTCTTCAACTTCTTCTGGATTAAAATTTGAGGGGGATTCTGTTTTTGATAACCATTTTCTTAAAGGTTCTTTAAAGTTCTTCACATTCCATTCACCAGACCAAACACGTTGTAATGATTCACTTTTGATATCTGGAAGTAACGTTTTTTATTAATTTTTTGGTTTTTTGTAATTATTTTATATAAAAAACCTTTTAAATCAATTTGTTGATTAAAATTACATAAAAATTGTAAATTTAAATTCATTTTTTTATTAAAAAGACTGAAATATTTTCGCTTTTGTATAAAAACACGTTTAAAAACGTTTAGTTTAGTGAAAAAAATTGTTTTGTTTTGATTTTTCTTTTTGCTTGTTCTTGTTCTCTCACATGAACATGTTGTCATTCTACTAACACTAGTAAACAAAACAGCTGTGATTGGTTAAAAATATATAATACTTGTTATACCCTGTTAAAAAATGAGCGGTATTCTTGTTGTTTTTTTAAGTTTAACAGAGAAAAGTGTAGAGAAATTGTGAAGTGTTAAGAAATTAATGAAATAAAGTTATTAAAAGCAAATAAAATAATTAAAAAAGTATTTTAATTAATAGAATGAAGTATAAACTTTCATAATTTAATCAAATTTTAAGTGAAAAAGATAAAATTAAACGAAAAATTGGAAAACATAATTAGTGGCAGCTGATGAAAGAATGTTAATAAAAGTGATTTAAAATAGGAAAAAGTTTTGAAAAATATATTTAAATTAATAGAATAATGAGCAAATATTTATAATTCCAATAAGTTTTTAAGATACAAGTGTGAAATTAATGTTTTATTAAGAAAATGTACCTGTTGGCAAAAAGGTAAGTCACTGTGAAGTTTTTTGTTTTTATAAAATGGCGGTTAGTGGAGCAAATTTTTTTGAAGTTTTAAACAGGGTGGTTAAGGTAATTCAGTTTATGTAATTTTGTAGAAAAGTAACGGAAATGTTATTATGAAAAGTAACAGGGTGTATAAGGTAAATCAGGTTATTGTTATTTAAACAAAAGTAACGGAATTTTAATTTTGAATAGAAAATCAAATAAAAATTCAATTTTAAATAAATTTAAATTTTTGAATTAAATCGAAGAAAAAAATATTTAATTTCGATGTCAACATTATAAAATCGAGTAAGTTAACCTCACACTTAAACGGCTTTGCTGATATTAATGAATTTTTAGATCCTTTTGGATCTTGAGGTGGAAAGGGAAAACTAATAAATGAACGCAGAAATATGAACACTTTTTAAACAGCTTTTTTTAATTAAATATTTAGTTAATAACTTTTTAAGAGAAACGGTGATACTTGATATATAGTGAAATAAAGCAGTTTAGGGCCAAAAATTATTGAAAAAAACTAATTAGGAATCGTGAAAATATGACAATATTTACTCTTAAAAGTGGGAGATTTCTTCAGGTAAACACTTTTTTGTCTTGTTAGATAAAACAATGATAGAAGTCAATGACATCAATGAATTTTTATATTGTTTCGCCTCTTTAAAAATATTCTCTATATTTCAAATTTTAAAATGTCCTTCAAACAGGCAAATTTAAAAAATTAAAGAAACGAATTTGAATTTGTTTTTGGATTATGAAAGAAATAAATATTTTTATGTTGAATAGCAAAGACATAAATCTATCATGAAATTTTAATTTTAAGAGATAATGATAGATGGCGCCAAAATTGGTATACTAATTGGTTTCAAAATAATCGTTAAATCAAGCCAGTTATAAATGTATATATTTGTAATCCATGATAGACATTTAGGATTTTGGAGGAGACTCAAAATTTTAAAAATTTATCAAAAAATAATTTTTTAATAAAAATTAAATTTTTCAATAAAAATTAAATTTTTCAATAAAAATTAAATTAAAAAAAAATAAATTTTTCACAATTGTTCAAATTTTCACAAAAAAAGTCTTATTTTCACTAAAAATTTAAATTTTCACTAAAAATTTAAATTTTCACTAAAAATTTAAATTTTCACTAAAAATTTAAATTTTCACTAAAAATTTAAATTTTCACTAAAAATTTAAATTTTCACTAAAATTTAAATTTTCACTAAAAATTTAAATTTTCACTAAAAATTTAAATTTTCACTAAAAATTCAAATTTTCATTAAAAATTCAAATTTTCACTAAAAATTGAAATTTTCACTAAAAATTGAAATTTTCACTAAAAATTCAAATTTTCACTAAAAATTGAAATTTTCACTAAAAATTCAAATTTTCACTAAAAATTCAAATTTTCACTAAAAATTCAAATTTTCACTAAAAATTCAAATTTTCACTAAAAATTCAAATTTTCACTAAAAATTCAAATTTTCACTAAAAATTCAAATTTTCACTAAAAATTCAAATTTTCACTAAAAATTCAAATTTTCACTAAAAATTCAAATTTTCACTAAAAATTCAAATTTTCACTAAAATTCAATTTCACTAAAAATTCAAATTTTCACTAAAATTCAAATTTTCACTAAAAATTCAAATTTTCACTAAAAATTCAAATTTTCATTAAAAATTCAAATTTTCACTAAAAATTCAAATTTTCATTAAAAATTCAAATTTTCACTAAAAATTCAAATTTTCACTAAAAATTCAAATTTTCACTAAAAATTCAAATTTTCACTAAAAATTCAAATTTTCACTAAAAATTTAAATTATCACTAAAAATTCAAATTTTTACTAAAAATTTAAATTTTCACTAAAAATTCAAAATTTCGCGAAAAATTCAAATTTTCACTAAAAATTCAAATTTTCACTAAAAATTCAAATTTTCACTAAAAATTCAAATTTTCACTAAAAATTCAAATTTTCACTAAAAATTCAAATTTTCACTAAAAATTCAAATTTTCACTAAAAATTCAAATTTTCACTAAAAATTCAAATTTTTACTAAAAATTCAAATTTTCACTAAAAAATCAAATTTTCACTAAAAAATCAAATTTTCACTAAAAATTTCAATTTTCACTAAAAATTTCAATTTTCACTAAAAATTTCAATTTTCACTAAAAATTTCAATTTTCACTAAAAATTCGAATGTTCACTAAAAATTCGAATTTTTACTAAAAATTCGAATGTTCACTAAAAATTCGAATTTTTACTAAAAATTCGAATTTTCACTAAAAATTTGAATTTTCACTAAAAATTCCAATTTTCACTAAAAATTTAAATTTTCATTAAAAATTCAAATTTTCACTAAAAATTCAAATTTTCACTAAAAATTCAAATTTTCACTAAAAATTTAAATTATCACTAAAAATTCAAATTTTTACTAAAAATTTAAATTTTCACTAAAAATTCAAATTTTCACTAAAAATTCAAATTTTCACTAAAAATTCAAATTTTCACTAAAAATTCAAAATTTCGCGAAAAATTCAAATTTTCACTAAAAATTCAAATTTTCACTAAAAATTCAAATTTTCACTAAAAATTCAAATTTTCACTAAAAATTCAAATTTTCACTAAAAATTCAAATTTTCACTAAAAATTCCAATTTTCACTAAAAATTTAAATTTTTCACTTAAAATTCAAATTTTTCACTAAAAATTCAAATTTTTCACTAAAAATTCAAATTTTTCACCAAAAATTCAAATTTTTCACTAAAAATCAAATTTTCACGAAAAATTTTCGCTAAAAGATCGCATTTTCTTTAAAAGTAAAGATTTGTACAAGAATTTCAAAATAAAGTTTTTATTTCACTTTATTATATCAAAACAAATTATTACTCTTTATTGTTATTTAAGGAGTTTTTAAGAGCACACTAGTATAACATATTAAAACTGTTATATAAAAGCTTTTTTCTGTTATATCTTTGTTGAAAGAAATTCACCTTTAAAATTTTGTTATTTTTTTAAGTGAACAAAAAAAGCTTGTGATTTTGTTGTTCTTTATACAAAATACTTTTTATTCTCTCTTAAATTATCTTACAAAGCTCCTATAACAGTATGTAAATTTCTAAAGAGTTTTTTTTTAGTTTCCAGACACCTGTTTTAGTTTTCTTAAGAGCTTAACAATTTTAAATAAAATTTTGATTGCTAAATTTTTGAATTTTTTTTTTAATTTTTTAAAAAATTTTGATAGCAAATTTTGTGTGAATTTCAATTAAATTAAATTTGTTTATGCTTGTAATTTAAATTATTTTATTTAAACAATGCCTTTGTGTTTGCTTTCAATTGCTGACAATTGAATTTATTTCATTTATTTTTATATTTTAAATAATTAACTTTTTTTTAATGTCAGGGCTAAACTGTGTTATTGTAATTCTGTTGAATTAACAAAAAATGTTTTATATAAATTTTTTTTCGTTTAATAAAAACAATTATTCATTATTAAATAAACTGATTGACAGAGTAACTGGCGGGGCTGTTTAAATATAAAAAACAATAACTAAAATTGAAATTAGTTTATCAAGTTAATATAAAAGTTCAAAGACCTTAAATAAAAGTCATTACCTAGAGACATGTAAAAAGCACATGAAAATCATAATGATTAAAAAAAAAATAATAAAAAACTATAAAATCACAGTAAGCACTTTGATAATGAGGCGGTTGAAAAATTGGAAAAGTTAATCGGTATTAAATTTTAGGTTTGCATGAGGTGTTCAGGTTTTTCAGTTTGAAGATGATATGCTTTCTTTAACATTTTGATACTACTACTTCCCTGCTCCTAAACATGAGCTCTAATTGTCTGTATGTATCTCGATAAATTTCAATTCTTAACATTTTTAGGAGTGTTAAACTCCATTTTTTTGAAAACCTTTAAAGTCTGTAATTTTCTTAAATAATTTCAACTCTCAAAATCTCGTGGGAACCTATAGATCCCTTTGTCTATTAAAAATCTTTAAACCTTCCTCTATAGCAAACTTTATATTGAATATTATTTAGTTTTTATTTTCTTCGGAACCGATGTTTTTTTTTTCAAATTTGGAAAATAAATAATAGTTTTACTTGAGGTGTACAGGTTTTTCAATTCATTGACAATATGATTTCCATAAAATTTGGCATCTGGAAGGCTACTACTCCCCTGCTACTAGCGTAACCTATAGTTGCCTGTAAGCTTCCCTATAAATTTCAATTCTTAAAATCTCTGGGGCTTTTAAACTCCTCTTCCCGTATTCTTTGAAGTCTATTACTTCCTTGAACATTTTCAACTCTTCAAATCTCTAGAAGACTTATATTCTCATTACCTTATTAAAAATTTTTAAAGTCTATAACCACAAGCGCCATTTTAAAAGAATTTTAAAAAATTCCGATTATTTCAATTCGTTATTAAATTTCAGAATGCTCTTTCGTGCTTTAAAAGGGTTAACTGTAGATTAACTTTGGTGAAATAGGAGTTTAAATTTAAGTTCATTTTATTTTTTTTGGTTCAATTTTATAGGTATTGAATTTCAATATCATTATTTTATTGTCCTCTTTTTTTTGTTTGTTAATTTTTTAAATTATTCCGTTTTTTTATTTAAAAATAATGTTAAATGCTCCACTTTCATTTATTTTTTTTATTTAAAAATGCAGTTTCAGCAAACTAAAGTCTACAATTTTAATTATAAAGAAAAATCTACATTTAGTGCATTTCGGAACCACGTGAAATTGTTGAATAAAATAAAAATATTTCAATCAAAATTAGACAAAGAAAAAATTTCTTTCGATTTTTAATCAAACAAAGAATTTCAAAATTATTAAAAAAAATAATTCTTCCTCAATTTGATTCCCAATTTTTTCTTCTTCTTCGCTTCCCTCTTTCTCCCCCTCATTTCTCGTTCTTTTTTATTTAATATAAAATGCGGAAGTTTATTATAGTATTTATGTCATTTGACCTTCAACTAGCAAAAAATTATATATTATATATATGTAGTGTTTACTTTAGACCAGCCCCTATTTTAAGAATTTATTAACACATTCACATTCTCTCAATATACATAGAAAACTACACAGTTTTGTTTTTTTTTATTCTAAAATCTAGAAACCAAATACGTCTACAATTACTATTAGCTTTTTGAGTGCTACGCAACAAAGTTCTAATGATATCATTTGACCATAAATAAAAATTTTATAATAAAAAAAAATCATAAATTTTACGCGCCATTATAAACAAATGTTAACTTAATTATACAGAGCAGTGTTTACACTAGGAATTTTAAGAGAATTATAAGGAGAAAAAAATATATTTAAGTTACAGATCTCAGCAAAGACCTTGATATTCCCGCTCGTGCTAAAATGATTTTTATTTTTTGAATTCCTTATTTTGAATATTCAAAATCTTTTGTATAATTTTAGAAATGATAAGGGACTTTAATATTTCATCTTCCAATGTTTAAATAAATCCGACAGAAAATTATTATAAAAGCTTTAAATTCCTATTGGAATTTCTTTGGATCACTAAGAAGAATTAATAAAAAAAAGTTTATCTCTTCCCATTTAGGAATAATATTAGTTTATGGAGTATAAAATGTTTATTGTCACTATCCACAATGATCACATTTTGGACCAGTAAAAAGAAATAAAAAGAAAAAATATGTACAGTTGAATAAATTACTTCAGAATTTTCATTGTCACTCTTCAATGATCTCTCTTTGGTACAATAGAAAGAAATGTAAAGAAAATACATATGTGCGGGTAAATAAAATTCTTCTGACGTTTATAAACAGAATAGTCTTTTCGACTAGTTTATAGATCAGTTTATAGACCGATCTTTTGATCAGTTTATAGACTGATCTTTCGATCAGTTTATAGACTGATCTTTCGATCAGTTTATAGACTGATCTTTCGATCAGTTTATAGACTGATCTTTCGATCAGTTTATAGACTGATCTTTCGATCAGTTTATAGACTGATCTTTCGATCAGTTTATAGACTGATCTTTCGATCAGTTTATAGACTGATCTTTCGATCAGTTTATAGACTGATCTTTCGATCAGTTTATAGACTGATCTTTCGATCAGTTTATAGACTGATCTTTCGATCAGTTTATAGACTGATCTTTCGATCAGTTTATAGACTGATCTTTCGATCAGTTTATAGACTGATCTTTAGATCAGTTTATAGACTGATCTTTAGATCAGTTTATAGACTGATCTTTAGATCAGTTTATAGACTGATCTTTAGATCAGTTTATAGTCTGATCTTTAGATCAGTTTATAAACTGATCTTTAGATCAGTTTATAGACTAATCTTTAGATCTCTTCATAGACTGATCTTTAGATCAGTTTATAGACTGATCTTGAGATCACTTCATACACTGATCTTTTGATTATTTTATAAACTGATCTTTAGATTATTTTATAAACTGATCTTTAGATCAGTTTATAGACTGATCTTTAGATCAGTTTATAGACTGATCTTTAGATCAGTTTATAGACGTAGAATATAGGCTGACACGTCATTGAAATATATTGGAGAAAGAATCCACAAAATCTGTGAGACAAAAAAGGCACTGTTGCTTCAAATGTAAACTTCCACTAAAGAACAGACCGGAGTTTAATGAGCAAATCAGAAAATCTGTATAATAATAAATATAAAGATAGAGGAACAATTCAATATTTCTGGTTTGTAGGAGAATTGTGTATTCGAAAAGTATACGGAGGAACTCCAAGTGCGTATATCGGATACAATTGCTTAAAAGGCTATGAATTTGGACAAACTTAGGATAATCTGGAGATATGTCGGTTATGAATACCGTTTCTACTTAAGCGCAGATTTCAGTGCCTGCGTTGCAGAGTAAAAATAAAATAAAAAGAAAAATAATATTTAACTGTATTAGAAATTTTCGGAAAAATAATTTCTTTAGAAGCTTTCGAATATTTTGGATATCCCCACTCGATTTAATGCTTTAAAAGAAAATTCTTAAGAAATATATAATAAATATCTCTTAACGAATTCCACTTTTAGTGTTAACGCCTTTCGATGTAAATAAATATATGCCAAAAAATATTCTTAAACAATTCTCTGGCAACATTTTAATATTTAAATAATAAACATCTAAATGTTATGTACGTCTAATTATTTTAAAACTTAGACTAAACGCCAGTCTGACAGTAGCAGTTTAAAATATATATTTCTATATTTAATTGCTTTATTCGCATACGATTTTGTTGTTGCTAGATACTCGCTCATATATTTAAAATATCAAATGACCTTGAAAGTATAATTGTTTGTGTAGTTTTGATTTGAATCACATTTGTTATTTTATACATTTTTATTAGAAGTTTTGTTGTTATTTTTTTTTACTTTATTTCCCATCTATGAGTCTATGAGTATTTTAGAACTTGTTGTTCTGGTTGAAATAAATAAATGAATTTTATTTTATTTCATTTAAATTATATTAATTTTTTGTTTTTTAAATTGTACAAATGTGGAGGGAAATATTTAAATCGTTTTCAAATAAGAATAAACTACACGTGTCAGGGATGGGGGTAAATATAGGGACTGGATTATAGGGAAAACAGCGAAAGAAAACGAATGAAAAGAAAAAATAAATGAAAACGGAAAAACAAATCATTTTAATGTTATTATAGCAACAATTAATAAAAATTCGAAATGTTATTAATAAAATATTAAAAAAAGAAAAGGAAAATACGTGTTTAATTAATTATTATTGTTATTGTTATTTTTGAGAATTGAAAAAGTGTTTAGAATTAATTATTTGTTATTTAAATGTTATCGAATGTAGTTAGAAAATTTAATTATTGTTTTTTTTATCGAAAATTCAATAAGAATAATTAAAATTAATGATTTATAGATGGCAAGTGATAAAATAAATGTTTGAGTGATTGAGTAATGTGTTAGACACGCAACTAAGTTGCCATCTTTGTCAGATAATAAGACTTGTTGATAGATCAGTTTAAAGATTAGACTGTTGATCGGTCCATAGACTTGTGGCCAGACAAGTTTATAGACTAATTATAAGTTAGTCACTAGAACAGTTTGTAGATCAATTTGTTGACTACTCTTTAAATCAGTTTTTAAATAAATATATAGCTAATTTTGTAGATCGGTCTACAGACCACTCTTTGATCGGTTTGTATAACAATCTATAGATCATTTCATAAACTAGTCTATAGATCCATTTATAGACTAATTTATAGATCAATTTATAGTCTATAGATCTGTTTACATACTAATTTATATACCAGTTTATATTACTAATCAATAGATCAGTTTATAAAGTAATCTACAGATCAAGACAAGTCTCTGAACGTCTTTCGATCAGTTCATAGACTTGTCTTTAGATTTAGTGCATATACAAGTCTATAGATTAGTTTATATGCTTTGCTCTAAAACAGTTTATAGAATAATCTAGAAATTAATTTAGAGGTGAATCCATAGATCGGTTTATGTATTAACTCCCACATCAATTTATAGAATAGTAAATTAATCAACTTATAAACTGATCTACAGATCAGTTTTTAGATCAGTTTAAAGACAAGAATATAAATAAGTTTATTGGACAATTTACAAATTAGGTGATAGAGTAGTTTATAGATCAGTTTACAGAATAGTCCTTAGATCAGTTTTTAGAATAGTCTATAGATCGGTTTGTAGAATAGTCTATAGATCAGTTTACAGACTACTCTGTAGATCAGTTTATAGACCGATCTGTAGATTTTAATATATATATCAGAGTCTACTCTCTGGTTCAGTTTATTTAGAACATTTTATTGTTTAGTGGATGCGATAGTATTTCGTCTAGTCAAGATAAATCCTTTCAAGATAATTACTTTCTTCAAAATTGCGCGAGAATTTATTTTCGTAGAAGTCATCAACACAATTCGTCATTACAAATAATTATTATAATTCTTTATTATTTATTAACAAATTCAAATTAGTAATGAAAAAATCACTCTCTATCATTATCTTATGTTACTTTTTTTTGTTCGGTTTTGCTGTAAAATGTCCTTGAGTCAAGTCAATCATATTTGTGGAATTTCAATCGAGTTCATCACACATTTTTATATATAAAAAAATAATAACAACAACAAAGTCAATAATAAAAATAACAACATCAGTGCAACAAACGTCAGGTTACTAAACTCTATCTTTGTTTATAATTTTTATTTTTATATAAATTTAATAAAAACAAACGCATCGTTTGCTAATAAAAAAAGTGACTAATAATTGTTATTCTTTGTAAAAAAAATATATTAAATATTTCTTTAATAAATTGTTCCTACAGAAATTATTATTTATACGATTATCTCTGTTCCTACTTAACTGTCAACTGTCAATGTGACAGTTATGTTTAAAGACGTAAAATATGAAATTTACAAAAATTATAAATTCTTATTTTACAAATTACATGATTAATATTTTAATTGTTAAAATGGCGGAAAACATCATTTTAATTTGATTGTATTTATTTATAATTTTGCGAAAGAGCTCATAAAATTATTTTTGCTGAAATAAATTGATTGCTATAAATCTTATTTCGTTGCGAAATTTCTCGCGAAAAAAATTATTAAAAAGTTGTAAAAAATTTCTAGATCAGTACAAGATCTAGTCTATAGATCAGCTAATGGACTAGTCTATAAATCAGCTTATTGACTGGTCTATAGATCAGCTTATTGACTGGTCTATAGATCAGCTTATTGACTGGTATATAAATCAGCTTATTGACTGGTCTATAAATCAGCTTATAGACTGGTCTATGGATCAGCTTATAGACTGGCCTATGGATCATCTTATAGACTGGTCTATGGATCAGCTTATAGACTGGTCTATGGATCAGCTTATAGACTGGTCTATGGATCAGCTTATAGACTGGTCTATGGATCAGCTTATAGACTGGTCTATGGATCAGCTTATAGACTGGTCTATGGATCAGCTTATAGACTGGTCTATGGATCAGCTTATAGACTGGTCTATGGATCAGCTTATAAACTGGTCTATAAATCAGTTTATAGACTTGTCTATTGATCAGTTTATAGACTGGTCTATAGATCAGTTTATTAGTGGGTCTATTGATCACCTAATGGATTGGTCATTTTTTATATAGTGGAGGTGGAAACCACCATTGTCAACACCACAAATGCACCGCAAAACTGCCGTTAAGTATTTCTTTGAGTGGCTGGATAGCACCTAAGCTATCTCAATTATTACATTTCCCCTTTCGTCTCTTGTCCATCAAAACTAACGCATGGTTTACTTGGGTAATGAACCTGTTAACCGATGAAGAAATCATTATTCTAACCATGTTATCCGCATCAACTCTCGTCTAAGTTTCACACTCCAGTGTACGTCTTAAGTTCCCAAATCTGGGGCATTGAAATGTCACATCGTCAGCATATAAGACTACAGATTTGTCTATAGATCAGTTAGATTATAGATCAGCTTTTTAAGTGGTCTGTAGATCAGCTTATAGACTACAGACCAGTTTATACCAAATTGGTATAGTTAAAAATCAGTTTTCCTTCAGATTTCGATAAGTTCCTTTATGTAAGAAGGTAAATGCTTGAAATTTTAGTTCAAGATCAATTTTATTTTAATTCAAAGTCAATTCTAGTTATAGTTAAAATATTTAACTCTTCTCCGAGACAAAATCATTTAGATTTAAGCTTAAGATCCGATAAGCTCCAATATATTTACGAAACAGTTCTTATATCATATTTATTATAGTTCAAAACCTTACTTCATATCATAGATAAATGTATATAGACTCGATATAGTCTGTAAAGACTTGACTGTGATCTAGTCTAATAGACTCGACAGTGATCTCAGATCTAATCTGTGATCAAGTCTATATAGACTCGACTGTGATCTGGTCTTTATAGACTCAAATGTAATCTAATCTCTCATAATATTTAATTAATGTGTTAATTTTCAAATATAATTTATTTCTTTGTCATAATAATTAAGCTACCAAAAGGTAAATATATTTTAAAAAAATTTTTGTATTTTAGACAAAATTTTTCATATTTTAAATTGTTGTTCTCCTTTAAAAAATATGAAACGATCTTGATACTTGTGATTAAATATCAATCATTTAAATAAATATTTAACTTAATAATTTGTCACTTAAAATCTTAATGTTCCGTCATTAAAAAAAAAAAAAAAAAAAAAAAAAAAAGTAAACAAAAAAATTATGCTTGTCAGTGTCAAAATTTATTATCACTTTGAAAAGCAACCAAAAATAAAAAAGAGACAAAAATCATTTAACCTCTTCTCTTGCTCTCTGGTGATCAGTTGGTAACACAACAACAAATCATACTTGAATTGAACCCACGACGACGAATAGAAGCACCCGCTATACGTCAAGTCACTTTACTACTTTTTAGTTAATATATTTGTTTTTGCTGTTGTTGTTGTGTTTTTTTTTTTTAATAATTTGACAAAATTTTCATTAAAAAAAATATAATTTTAAAATACAAAAATTGTTATTGCTGCTTTTATTTGATTTTGTTGTTGTTGTTGTTATTTTTGCTGTTGTCGTTGCTCGTTTCTGCTGCTTGCTGTTGTCTCGTTTATTATTATTGTTATACGTTTGTTTCTTGATTGCTGGTTTGCTGCTGTTACCGGCGCTGTTTGCCTTGATCTTGGCAACATGATAACCCCAACCTTGAAAATTATTTTACTTTATTTTTTGTTATTGTCGTTATTTGTGTTGTTGTTGTTGCTGCTGCTGTTCATTGTTATTGTTGTGATTGGACTTGTATGAATGTACAAACGACTAATATTTTTATTTTATTTTTATTTTCTGGTAGATCTGTTGTTATGATTGTTGTTGTTGTTGTTCTCTGATATTTAAATATATTTTATATTTTTATATACGAACAATTTTGGCATATTAAAATTGTTGTTGTTTTTCTTTTTCTAATAAAATTGGGTAAGAGAAAGGAATGTAAAGTCGAGACTTTGGATTTGACTATAAACTAAACTTTGACTAGATCACAATCGAGTCTATATGAAGACTAGATCACAATCGAGTCTATTTGTAGACCAGATCACAATCGAGTCTGTATACAGACTAGATCACAATCGAGTCTATATGTAGACTAGATCACAATCGAGTCTATATATAGACAAGATCACAATCAAGTCTATATATAGACTAGATCACAATCGAGTCTATATGTAGACTAGATCACAATCGAGTCTATATATAGACTTGATCACAATCGAGTCTAAATATAGATTAGATCACAATCGAGTCTAAATATAGATTAGATCACAATCGAGTCTATATATAGACAAGATCACAATCAAGTCTATATATAGACTAGATCACAATCGAGTCTGTATACAGACTAAATCACAATCGAGTCTATATGTAGACTAGATCACAATCGAGTCTATTAGTAGACCAGATCACAATCGAGTCTGTATACAGACTAGATCACAATCGAGTCTATATGTAGACTAGATCACAATCGAGTCTATTAGTAGACCAGATCACAATCGAGTCTGTATACAGACTAGATCACAATCGAGTCTATATGTAGACTAGATCACAATCGAGTCTATTAGTAGATCAGATCACAATCGAGTCTATTAGTAGACCAGATCACAATCGAGTCTGTATACAGACTAGATCACAATCGAGTCTATATGTAGACTAGATCACAATCGAGTCTATTTGTAGACCAGATCACAATCGAGTCTGTATACAGACTAGATCACAATCGAGTCTATATGTAGACTAGATCACAATCGAGTCTATTTGTAGACCAGATCACAATCGAGTCTGTATACAGACTAGATCACAATCGAGTCTATATGTAGACTAGATCACAATCGAGTCTATTAGTAGACCAGATCACAATCGAGTCTATTAGTAGACCAGATCACAATCGAGTCTATATGTAAACTAGATCACAATCGAGTCTATTTGTAGACCAGATTACAATCGAGTATGTATACAGACTAGATCACAATCGAGTCTATATGTAGACTAGATCACAATCGAGTCTATATATTGACAAGATCACAATCAAGTCTATATATAGACTAGATCACAATCAAGTCTATATATAGACTAGATCACAATCAAGTCTATATATAGACTAGATCACAATCAAGTCTATATATAGACTAGATCACAATCGAGTCTATATGTAGACAAGATCACAATCGAGTCGATATATGTAGACTAGATCACAATCGAGTCGATATATATAGACTAGATCACAATCGAGTCGATATATATAGACTAGATCACAATCGAGTCTATATATAGACTAGATCACAATCGGGCCTATAGATTATGGTCGGAACTATAGATTATCGTTGGTACTATAGTTTGGTTTTAGTCTGTACGATATACTGAATATAATGGGGATTTAAGCCGTAGTCGGCATTAGAGGCTATACAATAGTCGATGACATTATAGAAGAGACTACAGACTAGATTATAGTCGGGACTTTAGAGTGGATTATATTCGAAATTGTAGGTTATATATTCGGCACGTTATAGACTAGATTATAGTGGGGACTATAATCATGTTCATGTTCAAGTTCATGCTCAAACATTTTGCCTGGATTGTGGTATTGCATATCTGTTTGGAATTAACTTTTTCCCCTACCCAATATCTACTCAATTTTCAATCCAGAGTTCGTTTATCATTTATTCTGCCGTCTGTATTTAAATCATCTTCTTCATCTTTCTTTTTTTTGTTTAATTTTATTCTTTTTCATAAAATTTTTAAACAAAATTCATTTTAAACTTAAAAATAATAAAAAATAAAGGTGTCTGGAAAATTAATTTAAAATTCTATAAAGCAAATTGATCAAAAAAAAAAATAAAAATAAGAAAAAATAATGTTCAAATTTATATATTTTTTGACAAAATGCTTGTTTAATTTCCTCTCCTCCGACTTAAGCGTCCTTCTACTATCAAGGCATAGAGATTCTAACAAAACTAAATTTATAAAAAAAACACTTTAATTTCATTTAAGATTCAATTTCATTTTGAGAAGTTTATGGTCAAGGCTGTGACTCATTATCATTTGATTTTAGACAACAAACACACAATACAAATCAAATCAAATCGAATCAAATCAAAACGTATCATATCGTATCGCATAAAACATATGTGCCCGCGTTCATTGTCTTTCCGTTTAAACAAGATCTCTAATATGTTTTTTATCGATGGATCCATCGATATTGAGTTAAGAACATATGTTTCATTTTTATACCCTACACCACCACGAGTAAAGAAGAGGGTATATTAACTTTGTTATTGCGTGTGTAACGCTAAGAAGGAATTATTTCAGATACCATAATGTATATAAATATTTTCTTGAATCATATCAATATCTGAGTCGTTCAAATCCACAGTAATTGTCAAAGCACAATGAAATGTGACCTGAGTATTTTCTATAGTCTTGAGAAGTTTCCAATTTAAAATCAGCAAAATCGGTTTAATATGTTAAGAGATATAGACCGTTAGCTAATTGAACCTTTAAGTTACAGCAAAGAATTTTCCTAAAACTGTCAATTAGAAATCAACAAATTGGAACAAGATTTTGTCATATTATAAAGTTATATGTACTTCATTATCATTCCAAGAATGATCGAAATCGGTTCAGTAGGAAAAAAGTTAAAGCTAAAAAAATATAAGTAATTTTATGACTCATTAAGTGTACGCTTGTGAGTGTATGCATGAGTGTGTATAAACGAAACATAATGTATTTACTTCACCCACATTTATAGTGTAGGGTATTGTAGATTCGTTAATTAATATTTAACTTCATTTAACATAATTCTGTAGGCCTTTGCTTTTGTTTTAAATATGACTTTTACCTTCAAATACAAAACTCAACTTTAATGAACTCAAGTTTACTTAATCTTTAGCTGTTGTAGGTTACATTAACCTCAGTTTAGGCCTGTTTTAGGTAGAGAGTTTAAAACGTTTACAGTGACGTTTAAACAAAAGTCAAGCCCACTTCTTTTTTCTGTTTTTGTTTTTGTTTTTGCTTATTCTCTTTATGTTTTTTTTCCCACTCACAAAATTTAACCTCCAGTTAAAGTTTTATTTTAATTAATAATTTAATGTTTAGTTATTATGTTTATTAGTTTATTAACTAAACACTTATTTTATAAGGTTTAAAACGTGCTGCAAATGTTTTAATTTTCTTCAATTTATATCAGATTCAGAATCAGGAAGCACGAATTAAAACAAGGTTTTTTGTTTGTTTTAAACGTTAAGTTAAGTTAACTTAAGTCAACTTAACTTTTAGTTAAGTTAAAAAAGTAAACAGAACTGACCCCTAAATACGTATAGAACTTGTTAATCTTGAGTAAAGAACGTTAATGACATTTCTGTGTGAGTAAACTCTTGATTTGTTTGTAGTCCCTGAGATGAAGTTTAACATTTTATTTTGGAGCGGAAGGTGATAGAAAAAAATGTTTGAGGAACTAAAGACCTTTTTTTATAAAATGACATTAAAATCGAATTTATTTCCTTATTAAAAAAAAAACAACTAAAATTTTCCAAGATTAAATTACTGAACTGTAAAAAAGTAAGTTACAGGAAAAATTCAAATTTTCACTAAAAATTCAAATTTTCACTAAAAATTCAAATTTTCACTAAAAATTCAAATTTTCACTAAAAATTCAAATTTTCACTAAAAATTCAAATTTTCACTAAAAATTCAAATTTTCACTAAAAATTCAAATTTTCACTAAAAATTCAAATTTTCACTAAAAATTCAAATTTTCACTAAAAATTCAAATTTTCACTAAAAAATTCAAATTTTCACTAAAAAATCCAATTTTCACTAAAAATTCAAATTTTCACTAGAAATTCAAATTTTCACTAGAAATTCAAATTTTCACTAGAAATTCAAATTTTCACTATAAATTCAAATTTTCACAAAAATTCAAAATTTTCACTAAAAATTCAAATTTTCACTAAAAATTCAAAATTTTCACTAAAAATTCAAAATTTTCACTAAAAATTCAAAATTTTCACTAAAATTCAAAATTTCACTAAAAATTCAAAATTTTCACTAAAAATTCAAAATTTTCACGAAAATTCAAATTTTCACGAAAAATTCAAATTTCACTAAAAATTCAAATTTTCACTAAAAATTCGAATTTTCACTAAAAATTCAAATTTTCACTAAAAATTCAAAATTTTCACTAAAAATTTCAAATTTTCACTAAAAATTCAAATTTTCACTAAAAATTCAAATTTTCACTAAAAATTCAAATTTTCACTAAAAATTCAAATTTTCACTAAAAATTCAAATTTTCACTAAAAATTCAAATTTTTACTAAAAATTCAAATTTTCACTAAAAATTCAAATTTTCACTAAAATTCAAATTTTTCACTAAAAATTCAAAATTTTCACTAAAAAATTCAAATTTTCACTAAAAATTCAAATTTTTCACTAAAAATTCAAATTTTCACTAAAATTAAATTTTCACTAAAATTCAAATTTTCACTAAAAATTCAAATTTTCACTAAAAATTTAAATTTTCACTAAAAATTTAAATTTTCACTAAAAATGTAAATTTTCACTAAAAATTTAAATTTTCACTAAAAATTTAAATTTTCACTAAAAATTTAAATTTTCACTAAAAATTTAAATTTTCACTAAAAATTTAAATTTTCACTAAAAATTTCAATTTTCACTAAAAATTTAAATTTTCACTAAAAATTTCAATTTTCACTAAAAATTTCAATTTTCACTAAAAATTTCAATTTTCACTAAAAATTTAAATTTTCACTAAAAATTGAAATTTTCACTAAAAATTCAAATTTTCCCAAAAAATAAATTTTGATTAAAAATTTAATTTTTCACAAAAACTTCAGGTTTTCACTAAAAATTCTGAATTTCTCAAAAAATTTTAATATTTTTTTAGCTTCCTAAAACGATTTATTAGTTAACATTTAATTTATTCTCGAAATATTTTACATATTTTTTAAAATAGAAGACCTTTAAAAGAATCATGGCATCGTTTCTAATTATTTTTCTAAACTATAAGAAAAAAATATTCAAGTTATTTCCGTTAAGAGACGTTTTTCTAGCAAGATTTTCAATTTTAAATTATTTGACCTTTTTTGATTTATGCTCTAAAATTTAGAAGAAATAAATAAAATGAACTTGAAAATAAAACAAAAACAAAAAAATCGGCTTCGCCCAGAAATAACAGAAACTATAAGAACAATAAACATATAAAAGAAATAAAATAAATAAAAAAACAAGAATTAAACGGCACCTGATATCCTTCACATATATTCAATTGCACAAAACATTTTCGATTTGAAATTCATTAAAAAAATTTTAATGAAATCGAAACGTAAAAGTCAAACTTAAATTGTTTTGCATAAATTTATGCAAAAAGAGAAATCAATGTGAAATAAATATTTAAATTTAAATAATAAACAACCGTTATAGAAGATCACTCACTGTTTTATTGTTTTGTTATGGAACTTGGACTGATATTGATATCATTTTCATGAGATTGACATGAGATGACAAAACTTCCTCAACATAAAAATTTTAAACGGAAAAGAAAATGAATTAAACGAATTTATTTGACATTCAACTTCAATAAAACTGATCTGACGCTGTTGCTATAACACCAACCAAGAAACCAACTGATCAACTTCCTCAAAATTATGCGAGACCGTCCGATCATCTTCTTTATTTTGAATTAAAAAAAAAAAACGAAACTTGGTTTATTTACGTCAAAATTTATGAAAGCGATAAAGTCCAAAACCAAACAAAGACGTTTATCTGATCTTGTGTTTTAATCATACGGTTTTAATAGTTTCAAAATATTTTGATTAATTATTTAATTTGTTGTATTTTAAGCAAAACAAAGATGAGCAAAATTATTAACATTTATTTATTAATTTTTTTAATAAAAAAAACATCAAAAGATAATAAATAAATTTGAAATTTTTTCAATATTTTTTTGATTCAATCTCTTTTGAAAACCTTAAACAGGTTTTAACGGTTTTTTTTTTGAAAAGATTTATTTTTGATTTAAATGTTTTTTAACTGTTCGGATCATAGGACAAATTATGGATCCAAATTTGAATGAATTTAGAATAGATTGTAGTGCAGAATATTGGACAAATTATAATGCTGATTATCATGAAAAATAGGCCAGATCATATCAGAGCTCAGGCCTAATAGTATAGTAGTATATATAGTAGTGTTTCATATAGTTAAGACAAAGATTTCCTGACTATGAATTATAGACCATATGAGTGTTTAATCATAACTCAGTTCTAGTTCAGTTCTAGTTCAGCTCTCGTTTAGTTCTAATTCAATTCTAGTTCTGTTCTAATTCTGTTCTGGTTCAGTTCTAGTTCTGTTCTAATTCTGTTTTGGTTCAGTTCTTCTTAAATTCTTGTTCAGTTGTAGTTCAGTTCTAGTTTAGTTCTAGTTCAGTTCTAATTCAATTCTAGTTCTGTTCTAATTTTGTTCTGGTTCAGTTCTAGTTCAGTTCTAAATCTGTTCTGTTTCAGTTCTTCTTAAATTCTTGTTCAGTTGTAGTTCAGCTCTCGTTTCAGTTCTAATTTAATTCTAGTTCTGTTCTAATTCTGTTCTGGTTCAGTTCTAGTTCAGTTCTAATTCTGTTCTGTTTCAGTTATACTTAAATTCTTGTTCAGATTCTAGTTTAAACTCTAGTTCTGTTTCTAGTTCTGTTTCTAGTTCCAATTCTTGTTCAGATTCTAGTTCATATTACAATTTTAGTTCTAGTTCATCTTTTAGTTTTTTTCAGTTTCTAGTTCAGTTTGTAGTTAAGATTCTAGAGCAGTATCTAGTTTAGATTCAGTTTCTCAATAAGTTTGTTGTTCAGATTCTAGTTTAGATTTTAGTTCAGCATCGATTTTAGTTCAGATTCCAGTAAATATCGTAGTCAAGATTCTAGTACAGTCTCTGGTTATGTTTGTTGTTCGAATTCTACTTCAGATTCTAGTTGAGTTTATAGTTCAGATTGTAGTTCATTTTGTAGTTAAGATTTTACTTTAGTTTTTAGTTCAGTTTTTAGTTTAGATTCTAATCCAGTTTCTTGTTCCGGCTCTGGTTCAGTTTGAAGTTCAGATTCAAGTTCATTTTGTAGTTTAGATGCGAGATAACACTGGAATTCTGACTATAAATTCCATAGTATGATCTATAGAGTAGTAAATATAGTCTGTACTATAATTTAATCCATAGTCTGGACTATAGATTAGTCTATACTCTGGACTAAAATAAAAATAATCTATTATCTGGACCAGATTATTAACTCTTTTTATTGGAACTTAATTAATTTTTATTGTTTTTGTCAAGTTCAAATCTAAATTTACTTCTAGAAATTTTGCTGATTAAGAAACTTCTTGAAATCTATTTAATACCAGATACATTAATTTGTTAATCCTTAACCTTTTCTTTTTTTTGTTATGGAATATGATTCGATTCAATTTCATTGATTTGAATAATTTTCAATTAAAAAATAATAAAGAGCATTATTAGCTATTTTTAGCAATTTTGAGAGTAACGACTATTTGTCTTTTAATTAAAAATACAATTTATTTTTGTTAAATATTTTGCCAATAGTTTTTTTAAACATAAAAACTCTACAGAGGTCACTTAACTTTAAATTTTAAATAAAAAAAAATTAAGCAAAATTTTATTATTTTTTTTTAATTTAACAATTTTAATCACATTTAAACTACACGTTTAGAGAAAAAACAAAAACAAAAAAATAAACAAAATTGGTTATAAATTAATCATTGTGAGTATACAAGTCATACGCACGTCGTCGTTCGTCATGATGCCTACC
>PYHX02000413.1:94936349-94969607 GCA_004302925.2 Cochliomyia hominivorax | reverse complement strand
AAACATGAATTTGAAATAGAACCTGAACTAGAATCTGAAATAGATTTGAAGAAAAATCTGAACCAAAATCAAAACCAGAATCTGAAATAAAACTCAACTTGAATCAAACATGAAATCATAATAGATCTGAAATAGAATTGAACTAGAATCTGAATTAGAATCAGAAACTGAATCTGAAAAAAATCTGAATGAGACTGGAATCTGAATCTGAACAAGAATTAAATTAGAATCTAAAGTTGATTCTATAAAACTGGAATCAGCATTGGAATCTGAACTATATTGTGATTGGATCTCACTAAGATTTTAAACAAGATTTAAATTTAGATAGTAAATTTGAGTCTGAACTGTATTCTGAGCAAGAGTCTGAACTATAACTAACTAAAATCTGAACTGGAATCTGTACAAGAGTTTGAATTAAATCTGCATTAGAATATTTATCAAAATGCAACTAGAATATGGATCAGGATATGAATTTAGGTGTTGGCTAGAATCTGAAATCTATCTGAACTACAATCTTATCTGAAAGAATCTGAATTTAAATCTGTAATAATATCTGAATTAGAATCAGAACTACAGTATGAATGAAAGAACTTAAATATGATCGGGAACTGAACTAAAATGGAACGATGACTTTAAGATAAATTCATGTCTGTTGACCATGGACTCAACTAGTTTTTAATTTTGTACTGGATTATGCTCCCAAGTGACCAGTCTATATCAACACAAATTATTATTTACTTAATTTCATTTTTATTGCGCGTTTTGGTCTCTTTAAACATCTACTTTTAGTTTTTAACTTATGCTCTCTTTTTTTAGATTTTCTACTCTCTTCTAATTTAAAAAGAGAGAGAGAGTTCTTTTCTCCAAGTGTATTTGTTTAAATTTTAGTTTTATTGTTTTGCATAGTAATATTTCATTTAACCTTCAAATAGAATATGAAAGCTTTTCTTTTTAATAATGAGGTCACAGAGAACTACAATCTCCTCCTCTATAGAAATGTTTACTCCTCTTTGTTGTTGTTGTTTTTGGTAGTTTTTCATAGATTTTCTATTGAAATTTAACATTGACGTATTACCAACCGACCTTTGATTACCCTGAACCCAGGACTTTACTCAGGGACATACAAATACAAATTTACATATACACACATACACACATAGATAAACCGGTATTTTGTGTGTGATATGGTGAAAAAAGCTTTTATTTGAACAAGAAAAACTATTTACAGTGTTTTCAAAGTGTTCAAGTTCTTGGCCATTTATTGTCAGCAAATTGTATATAAACTACAATTACAAGTTCATGTTCAGGGTTTATCATTCACCTTCCCGGCATTTTGGTTTTTTGGTTTTGTTGCATTTTTTATTTCTTTTTCCAAACGAATTCAAAATATTCAGCCGGTTGTTGGAGATGACCTTGTCATTTACGTTTCATTTATTTATTTTCTTTCTTTTTTTCAAATTAATTTCTCCTCATTTTCTAAAGGGCGGAGGAGGGAAAAGGGGTTAAATGTTAGAGGTAGAGGCAGAGGCACCTATTTTTTTAAAGGTCTTTTTTTCTAAATGCCAACATTTTATTTATTTATATTTTATTATTACTATTTTTCTTGTTGTTCTTGTTGTATAAATATCCTTGTATAATCTAACCTTTAGTTTTGTATTATGTCCCTTTTCCATAGATTCCCGTTTTTTTTTAAATAAATTTATAAACATTAAAATGCTGTTGCCAATTGTTGTTTGTTTGTTCTGTCTGTTTGTTTATTTATTTCTTGTTGTTTTTCTTTATTTTTAACAATTTCTTTAGATTTTTTTTGATATTTGATATTTGATTCATTAGAATTGTTTGTAGCCTCAAGGTCTTTTTAGTTTTTTTTAAACGTTTGGTTGGGTGTTTGTGGGTTTTTTATTGAACGAAAATTTCATTCTATCAAAAATTCTGGGTTTGAGTTGACAAATGTTTGTTCAAATGTTAATATCTTATTCAATAATAGTGAAAGTAATTCTATGATGTCATAAAGGGTTAATTTTTAAAAGATGATTAAGGTGTTTTTAGAGATAAAGATACTCTGACATTTACACTTTAATACTCTGGAACTGGATTGTAAATGAAAAGGAGCTGAATTGGAGCCTGAACTAGAACCTTAATTAGAATCTGAAATAATACCAGAAGTAGAACCTGAAATTACACCGGAACTAGAAGTAGAACTGAACTATAACTGAACTAAAACAAAACTAGAACTGAACAGGAACTGAACTGGAATTGAACTGGAATTGAACTAGAACTGAACTGGAACTGAACTGGAACTGAACAGGAACTTAACTGGAACTGGAACTGAACTGGAACTGAACTAGAACTAAACTAGAACTGAACTAGAACTGAAGTTTAACTGAACAGGAACTGAACTGGAACTGAACTGGAACTGAACTAGAACTGAAGTAGAACTGAAATAGAACTGAACTAGAACTGAACAGGAACTGAACTGTAACTGAACTGGAACTGAACTAGAACTAAACTAGAACTGAACTAGAACTGAAGTAGGACTGAAATAGAACTGGAACTAAACTAGAACCGAACTAGAAACTGAACTGGAACTGAACTAGAACTGAACTAGAACTGAACTGGAACTGAACTAGAACTGAAACTGAACGAGAATTGAACCAGAAATGAACTAGAACTGAACAAGAACTGAACTAGAAGTGAACAGGAACTGAACTTAAACTGAACAAGAACTGAGCCAGAACTGGAACTGAACGAGAACTGAACTAGAACTAAACTAGAACTGAACTAGAACTGAACTGGAACTGAACTAGAACTGAACTAGAACCGAACTAGAACTGAATTGGAACTGAACTATAACTGAACTAGAACTGAACTAGAACTGAACTAGAACTGAACTGGAACTAAACTAGAACTGAAACTGAACGAGAATTGAACCAGAAATGAACTACAACTGAACAAGAACTGAACTAGAAGTGAACAGGAACTGAACTGGAACTGAACTTAAACTGAACAAGAACTGAGCCAGAACTGGAACTGAACGAGAACTGAACTAGAATTGAAACTATAAACGAGAATTGAACTAGAAATGAACTAGAACTGAACTAGAAGTAAACAGGAACTGAAGTGGAACTGAACTGGAACTGAACAAGAACTGAGTCACAACTTGAACTAAACTAGAAACTAGAACTGAATTAGGACCGAACTGAACTAAACTAGGTTAAGGAGTAGTTTCTGAACTAAAATTCGAAATGAAAGTTAAATTGGAATCTCATATTGCTTCTGAAGCTGAACTGGACTCTCAATTGGATTCTGGACTAGAATCTGAACGTATCTGAGCAAAGAAGAATCGGCACTGGAAGCTGATTGAGGATCTGTACTAAAATTGAGTTTTTATTTTTTGAATCTTGACTAGAATCTGGACTATTATCTCAACCCAGACCTGAACTAGAATCTGAACGGGATTCTTGTATATCGGAAGTAGAATTTAAATTAGAGTCGAACGGGAGTATAAAATATAATCTGAACTGGATTCTGAAATAGAAAACTAAACTAGAATTTTAAGATTAATCTGAAAAAGTGTCTTAACTAGAATCGAAATTGGAACCTTAGATTTTATCTGAACTAGGAACATGAAACGGAACTGGAATCTGAGTTCTATATAAAATCTAAAATGGAATTTCTTAAACTGGATTTGGAATTAGAATCAAAATAAGGCAAAGATATAGAATTAGAACTTAAACTCGATCATAATTAAAGTAGAAGTAAACTGGAATTGAACTGAATAAGCATCAGAATGGGAAAATGTTTTTTTGAATGAAAATTAGAATATCAAATGAAATTTATCTTATTAAAACTCTGAACTATTTCGTATCTGAGATAGAATCTGAATTAGATTTTGTATTTCCATTCTGAATTAAAAACTGTAAACAGAATTTGGAACCTAAACTGAAGTCTAGAATCTGAACTCAGTATCATAGAATTGGAACTAACCTGTCATACTACAACAATTCAATAAATTTCTCCAGTATTAACTGAACTCAAGTGAAAATAACTTAAATGTCAGCATCTACGCAATTTCTTAGAATTTTACTACACGTGTCACCAAGTAAATCTCAAATTAACTTTGGACAATAAAAAGAGAAAAAAAAGGTTTCTCATTCCCTCTCACTCCCACATCAAACACCTACACAATTTCATGTAATTCATATTCTTCTACAAACAAACACACACATTCACAAACTTTGGTTATTGGGAACATAAATGTTTGTAACAACAATATATTTAACCCACGAATGACGCGTAAGCATCAATGTCCTTTTGTTGACCTTTAACTTTAACCAAAATGAAAAAAATAAGGAATATTTATTTAAATATATGGAGGGATAAATTTATACATGTATTGTGAACAAGTGTTTAATATATAGTATATAAGTGAAGTACAAAGGAATCATAAAAACAAGAACAAGAAAAAGTGTGATAACAAAAAATGTTTTAGAATGTTTTTGTACCTTTTGAATGATAAACAAAGTCTTAAAAGAAAAATGAATAAAATCAAATCAAAAACACGCGCTGCAAATGAATTTTAAGTTTTTTTTCTTCATCATCATCTTCATTTGCTCCTTTGCTCCTGCTAAAGATTTTTAACAAAAAAAAAATAAAAGCCAGGATGCTTAAAGACCAAAGAAGCAGAGATGAAAAACAAAGAAAAAATTGAAAAAGAAGTAAAACAATTCCAACAGAAAGTGGGAGTCCAAAGGGCGGCTAAAACAATATTTTGAAGCTCAAGGTCAAATGTGGGGAATTATTGGGGAGAAAGGGAAGTAGAAAAAAAAGAAAACCTTAAAAAGAATACTCCTACCTCAAGCTCAAAATACATTCAAATACATTCAATGAAAGAAACCAGCAACAACATATTTTTTATTAAGGACCTATTTTATGCATAACACCCACCCCCAAAAGTATACACTGGAAACTGAAGGTAGTAAACTCAACAACAACAAAAGAAAAAAAGAAAGATGTGTCAAAATTATCATCAAGAGCAGCAGCAACAGCAGCCTTCAGCCACAGTAACCTTGAACTTCAACTAGAGTAAAAAAAGCTCTAAAGCTGTGAGGGTTCACGGCGCAATTTTGTAATAAACATACAAACAGAAACACACACACACACATACACACTCAAACAATAACAAACCATTAATGTTTTAGCATCTAAGCAGGGAAACAAGAGAAAGGTACAATTTATTTAAGAGCTTCATGTGTATGAGAGTGTGTGTGTGAGAGAGAGAGAGAGAGGCATTTGGAAAAAAGCGGTAAAGGCATAACCAATAACAAATACAAACACATGAAATTGAAAAAGTAATTTACTTGCCACGCGTTTAGGTTATAAAAAATTTAACCTTGTCAGGTTAAATTTTATACAAATGAGAATATTAAAAGCCTCCAGATTAAAAGACCTTGATATAAAAAATATTTAAGAGAGAGAGGGAGAGAAAGGAAAAAGAAATGCTGCCTACAAATAGGCTTTTAAAGAGACTTTTGTTTTGATTAAAACAGATATTTAAGAGAGTATAAAAAAGACAATCAATTTTGAAATTGGAAAAATATATAAGTAAAGTTTAAATAATTTTTAATAAAATGACTTTTTTATAACAAAATCTTTTTGAATAATACAAATTAAATAATTCAGCTAACATTTTATGCTATTCAGCTAGCAAAAAACTATATTCAGCTATTTTTTAAACAAATTTTTATATATAAATTATCAGTTTTGATAAGTTTTTGGCAATTCAGCTAAATATTTTTGAAATAAGAAATAATCACCTGATATTATTAATTTGCTTCTTGGATATATTTTCCATCAATATATTTATTTTAATTTCAATTCAGCTAACTATAACTGCTATTCAGCTAAGAAAGTTTCGTTTAACTGAATAATTAAAAAAAATCTGTAATAAAATTTCAATTCAGCTAAATATCACTGTTATTTAGCTAATGAAATGTAACTCAAATAACGTAATTCACGAAATTGTTTAGCTTTATTTCAATTCAGCTACATTTTTCCGCTATTCAGCTAAGAAAATTTCAATTCAGCTTTTATTTTTGCTATTCAGTGTAAAAAAGTGAACAATGTATATATTATCTATATTTTTCTGGTATTCAGCTAAGAAATTTTAACCTAAGTAAAGACAACTTTTAATTTCATTTAGAAAATTTCAATTCAGCTAAATTTTGGTTAAATTTTAATTCAGCTTATTTTTTTTTTTTTTTTTGCTATTCAGCTTGGAAAAATTAAAATCAGCTTTAAGAATATTGATTTCAGCTTAATATATTTTTGAGTTGAATTAAGGCAATTGAATTAGAAAAAGGAAAATTTCAATTCAGCTAAGTTTTTAAGGTAACTCAGCTAAAAATTTTGGTTATTTAGTTTAAAATAATTAAATTTTTTTTTACCAATATTTCAATTCAGCTGAAGCAATTATCATTTTATGTCATTGATTTATTTTTTAGCTAAAGAAAATTCAATTCAACTAGCAATATAAGTAATTCAGCTAATAACTATGGTTAATATTACCAATTTAGCTGAAGTTGTCAGCCATTTAGAAATTGAAATTTCAATTCAGCAAAAATTTTCAGATATTCAGCTAAGAAAATTTTATTTTTCGTTATTTATTTCGTTATTGAGAAAAGTGAATTCAGCTGATAAATAATATAATTCAGTTAACAATTGTGTTACAGTTACCTAAATCTTTTAGTTAAATTTTAAAGTTTCGTTTCATGTTATTTATTTGCTAAGAAAAATCAATTCAGATGATAAAATATTTAATTCAGCTAACATTTAAGGTTAATAATCTGTATTCAACCGAATTTTTCAACCATTTAGAAACACCAATTTCAATTCAGCCTAACTTTTCAACAATTCAGCTAAGAATATTTCAATTCAGCTAACATTTTTGACTAATAATCTGAATTCAACTAATTTTTTTATCCATCTAGAAACAAAATTTCCAATTTAGCTAAATTTTTCCGCTATTCAGCTGAGAAAAAATATAGTTTCATTTCATTAATAAGTAATTCAGCTTAAGAGAATTGAATTCAGCTAAACAAAATCTTAATTCAGCTAACCAAAAATAAATGAAGTTTAATCAAATTTATTTTGTTAATTAGAAAATTTGAAAATTTTCTCTTATAGCGAAATTTTTTCTCGTTCTATTAAAAAAGCTTTTTAAGCTTTCATCTCTCTTAAGAGCTTTTTCTAAATTTTATTTGTCTTTGTTTTTATTTAATTTGAATATTTTTTGTTGTATTTGCCTCCATTTTTTGCCATCCTTCCTTGCCATCCTTGTCTAGGATATTGACTGTTGTCATTGTTTGAGGTCGCCATCATTAAGCTCTTACCACCGGAGACCGCAAAAGTCAAGGATGTATCTATTTTTGGTCAATTGCTTTTTTATGTTTGCTTTAAAAAAGTTGCTGCTAATAGATTATTATCTTTAAAGGGGGGGGGGTGTTGTTAGATTTTTATGAATGTTTCTCCTTAACTGCTGGCATTAATAATTATTAGGTTTGAAAGCCTTAAGGTAGACTTTAGTTTTTCTTATTATAATAATGTTATTAATAAATTTTATTAAGTAATTTTATTCAGTTATTGTTTGTTTTCTTCTCTTCCTTTTCCACAAAATATTGCGTCGTTTTGTTATGGGTTTCAATGGAATTTACATACTTCTCTTGAGTGTAGGTTTTGAACGCCTAAAAGTATGTGAATTGTTTGTTTGTTTGTGTAACTGTCATTCACAATTTACCTTATTTTTTCTTTATTCTCTTTAACAATAAAAATCTGTTAAATACGCAATAATTCTAAGGAATTGTTCTGTTTGTAAATCAACAGCAAAAACTAAAGAGCTGTGAGAAGGGGACAAGAGCGCAGAAAGAGAGAGAGGGATTTTTGTAAAAATATATGTAAAAAAGCTAATAATGTTTTCCAATAAAATACGTAATTTCTTTTTCTTTTTTTTAGCTGGAGGGAGAATTTCATTTATTTATTATATTTCAGAATGTAAAAGAAAAGCGTGTGTATGTGTGAGAAGTTTATAAAGTAATTTGTATTTTTTGGCGCTTAAAAGTATGCTCTACATTTTTAGGTTTTTGTAATAATATGCTCGCCTCCTCACCCTCTCTTCACCTTATAGTAAATATACAAAACGTGTTTTGTTTTCGAAATTATATTAATATCAGTAGCTTTCTTGTAATATTGAAAACATTATGAGTAATAGAGAGGGCAAGAGAGGGGGAAGAGAGTAAAATGGGAGTTTGTGGGAAGTATTAATGTTGAAATAATTTCACATCTCAACATATTGTTATCTAAATAAAATGTAATAGAATAAATGAAAACAAAAACAAACATTCAAAATTCTTAGAAAATTAAGGGTGTGCTTTTAGGCATTTAGATTATTAATAACTAAAGCCTACATTTAAGGGGCAAATAAAATGAAATAATCTACGTAAAAAGTTTTGGTTCTTAGAAGAGAAAATTGATAAAGTTTAAATCATGACTAATTTAAAACTTAAAGCAAATATATATGACAAGAATCTGAACTAGACTCTGAGCTCTCAACTGAGCTAGAATCTGAACTAAAATCATAACTGGAATCTGATCTGTAATTTAAGCTAGAATTTGAGCTTGAATCTGAATAAAAACTAGAACCGAATTAGAACTGAACTTGAATTAAACTGAAACTGAACTTGAACTGAACTAAAAGTGAACTAAAACTGAACTAAAACTTTACTAGAACTGAACCAAAAATGAACTAGAACTGAACTATAATTGAAATAGAACTGAACTACAACTGAACTGAAATTGATCTAGAGCTGAACTAGAATTGAACTGGAACTTAACTAGAACTGAACTTAAACTGAACTGGAATTGAACTGGAACTAACTAGAAATGAACTAGAACTGAACTCTAACTGCACTAGAACTGAATTAGAACTAGAATCTCTGCTAGAGTTACTAAACTGGAATATGAACTAAAACTATATTTAAGAATGAATTCTTTTTGTTTTTTTTTTTTTTGTTTTGTTATTGCGGTTGACCGCGATAATTGCTTGTTGCCAATCATTCATTCATTTCATTCATTTATTCATTCATTCTACTCTTGCATGTGTTACAAAATTTCCTTAACCTTTACCTTCTAGTGTTTTTAACCATAAACTGGTCATAGTTATTGTTGCCAATTAAATTGTTTACTGGTCTTCTACCTCAACACTCAACAAAATATTCCATTTTATTTATTTCATTTTTTATTTATATTTAGTTTCTTCCCCATTTAGCCTTGACCATTCTCAACCTTGACTCAAGTATTGCGCCACAAGTTTTTTTTTTTAGTTTCATGTTTAGAACCTTTTTCAAGTGATTTTCAGTTTAGAAAATCATATTTAAAATAATCCAACGTCATTCACAATTTAGTGGAAACGATAGTGATTTTTCCTTAACGGAAAATAGCAACAACAATAAAAATGTTGTAATTTGTTAAATAATTTATTTAAATGCAATGAACTTGCTAGAAAATGCTATTTAGTTAAATAATATTAAATAATACTTCAGCTGAATTGAAATTTACTTAGCTGAATTAGGGTTACTTAAGCTAGAAAGTGAATTATGCTAAATTGAATGAAAAATTGAAAAGATTTCCTTAGCTGAATTGATTTAAAACTTAGCTGAATTGTAATTTTTATAAATCAATGTAATTTTCCGAAGTTAGTTGATATAAATGTTTAGCTGAATTTCAACTTTTCTTAGCTGAATTGAGTTTTCAACAAATATATAAAATACAATAAATTTGTTCTTACTTCATCTCAATGTTTCTTAGCTGAATTGCTTTAAAACTTAGCTGATTTGAAATTTTCTTAAGTAAAACTTATTATTATAAATAATTATTAGAAACATTTAGCTGAATTAACATTTTTCATAGCTGAATTCTATTTTCTTAAGCTTAATAATAAAAAATAGTTTAAAAATGTAAAATTCCTAATTTTCTTTACTGTTTTAGCTTTAAAAATCCTGCTGAAAAAAATCACTTAACTAAGTTGAAATATAAAACTTTAATTAAACAAAGTTCTCTAAGTGTATTGAACGTAATGATGTTAAAAAATTAATAATTTATTGTTAAACAATAATATGGCTGTAGATTTTATTAGCTGAATTGAAATTTTCCTAAGTAAAACTTCTTATTATAAAATAATTATTAGAAACATTTAGCTGAATTAACATTTTTCATAGCTGAATTCTATTTTCTTAAGCTGAATAATTAAAAATGATTTAAAAATGTAAACTTCCTAATTTTCTTTACTGTTTTAGCTTCAAAACTCCAGCTGAAAAAAATTCGCTAAGTTGGAATATAAAACTTTAATTAAACAAATTTCCCAAGCTGTATTGTGCATAAATAAAATGATGTTTAAAAATTAATAATTTATAATTAAACAATTATATGGTTGTAGATTTTATTAGCTGAATATCATAAAGAGTTAGCTGAATTGAAATATTGTACTATTTTCTAGAACTAACTTACCAAAATTTTTAGGTGAATTAAATATTTTCTAAGCTGAATTTAATTTTTCTCAAATTTAATAATAAATAAATGACAAATAAATAAAATTTTGTTATAAGAATTAATTTTTGCTTAGCTGAATGTCATTAAAATCTAGCTGAATTGCTTATTTCTGAACTAAACCTAATTTTCTTAAAATATACAGCAAAATATATTAGCTGAATTACATTTTTTCTGAGCTGAATTTATATTTTCTTTGCTTAATAGCAAAAATCAATATGAAATTAAAACTCAACATATGCTTTCATTAGATGAATACCCGGAATTCTTAGCTGAATTGCATATTTCTGGGCTTAAATTTGCATTACTATAATGTTTTCTAGTTTAATATAGTTTTACTTAGCTGAAAACCGAAAATTTTAGCTGAATTTCTTTTCAACAGTCAACATTTAATTGTTGACTGTTATGCTTGAAGAAAATGTTAGCGGAATTGAAAATTACTTAGCTGAATACAATTTTCCTTTGTCAAATAGAAAAAATTTTACAAGAATACCAAATTTGATTACCCAAATAAGAAAAATATTTAGCTGAATGTTATTTTCATTAGCTGAATTAAGTTCATTTTAGCTGAATAGAAAATTTTGTTTAGCTGAGTTACAGAAAATTTTAACGGAATTGATATTTTCGTTGCTGAATTAAATTTACCTCTAATAAATAGCTGAATTGATTTTTAACAGCTGAATAGCACAAAATCTTAGCTGATTAACAAATAACTGAATTTAATTTTCTGTTTATAAAAATTAAAAAATGATTGCTGAATAAAATTTTTCATATTTGAAAATGTCTGCTGAATCGATTCTTTCGTAGCGGAATTACATAAGTATTGGTTTTTGTTTAGCTGAATAGTAAAAAATCTTAGTTGAATTAACTTTTTGTAGCTGAATGACTAAAAATTTTGCCAGCTGATTTTTGTTCAGCTGAATAACAAAACACCTCAGTTGAATTTATATTTTCATGGCTAAAAAATAAATTAATGTAGCTGGATTGATATTTTTATAAATTGAATAGCTAAAAATCTCAGCTGAATTGATTTTTTTGTAGCTGAATATTAAAAAA
This sequence comes from Cochliomyia hominivorax, assembly GCA_004302925.2. Taxonomy (NCBI): domain Eukaryota; kingdom Metazoa; phylum Arthropoda; class Insecta; order Diptera; family Calliphoridae; genus Cochliomyia; species Cochliomyia hominivorax. The sequence continues at coordinate 94,957,952 of PYHX02000413.1, read as the reverse complement.
TGTAACTTAATTGAATAGTTGAAGAGCAAATATTCTTAGCTGAATTGATTTTTTCAAAGCTGAATTATTGAAAATGTTAGGTGAATTGATTTTTTAGCTGAATATCAAAAATTCTTAGTTAAAATGAATTTTTCGTATTAAAATTGTTGAAAATGTGTGCTGAATTGAATCTTTCGTAGCTGAATTATTGAAAATATTAGCTAAATTGGTTTTTATTTAGCTGAATAATCAAAAAATATTAGCTGAATATCAAAATCTCCTACCTTAATTGTATGTTTTGTTAGAAAATGTCATATTTTTCATATAATTTTTTTACTATTTCATTTTTACTATTTCATTACAAAGTTTCTACGCAATAAAAGTGTATGAAGTTCAAGTTCATTTTCTCCTCCTCCTTCTAGAATATTTAAATATTTTTTATTTCCGTTTTTTTTTATTTGACAATAAAAACTTGTCATTAATCTATTTTTGTTATGTTTTATGAAATCATCTTCATGAACTTCTAATAATGAGCTCATCATCCTTTAAAATGTTTTCCTGCTCTAAGCAGGAAGCATGTTTTTCTTATTGTTAGATCTAGAGGAAAAACCATTATAATGACCTAAAAAAATAGTGCGAAATAAACAAGAGAGAAAGAGAATAAACAATAAATGTTTTTTAAGAGGAAGAAAATTTGAATTTAATATTGTTAATGCCAACATGATTAATACGATTTTGTGAAAATAAGTTTCCTTTTTTTCGTTTGAGGAGGGATTTGGAACAAACGCGGTTGTAGAAATGTTATATTGAAAGAAAAAAGGGTATGTTAAGGTCAAATAACGGAAATACGGTACAATGACCTGAACAACTATTACGCACATAATAAATAAATCCACACCTTAAAAGTATGCAAAGGAAAATGTGTTTGTTTTAAGGATTTCTTTTTGGAAACTAATTTGTTGAACATAATTTCTATAATTAAAAAGTCCTTTGATAAAGTTAGGGGTCAGGGGAGGGGGATGACTTAAGAGTAGGGGGAGGAGGAAGAGCTTTAATTTATTTAATAATAAGAAATTTGTCAAGTAACCAAAACCTTCGAAAAAGACCTTGATAATGAATGTTAGTGTGTTGAAATGTGAGTGTATATGTATATAAACAAATGAGGATTTTATAAACTTATATATGTGTTTGTGTATGTGTATACATGTGTGTGTTTTAATAGGTTTTGGCTAAATTATGACTAAACATAAATCTTGTTTTTTGTTTTTTCAAAATATCAAGCTTTTGTTTAATATTGTCATTTTTATTGGCCTTTTAACTTATACACTCTCTCCTTCCTCTCTTCTCTCTCTTCCTTACTCACCCTCACCCTTCTTCCTTCTCTCTTATATTATCTTATCTATTTAGCAACATTTCTTTCTTTTGCTTATTCTTCCTTGTTTGTAAAGCTTTTTTATTATTTTTCTTGACTTCCTTAAACGTTAACGTCAGCGCTCCGCCAACGCATGTCATTGGCTTTTTCATAAAGCTTCCTCTCTCTTTGCCTCTCTTATCTCTTGAAATACCCACAAATAAACTAACATAAATAAATGCGTAAAACTCACCCTTATTTGGCCCAGCAAAACAACAAAAAAAGCTTAATTTTGTTTCCTTGAATTTCCGTTCTTTCTTTTTTAAAACGCTTCATTTGTATATGTATTAATACACACACATATTCATCTATATATTTAAGGAAAAAGGAACTGTTAACCTTGAAGTTTTAAGGACCTTTAACAGTTGTTGTAATCACAATTCAACAAAAGCAAAAGCGGAAATATACATACGACAAATAAAGACTAGAAAAAATACCCTTCAAATTTATTGTTTTTGCTTTATATTAACAATTTGTGTTAGCTTAATTGCTGAATAAAAATTTTCTTAGCTGAATATATTAAGAAAACCATCTTCTTTAAATCAATTTATAGAAAACTTTAGCTGAATACATTTTTTCATACCTGAGTATAAAGATATAGTAGCTGAATTATAGTTTCTATTTTTTTCAGCTGAATATATTAAATAGTCAAATTTCTTTAGCTGAATACCAAAAAGTCTTAGCTGAATTAAAATTTTCTTAGCTGAATAGCAGCAAAAGTGATATAAGTAAATTTTTCTTAGCACAACAACAAAATAATCTCTGCTGAATTATATTTTCTAGAAAAAATATCCTTCAAATTTAATGCTTTTGCTTTATATCAACGATTTGTGTTAGCAGAATTGCTGAATAAATTTTTTTCTTAGCTGAATTGTAGTTTTCTAATCTGAATAGCAAAAAAGTGAAATTATCAGTTGAATATATCAAAAAGTCAATTTTCTTTAGCTGAATAACAAAAGGTTTTAACTGAATTATATTCCTATCAGCTGTATAGTAAAAATTTTAGCTGAATTGAAATTTTCTAAGCTAAATAGCAGCAAATGTGGTATAATTAGTTTTTTCTTAGCACAATAACTAAATAAACTCCGCTGAATTGTATTTTCTTTCGTTGAATTATGAAAAATGTTTACGAAATTTAATTTAATTTCCCAAAATGGTAATTTTTATAAAAAACGATCATATATTCTTTAGCTGAATAGTAAAAAATCATAGTTGAATTGAAAATGTATTAGCTGAATATTATAAAAAGCAAATGAGTTTATTTTAAACTTTAATAGTTGAATATGAAAAAAATATAATTTCTCGAGCTGAATAAAGAAACATCTTAGCTGAGTATTATTTCTATCTGCTGAATGATAAATAAACTTAACAAAATAATTAATTCAGCTAAAATAATAATGGCTTAATTATATTTTTCTTAGCTGAATAGCAAAAGAAGTTAGTAAAATTATTATATTCTCAGCTGAATATCATAAGAAATTAAAATTCTCTAACAAGATATCAAAAAATTATACCTGAATTGAAAAAAAATATGTAACATGTAAAATAATTTAATAATATAAAAATGTTCTTTGCTGAATATGATCACAATCAAATTGTCTTTGGCTGAATAAAAAAACTCAGCTGAATTAAATTTTTCTTTGCCGAATAGTTGGAAACTGTTTGGAATTTTGTTGAATTGCTCTATCTTTGCTTAATAGTTATGAAATGTTAGCTAATTTTTATACTTTTTACTAACAATGAATGAAAATTATTATTTTTTAGCTGAATTGATTTGTTCTTAGCTTAATAACAATAACTATAAGTCGACTAACATTTTTCCTAATAAAATATAATAAAAACTTATTTTCTTTACAGCTGAATTGCAGAAAAGCTAGCTGAATTTAAATTTTCTTTAGTAAGTATAAGAAATCTTAGCTAAATTTAATTTTTCTTAAGACTAAACATGCATTTTCAGTAGCTGAATAAAAATTTTAGCATAAACAAAAATTTCGGCTTAGAATTGATGAAAATGTCAAGTTTATAGCTGAATTGTATTAAAAGTTAGCTGAATTTAATATTTTTATATAAATCATTAGCTGAATATGATAAAAAAAATATTTTCTTGAGTTGAATAGCTAACAAATTTTGATGGATTGAATTTATCTTTGCTGAATAGCAAAAATTGTTAGCTGAATTGAATTTTCTTTAACTGAATCACATTTTTTTTGTATTCAAAATAAAATACTGTTTAGCTGAATTGTTGTTAACAGTGTTTATGGAAAATTTTCTTAGCTGAATTGAATTTTCTTTAGCTGAATAACATATTTATTAAGCTGAGTTGATTTATTTTTATTTAATATTAACAATTTTGAAAGTGAATTGAATTTTCTTGTGCTGATTGACTTTCTTATGAAGCTGAATTGATTTATTTTCACAACATGTGAAACATTATTTGCTGAATTAAGTTTTCTTTAACTGAATCACATATATTTTATTAAAAATAACTTATTTTTTCAATTAAATGATTTTTTAAATAGTTTTTATTGAAAATATGTTGCTGAATTGAGTTTACTATGACTTATTATGAAGCTGAATTGAATAATTTCTCACTGAATTAATTTTCTTTAGATTAATGGCTACTTAATTAAACCAGAATTTTTAGCTGAATTATATATATATTTTTTTTTGCTTTTATTTTTGAAATTTTCTTAGCTCTTAAAATTAGCTGAATTGCATTTTTATGAAGCTATATTAATTTCTTTAGATTTGTTGTTGAGGCTTATTAAGCTGAGTTATTTTTTCCATAGCTGAATTGCATTTCTAAGAAGATAAAATAATTTCTTTAAATTTTTTCTTAAAATTTTCTTAACTGAATTTAATTTTCCTAAGCTGAATAAATAATTTTTGAAGCTGAATTAATTTAATTTAAATTTTTGCTGAGATTTACTCAGCTGAATTCAATATTTCATAGCTGAATTGCATTTTTATTAATATAAATTAATTTATTTTAAATTTTTCTTGAGATCTAGTTAGCTGAATTCAATTTTTCTTAGCTGAATTGTATTTTAACGAAATTAAAATAATTTCTTTTAAATTTTTTCTTTAATTTTTCTTAACTGAATTCAATTTTCCTTAGCTGAATTAAATTTCGTGGAGCTAAATTAATTTCTTTTACAGTTTTGTTTGAAATTCTCTAGCTGAATACAATTTGCCTTAGCTGAATTGGGTATTTTTCAAGCTAAAATAATTTATTTTTTAATTTTCTACAAATTTTCTTAGCTGAATTATAAAATTCAGAATTAAATATATTCTTCCCGGAAATGTTTTAAATTTAATGATGTAACAATATTACCTTCGGCGAAAGTAAATCTCAAGTAATTTATGGCTTAAATTTATATCTTAAGGAAAGGGAAGCAACAAAATATTTTGTTTCATTTTGAGGTTATCAACCCAACCAAACCCCCTATAAACCCCAACTACCAGAATTAAGGGAAAAAATTTTATTGCCTTAAAATAGAAATAATAAAAAAGGGAACAAGGAAAAAGTAATAAAGTTATATGAAAACAAATATAGAAAAATTTATAACTTTTTCAGAATAAAAACAAAACAAAACACAAAAAAAATATTTAAATGGGTTTGTGTGAGTGAATGTGTATGTGTGTGTGAAAGAAAAATCATCACCCCAACTCCTGGAATTGAAGACACGTGTTGGAAATGAATTTCGATTTTTGAGTTTTTTTTTCTTGCTGAATTTTGCTAACAAAAACTGTAAGAAGCAGAGAGAAAAAGGAGCCAAAAAGCAGCTTCGCGCTTCAATTTCTCTAAATATTAAGTTGGAGAGATTCTTCACCACCCACCTCAAGGGAACTCAGTAACTTGAATGTTATTTTCTTTGCTTGTTTTCTGAGATAAAATTTTACTGCGTAGTTAAGAGCAAAAACAAAAAAATCCTAAGATGTTTTATGAATATGGAGCACAGAAATTGAGGTTGTTACCCCAGGACAAATTTGGTGAACAAACAGGAGGCAGGGAGAGTATTTGGTTTTCTTATGTTTAGCAAACATTTTGTGAAACATAAAATAAAATATTTTATTTGTTTCTTATTTATTTCAATATTTGTTTATTTGCAAGTCATTCCACTCCTCCTTCCCCGGGACTTTTGACTTAGATTTTTAATGGAAATGTTGGGCAAAAAAACAGCTTTCTATTGAGGTTAATTTTGTGAGGCAGGAGTTTTAGGAAATGATGCTTAAAACCCCCAATATTTAGGTCAAATTGGCTGTAGTTGTAAAAAGGAGTTTTATTCAGGCAGGTTTAATAAAAACAGCCTTAATTTAGGTCAAAATAATTGTTATAATCTCTTTAGGATAAAAATAAAATCCTTTTAATTTTATTCCTTTTTTTCTCAAGCTTCAAAAAAATCCCATAAAAAAGCAATGACCTCAATTTATTTCCTGGTTACCAAAAAAACCGTCACAGATTTTCAAAACATCTTGTAAATTAACCCAAAAAAACAACAACAGCAACAATAATCATTGTTGTCGTCTTTAACCAAAAAAAAAACTAAAATTGTTCATATCATTATCATACATCAACTATTTTATGTCTTAACTGGTGGTTTGTTGCTGCAACATCAACAACAACACCAACATTATTAACAATAATAATTTTAAATAAAAATCCTACTTGCAAATGTTGTGTTATAGTTCACCTTACACATGTTGCACCTTTTGCAACAACAACACGGACAGACAGATCACTAATACCACTACGATTTGGTGTTTTTTTTCAACTTTCACTTGTAACCCATAAACCTTAAAATAACAAAAACAAAACTTTTGTTACTTTAAATAACAACAACAATTTAATAAGATAGACATTGTCAGTAATCACACACACATATATACTTATAAAGTCAGAGCAACAACAACAACATTATCATCACCAATTTAAAATGAATGTGTAACAACAACTGTTTATGAGGTCAACGAATAAAATACAAAAATCTATATTATGAGAAACGTCATTGTTTTAAATTTTCTTAAAGCTTTAGAGGTGAAAGAGACTTAAAAGAATAAAAAGATCATAATCTGTGATATAAGCTGGACTAAAAAATCTCAAAAAAAAAAAAAAAGAAATATCAACTGGAAATATAGACTTGTATACTGAGTTATAGATGAGTCTTGAAACTGATATATGGACTAGTTTATCTTTGGCATAATCTAGTCTATAAGCTCGTCCCTAGACGTTCTTATTATAGATGCATTGGGACGATCAGTATGCATCCCCTGCAAGAGTTTCCCTCTAGAGAGGTTAGTAAGAAGTGTAATGTCATCGTGCTTTCTCTAGTCAATTCGGAATCTGGAACTATCTGCTTCGCAGAGAGCTGCTTACCGGTCATCGTCTGCTTCCCATCTAAGGGCGGCTGTAATATGATTTCCTGGCGAATAGTATAAAAACGCTACGGGGAGGATCCCGGTCAAAAAAAACAAAATGAAAGGGTGGGAGAAGAAAAATTTACTTCGATTGTAATATGATTTCCTGACGATTAAATTAAAAACGCTATAGATAAGATCCCAGAAAGGAAACCGAAATGAGAAAGTCGGAGAAGAATAATTTACTTTGGAATCCGAGAGGGTCTGTCTCACATTAAGCAGCTCATCGGTCATAGTCTGTTTTCCAAGGTCGGAGAAGAAAAATTTACTTAGAGTGCCAGAAGTAATGACCTCAGTACTTAAGAGAGCGGGAAGGTTAAATGTCGTCGATAACCAGCGACTACAATGTTACCCCGGTTGGCAGCTTGGCCTGCGTAAGAGATAAAATTTACAAACTTAAACAAAAACAATGAATATCGTGCCGCATTACCAACATCAATAATATCCATTTAGAGGCAGGTCGGAAAAATTCGCAGATGGTAGATTCTATGATTTAATAAGGAACTTCATTGGAGGGCGAAATTGAGACATGGAACTGCTGAGAAGAATTACACATTTTATACAATGATATGGACGATATTATGTGTTATATCAAGCAATTTCCAAAGAGACAAATGTCCACTGTAGGTAAAGCTATGCGGAATACTTCTCAAATTTTTATATAGATCCCACCGTTGCCTGAAATCGAGAATGTCCATGGCAATATGGAATACGTAAATCAAAATCGACTATTGAAGCAATAAAAAATGCTAGAAAAGCCATTTTTGGAAAGGGCAAACAATAGAAATAGACATTTAAAATGCCTTCAACTATTGAGGGTGTAAGTACATCGTGATGTCATTGAGATATACAAAAATCTCGAAGTATTTAATAGGATTTACAAAAGATCCTTATAGGTGAATACCGATGAAGGTGTCAAAATAATGTAGTCACATCCGGTGTCCCATAGGGTTCTGTTCAATTCGCTTTTAAACATTATGTACAATGATACCTTCAGCACGTTAATTGCGGAAGAAACCATGATTGTGGGTTTTGCAGACAACATTGCATTATTGGTCCCAAGAAGATTTAACTCTATGCTAATGGCGCAAACAGATCAATCAAAGATTGGCTGAAAGTCGTACATCTTAAATTTGCTGAGCCCAAATCAGAGGTGGTTCTGATAAGTGGCAGAAGGCAACGCGAGAGTCATGATAGGTGAACTCTTAAACTTTAAAATAGAGGTGGTTCTGATAAGTGACAGAAGGCAACGCGAGATCCTTTCGTTAGAAGTAGGAGACACTGAAGTGTCATGATAGATGACCGCTTAAACTTTCAAACCACATGATATTTTCATGGGAGAGGCAATGGAAGCATTGAATCCATTAACCAGAGTAATGCTGTACATTAAAGGCTCACGTTAAACCGCAGAATGCTGCTTTCCAGAGCGACAAATCAATACATTTATATAGTGCACTGGTCTGGGACAAAGAGTCGAATAAATCATTTAAAAGAAATTTTAAAACTTTATTGAGAAGGAGCTGTTAAAGGGTGTGTAACTGTTTTCAGACAAGCAGAGAACGTTATTGCTGAAATAGTACTTAGAGTTATTGCCCCTAAAGTATATTCCAGTATATTCCAGTAACCAGGATATCAATTTGAAGTATCAAAAGGAAGAAGAGTATGGAAAGTTGTCAAAGTAAATGGGATAATTCATTCAATGTCCGTTAGATATTTAAGTTAATACCCACAATCAAGAGCTATAAACTGAGTTATAGACCAGTGTAAAAACTGAATTATAGACAAGTATATAATCTTTGTTAAACAGATTAGTCTATAATGAATTCCTTCTTTTCCACATTCTGCCTTTAAACTCTTTTAACCTCGTTTTCCTTTTAGAAGACCACTAAACATCCTGTCTTGTTGTTTTAATGTCATTTCATTGTTTTGCTTCCACTTCATTTCTCTTTTTGTGTATATGTGTGTGTGTCTTCTATTTAAATGACAATAATTTCGCGTTTCAAATTACAGTCCTTATTTTCTTTTCCCTGAGACATTCTCAAAAGTTAATAACCTTCATTTCTTTATTTTCACCCTTTTTTACTGATCTTTTGAATTTGAAATGCTAATAAAATGATTAAAATGTCGTTAACTCTTTTTTTTTTTAAACCTCTACCACCACAAGTGGTATTAACTTTGTCATTCGGTGTGTAAGATTGAATCATCGAAAAATTTTAAGACGCCATATTATATGTATGAAAATCTAAGTCGATTTAGCTGTATCTCTCCGTCTCTATGTCTGTCTGTCTGTCTGTCTGTCTGTCTGTTGTTGACACGCTCACATCCCCAATACTTAGCAGAGCTCATTGAAATTTGGCCTGAGTATTTTTCTTAGCCCTGAATAGTTGCCTTTTTAAAGTCAGCCAAATCTGTTATGTATATCAAAAGATATAGACCGATATCTGGGACAACTTCTTGCAGTGAAGAATTTTTGTAAAACTCTTCCTTAGAAATCGACAAATTAGAATAAGATTTTGTCATAATAAAAAGTCATATGTACTTCATTATCATGCGAAAAATTATCAAAATCGGTTCAGTTGAAAAAAGTTATAACCAAAAATCTAACTAATTTTATGACCCATTAAGTGCTCCTGGGTTGAATTTAAGAAAACCGGTTATATGTTTGTGAGTGAATGTGTTAGTGTGTATGTATGAAACATAATGTATTTACTTCACCCGCATTTGTGTTGGAGAGTATTCAAGATTCGGTGTAGCCGAAATTGTTGTTTATTCTTTCCTTTTCATTCTAAACTTAATTATAATGTTAATTATGATGTTAATTATGATGTTAATTATGATCTTAATTAAGTCTTAATGTCTTGCAACCAAAAACAAAATTGCAGCTGTCTCTTTATTGTTTCATTTGTGGTTAAAGTTTTTGTCGTCTGAAAGCGTTTTAGGAAGGTGAAATTCTCTTTTGAAGCCTAAACTTTAGCAGTTTTTTGTATGGACATGTGTGGTCAAGGTAGTGCAAATTTGAGAGAGGAAGACAAAAAAAAGCTGACGTCTTATCAAGTTTAATGAACTTTTTTTCCAGTTTTTATTTCGAAATTTTCAAAAGGGTTTTAGAAAATTGCAAAACTCAATTGTATTTTTTTTAATAAAATTTCAATTTCTTTTAATTTATGCTGCTGCTGCTGTTGCTCCGATATTTATTTCATTATTTATTTCACTTTCTTTTTTATTTCACACAGACACACACGCACACACACACACACTCTCTATCATACCAGAAAAGTTCATTAAACCCTTTTCTCAATTGGTTTGAACTCAATAACGTTTATTGACATGACGGCTTAACTAAACGCTCCCTAAAGTTTTTAAAGCTTTTGGTTTAGAGTTTCTTTAACACAAAAGAAACCCTTTCTCTAGCCAACAAACCAACTGTTGTAGTTTTTATTTTCAAAAAAAGAAAAAAAACTTTAATTTCCCCCTCCAAATTTAACAAAAAAAATGTTTCATTTATAGAGCGTTTTTTTTATGATCAACATTATTGTTGTTGTTGTTGTTGTTGTTGCTGTGGTTGTGGTTCAATGCATTGAAATTTTTGTTTTTAAATGAATGTTGTTGTAAATGTCACTTTCTTTCATGAAATTTCTTTTTTTTATCTCTTTACCCCTCAGCCAGTTTGAGCATAATTTAATTTACAACTGCAATTTTTCTTCTCTTCGTGATTTCACTTTCTTTTTAAATTATTTTTTTTTTCATTTATTCATTCATTCAATATTATAGATTTTAGTTTACAACTATAGAGAGTCTTGACTATATAGTCGGTTTTGTACTAGAGCGGTTTAAAACCACGCTAATAGTCTAAAATATAAACAAAACTATATACTTAGACGAATACTATAATTAGTGATGTAGACTCCACTGAGGTCTCAGATAGGGATTAAAGTACCAACTAATGGACTCAACTGTAGTCTGAGATATAAAAATTAGTTCTAAGCAAGATTCTAAACTAAGTATAGACTATTATAGACTAGACTATTTTTTCAGTTGTTAACTATAGCCCGTGATATACATATACTGCACAATAGTTTCAATTAAAATATGAGTTAAAAACTAATCTAAGCTATAGACTATTTTATGAACTTGACTATAGCCTGAGCTATAAACTGAATTATAAATTGGACTATAATCTGAAGAATCTGTTATAGAGTAATATAATTTTAGTTATGAACTTGACTATAGTCTGAGTTATAGACTATAATCTTAGCTTACTATAAGATTGTAAGCTAAGTTATAGCCAAGACTATTTTTTTCAGATAAAAATTGTAGTTTGAGATGTAAATTAAACTGCATTATAGTTTCAATTAAAATTTTAGTTAAAAACTAATTCATGATCTTGACTATAGACTGAGATATAATCTAAGTTATTAATTAGACTATAATCTGAACAATCTGTTATAGATTTGATATGATTATAAACTACTTTATAATTTGAGTTATGAACTTGACTGTAGCCTGAGATATAGACTATATAGACTATGTTTTAAATTTACCCCATAGTCCATTAAAACACACATAACCTGACTTATTGTTTCGGTTGTAGAGTCAGTTGTAGACTTCGTTTTAGATTCCATTACACATTAAATTATACATTCAGTTATGAACTTGACTATAGTGTGAGATGAAGACTATAATTTTAGCTAAAGTTTTGATTCTTATTTGAGTTATAGAATGAGTTACAATAGCTTAAGTTATAAACTATAATCTGAGTTATAAATTCCATTATAATCTGAAACATAAACTGATTTTTCAAATAAAACCATAATCTATTATAGAATCCATAATCTGAGTCATAGATTTGGTTATAGACTGAGTGAAAGACTAATTTATAAATTTAACTGTAGTCTGCTATATGCACTACAATCTGAGTTAAAAACTAAGATATAAAATAGACTATAGTCTGTTATATAAACCATAATCTGAGTTATAGATTCGATTATAAATTTGCAAATTTTAAAGCCTAAGATATGGAACATAAACTATAGATTCCGCTGTAAACAGAGTTATATATTCGAATTTAATATGAATTATAAACTGAACTATAAATTTGACTATAACCTGAGAATAGACTATAAATTTATTTATAAATCTAAATCATTAACTGTTATATGCACTACAATCTGAGTTATAAATTTCACTAAAATCTTATTTATGATTTGATTTAAGAACTTGACTATAGAATGATATATAGACAATAATTTTAGCTTAAAACTAGACTATATTATCTATGATATAAATTATGAATATGCTGTAATATTTGCTATAGAACTATATATAATCTGGTAAAAAACTAGATTATTTCGGATGATATAAACTCTTGTCTGAACTTTAGATTTAACTATAATTTGAGTTATGGACTAGATTATATTTAAAGTTATAGATGCGATAATAGACTGAGTTATGAATTTGATTGTAGTTTAAAAAATAGACTATATATATACCAGACTATTATTGGAAATCTAGACTTTATTTTGAGTTATAACAGAGTCCACTGAGATACGCTATAAAGGCTTTATAAAAAGATTATATTCTGTGTTATAGGGTCGACTATAATCTGAGCTATAGACCACATTCAGATTTATAGAATCGACTTTAATCTAAGTTTTAGACTTCACTAAAGTCTGCGATAGAAACACTTTTAATTAGGACTGTAGTTCATGTTGTATAATCGATCTTATTCTAAGATATATATTCAGAGTAGACTCGAATAAAATCTGAGATATAGTCTTTGCTATTGTTTGAGATATAGAATGTATTCTGAGTTACAGAATCGGTTTTAAACTGAGCTACAGACTTCATAATAGTCTGCTATATGATGTATATTCTAATCTGAGATATAGACTCGATTATAGTTCATATAGACCATATTTTGAATTATCCTCTTTCAATTGATTTAAAGATATTACTGTAGTCTGCAATAGAATCCGTGCTACTGTTACAATGTAGACTATAATTCGAGTTATGGACTTAACCATAATTTCAGACAAAGACTAGACTAGAATGCATAAATGTCTACTGAGTTGTAGAATCCACTTTAATATGAGTTACATACATCATTTTAGTCTGCGATAGAAGATGTGCTATTTTTTAATGAGTTATAGATATGACTACAATCTGTGATATTGCCTAGAATATAGTTTCGGCTATAGACGACTTTCTGAATTTTAAAATCAACTTTGAACTGAGTTATAGACTTCGCTATAGTTTGAGAAAGAGACCATTCTAATTTTATGATTAAAACTATAATTCAACTACAGATTCTATCATAATGTTAGATATAGTCAAGACTTTAGTTTGAGATAAAATATATATTCTGAGTTGTAAATTAGACTTTAATTTACGACGTAGACTTGACTATTGTTAGAGATTTTATTCTGAGTTAAAGAAAATTTTTCAATTTGGCTTAAAGACTTCACTATGGTCTGCTATAGAGGGCGTACTATTTCTAGGTTATGGATTCTTATCTGAGATATAGATTTAACTACAATCTGAGATACAGACTAAAATATATAAATAAGCTATAAATCATATTGTGACTTATTGAATCGCCTTTGAACTGAGCTAAAGACTTCACTGTAGTCATAGAAAGAGAATGGACTATAGTTTGAGTTATAGACTAAATATCTAAATGTATACTAAATTATAGTCTGAGATGTAGACCAGACTTTATTCCAAGTTATCGTTAGCAGTTTTTATGGACTATAGTTTTAGCTCTCTTATCCATGACAAACGATTTGTTATAGCGTTTAATAGCTTTCATTAATAATATATAGTTTTTCCTTATCTAAACTTCAATTTCCTTCTTTTTCACATTGATAAATCGTTTCTCTATAATTAACTTTAATTTTTGTTATTTCGTTGTAATTTTAATTAAAAACTGCGTGTTATTATTGTTGTTGTTTCTAATTCTAATGTCATTTGTTGTTGCTTTGAACACGTGTAAAATAATTACAAAAAAAATATTTAAAGCTTTCAAATTCAATGTCAAACAACAACAACTACAACGAAAATTATAAAAATGCCTACAACAACAATTTAATATTTGTGTACAGAAAAAAAGAACTAATTAGAGTCAAATAGAGAGAAAACAACTATAAACAGAATTAAAAGTAATTTGTTTATTTAGTTATTGTTGTTGTTGCTTTTTAAGTCACTAAGACCTTGAGCTTTTGTACTCACCGAAAAAAAATGTATTTAATTTCAGCAAAAAAAGGTTATAGGGTGCAGTCAGGGAATTAGTCTTCTTAAAATAATCTGAATAATAGAAAAAATTATTTTTTATTTCGTTTTTATTTTCCCATTTTTGCTCTAAAAAAAATACTTGATCCATTAAAATTTAACGTCAAATATGAATTTTAGATCGTCAGCAGTTATTGTTGTAAACAAAACAAATATTTGTTATTTGGGAACACACATTTCTGCTTTTATCACAATTTCAGAGGAATTTTTAGAAATAAAGACATTTTCAGCTAATTGCTCATCATAATTAAGTTCTATTTAAAAATATTCATCATAAGTGAAATATAGACTATAGATATTATTATGAACAAGACTATAAAGACTAAATTGTAGTCTATAGATTAGTCTATAGTCTGTAGTCTATAGATTAGACTATAGTCTGTAGTCTATAGATTAGACTATAGTCTGTAGACTATAGATTAATCTATAGTCTGTAGACTATAGATTAGTCTATAGTCTGTAGTCTATAGATTAGACTATAGTCTGTAGTCTATAGATTAGACTATAGTCTGTAGGCTATAGATTAATCTATAGTCTGTAGACTATAGATTAGTCTATAGTCTGTGGACTATAGATTAGTCTATAGTCTGTGGACTATAGATTAGTCTATAGTCTGTGGACTATAGATTAGTCTATAGTCTGTGGACTATAGATTAGTCTATAGTCTGTGGACTATAGATTAGTCTATAGTCTGTGGACTATAGATTAGTCTATAGTCTGTGGACTATAGATTAGTCTATAGTCTGTGGACTATAGATTAGTCTATAGTCTGTGGACTATAGATTAGTCTATAGTCTGTGGACTATAGATTAGTCTATAGTCTGTGGACTATAGATTAGTCTATAGTCTGTGGACTATAGATTAGTCTATAGTCTGTGGACTATAGATTAGTCTATAGTCTGTGGACTATAGATTAGTCTATAGTCTGTGGACTATAGATTAGTCTATAGTCTGTGGACTATAGATTAGTCTATAGTCTGTGGACTATAGATTAGTCTATAGTCTGTGGACTATAGATTAGTCTATAGTCTGTGGACTATAGATTAGTCTATAGTCTGTGGACTATAGATTAGTCTATAGTCTGTGGACTATAGATTAGTCTATAGTCTGTGGACTATAGATTAGTCTATAGTCTGTGGACTATAGATTAGTCTATAGTCTGTGGACTATAGATTAGTCTATAGTCTGTGGACTATAGATTAGTCTATAGTCTGTGGACTATAGATTAGTCTATAGTCTGTGGACTATAGATTAGTCTATAGTCTGTGGACTATAGATTAGTCTATAGTCTGTGGACTATAGATTAGTCTATAGTCTGTGGACTATAGATTAGTCTATAGTCTGTGGACTATAGATTAGTCTATAGTCTGTGGACTATAGATTAGTCTATAGTCTGTGGACTATAGATTAGTCTATAGTCTGTGGACTATAGATTAGTCTATAGTCTGTGGACTATAGATTAGTCTATAGTCTGTGGACTATAGATTAGTCTATAGTCTGTGGACTATAGATTAGTCTATAGTCTGTGGACTATAGATTAGTCTATAGTCTGTGGACTATAGATTAGTCTATAGTTTAATATCTTTAGTAACAAAACTTAGAAATTTTATTTGTTATTTTTCGGTTAACAAGTTCCATGTTTTATTTAAATTAAATAATTTTCTTATCTAAATCTTTAATAAATATTTAACTTTTGCTACATTGTTGTTGTTATTATTGTTATTTGTAATTCTAACCCGGAAAACTATTAATTTACTACAATGTTAACCTTTAACAAAAATGTAAAAAAAAACTATTTTATTACAAAATATTAAATATTTACGCTTTTTTACAAAAACCTTCCTCCAACCGTCCCACCCTCTCTTAAGCTTCTTTATAATTATTTGTTTATAGAATTATTAATTTTTTGTTTTTAATTATTTTTTGTTGTTATTATTTTTATTGAACACGTTTTAGTGACATGAAAATTCTTTTTTGAATTTTTTTTGTTTTATTTAAATAAAATATTTTGCGCTTTAAAATTAATAATCAAGTTCAATGTAATTCTAAACCTTTTTTTTTGTTTAAAAGTTTCGTAATGAAAACTAAAAGAAACAAAAATTAATATTTATTTATTATTAACAAAAACAAAAAAAAGAACTTAAAAATAATTCTAAAGAATATAAAAAGTGTCATCCAGACCATAAATATACAAATTGAATATTTTTTCGAATCATCAAAATTTTTTTAATTAAAAAAAATTACGAACAAAAAGAATTTGAATTTTTTTCATTTTTTTCAAATAGTTGACTGTCTGTCCGTTCCATATTTTTTTTAATATAAACAAAAATTTAATAAATAAATATTTTTGCTGAATGGAAATTTTATAATAATTTTAAGGAATTTTGAAATTCATTATTAATAATTAAAATTTTAATAGTTCGGAATAAAATTGAAGCAGAGAAGAAAAATTTATATAAAGAAATGTTTTTTAAATCGGACAATAGAAAAGTCTATAGATCAGTTCATAAACTAGTCTATAGACCAGTTCATAGACTGGTCTATAGATCACTTCATAGACTAGTCTATAGATCAGTTCATAGACTAGTCTATAGATCAGTTCATAGACTAGTCTATAGATCAGTTCATAGACTAGTCTATAGATCAGTTCATAAACTAGTCTATAGATCAGTTCACAAACTAGTCTATAGACCAGTTCATAGACTGGTCTATAGATCAGTTCATAGACTAGTCTATAGATCAGTTCATAGACTAGTCTATAGATCAGTTCATAAACTAGTCTATAGATCAGTTCACAAACTAGTCTATAGACCAGTTCATAGACTGGTCTATAGATCAGTTCATAGACTAGTCTATAGATCAGTTCATAGACTAGTCTATAGATCAGTTCATAGACTAGTCTATAGATCAGTTCATAGACTAGTCTATAGATCAGTTCATAGATCAGTCTATAGATCAGTTCATAGATCAGTCTATAGATCAGTTCATAGACAAGTATATAGATCAGTTCATAGACTAGTCTATAGATCAGTTCATAGACTAGTCTATAGATCAGTTCATAGACTAGTCTATAGATCAGTTCATAAACTAGTCTATAGATCAGTTCACAAACTAGTCTATAGACCAGTTCATAGACTGGTCTATAGATCAGTTCATAGACTAGTCTATAGATCAGTTCATAGACTAGTCTATAGATCATTTCATAGACTAGTCTATAGATCAGTTCATAGACTAGTCTATAGATCATTTCATAGACTAGTCTATAGATCAGTTCATAGACTAGTCTATAGATCATTTCATAGACTAGTCTATAGATCAGTTCATAGACTAGTCTATAGATCATTTCATAGACTAGTCTATAGATCAGTTCATAGACTAGTCTATAGATCAGTTCATAGACTAGTCTATAGATCAGTTCATAGACTAGTCTATAGATCAGTTCATAGACTAGTCTATAGATCAGTTCATAGACTAGTCTATAGATCAGTTCATAGACTAGTCTATAGATCAGTTCATAGACTAGTCTATAGATCAGTTCATAGACTAGTCTATAGATCAGTTCATAGACTAGTCTATAGATCAGTTCATAGACTAGTCTATAGATCAGTTCATAGACTAGTCTATAGATCAGTTCATAGACTAGTCTATAGATCAGTTCATAGACTAGTCTATAGATCAGTTCATAGACTAGTCTATAGATCAGTTCATAGACTAGTCTATAGATCAGTTCATAGACTAGTCTATAGATCAGTTCATAGACTAGTCTATAGATCAGTTCATAGACTAGTCTATAGTATAGATCAGTTCATAGACTAGTCTATAGATCAGTTCATAGACTAGTCTATAGATCAGTTCATAGACTAGTCTATAGATCAGTTCATAGACTAGTCTATAGATCAGTTCATAGACTAGTCTATAGATCAGTTCATAGACTAGTCTATAGATCAGTTCATAGACTAGTCTATAGATCAGTTCATAGACTAGTCTATAGATCAGTTCATAGACTAGTCTATAGATCAGTTCATAGACTAGTCTATAGATCAGTTCATAGACTAGTCTATAGATCAGTTCATAGACTAGTCTATAGATCAGTTCATAGACTAGTCTATAGATCAGTTCATAGACTAGTCTATAGATCAGTTCATAGATCAGTCTATAGATCAGTTCATAGATTTGTCTATAGATCAGTTCATAGACTAGTCTATAGATCAGTTTAAAATTTAGTCTATAGATCAGTTTAGAGACTACCTATATCACAGACTACATGATCTGCAGTTGAGACAATGGCCTAAATTTCCAACTAAACTTAAACCCACATCTTATTCCATTCATCAGTTTGTGTTTGGTTCTATTTATCAAGCCATACTCTAGACTATAATCGATATTAATTATAGTCTATTCCTGATAGGATTTTCTATTAAAAAATTGATTAAATTTCTTCAGTTTTGTTAAGCACATTTCCAGCTCTTTAATTCACACTTCATTAAAGCGCTTTTTTGCTGATAAAGAAATCTTTAACTTCATTAAAAATATCAATTGTTAAAGTGATCATAAGTGGGTCATAATCATCACAAATCACTTTCATTTTAGCTAAGAAAGCCAAACCAAACAAATACACGCGGCAAACGTCACCAGCTTAAATTGCTACCAGCGATCACTGATTGATCAAGCGAGCGCATTTAGCTCTTTGTTTTTTTTTTTTCTTGCTGAGAAGAGAAGTTCAATGACTTTTGATTTCATTTACAGATGTTGTTGTTGTTGCTGATAATTGTTGTTGGTTAAATGTTAATAATAAAATTTCCCCGGTCATAATATTTCAACACAAATCATGGCTACAAAACGCAGCCACATAATGCATTCACTAAAAGAAAGTAAAACTCTACAACAAAAAAAAAACAGTATAAAATCGTGATGTGTTGATTTCTGAATTTATATTTTCTATGTTATGGTTCCGCTCTAAATGCTGAACAGAGCAGAGTCGCTTACTCATCTATTGACATGGACTTGCAAGTAGAAGCATTTGATAGCTAAAGCGATCGTGTGTAGCTGAGAGTGTGTTAGTGAGTGTGTGTTAAGCATGCGTGAACTAGAGTACAACGATTAAATTTTAATGCAGCATAGTTTCAAGCCCCTTTAAGCCCCCTTTATCAACATTTCATGCAACTTTTTTTCTAGATCACTTTCGCTTAAAACTTGTTAAGTTTAAATGCTGCTGCTGCTGTTGTTGTTGTTGCCTCAGCTGACTTTGTATTGAAGTCAAAAACCTTTGAGTTTGAATATAAAAATTTCACTTTTCTTTACTTTACAACGAATATTGTCTCGTGATATAAATCGAGCCTAAAATCCCAAAAACCTAAAACAATTCAACATAAATTTCCAACTCGAGGGGTTTTTTTGGAAATTTAAAGTGAAATTTTATTTTTTTGAAATAAAAAAAAAGAAAAAGTTCAATGACTCTGCGTTTTTTCTCTTTTTGTCTCTGGTTAAATGTTGAAATATAATTTTTTTATTATTTTCCATATTTAAACATTAAAATGACCCACATTTCTTTGGAACTAAATGCATTTGAATTTCATAAAATAACAATTTTTTGGTGTCTTTGATTTCAGTCTTTTTTGTATTTTTCTATTATTTTACAATGAAAAAAAGAAGTAGAAAAAAAAAAACTTCATCTTAATCATAACAAAAATCTTCACTTTCTTTCGTGTTTTTTTCTTCTGTTGAGTTTTGAAAATAAAAGTTTGTTGACCTGATTTGGTGCAACTCACAATGTCTTTCTTTTTAAGCGAAAGTATAATTTTTTGGCGTTTTTTTGATTTAAATAAATCTTAACTGAACGTTTCTTTTTGTCATTTTGGAGAAAAGGGAGAATTTCAGTTTTTAATGTCCAAAAATTAAGGTTAATGAGCATGAATTGTAAGATTTTCGGTGATAATTGAATTAAGTCTTTTTTGTGATATGAAATAATTATTTGAGAAAAAGTGTTAGAAATTCAATGATTTAAAAAAAAATTCTTTATTCTTTTAATGAAAGTGAAATTTAATTGTCTGGACTATTAAACTGATCTATAGACTAGTCTATAAGGTGATCTATAGACTAGTCTATAAGGTGATCTATAGACTAGTCTATAAGGTGATCTATAGACTAGTCTATAAGGTGATCTATAGACTAGTCTATAAGGTGATCTATAGACTAGTCTATAAGGTGATCTATAGACTAGTCTATAAGGTGATCTATAGACTAGTCTATAAGGTGATCTATAGACTAGTCTATAAGGTGATCTATAGACTAGTCTATAAGGTGATCTATAGACTAGTCTATAAGGTGATCTATAGACTAGTCTATAAGGTGATCTATAGACTAGTCTATAAGGTGATCTATAGACTAGTCTATAAGGTGATCTATAGACTAGTCTATAAGGTGATCTATAGACTAGTCTATAAGGTGATCTATAGACTAGTCTATAAGGTGATCTATAGACTAGTCTATAAGGTGATCTATAGACTAGTCTATAAGGTGATCTATAGACTAGTCTATAAGGTGATCTATAGACTAGTCTATAAGGTGATCTATAGACTAGTCTATAAGGTGATCTATAGACTAGTCTATAAGGTGATCTATAGACTAGTCTATAAGGTGATCTATAGACTAGTCTATAAGGTGATCTATAGACTAGTCTATAAGGTGATCTATAGACTAGTCTATAAGGTGATCTATAGACTAGTCTATAAGGTGATCTATAGACTAGTCTATAAGGTGATCTATAGACTAGTCTATAAGGTGATCTATAGACTAGTCTATAAGGTGATCTATAGACTAGTCTATAAGGTGATCTATAGACTAGTCTATAAGGTGATCTATAGACTAGTCTATAAGGTGATCTATAGACTAGTCTATAAGGTGATCTATAGACTAGTCTATAAGGTGATCTATAGACTAGTCTATAAGGTGATCTATAAACTAGTATATAAGGTGATCTATAGACTAGTCTATAAGGTGATCTATAGACTAGTCTATAAGGTGATCTATAGACTAGTCTATAAGGTGATCTATAGACTAGTCTATAAGGTGATCTATAGACTAGTCTATAAGGTGATCTATAGACTAGTCTATAAGGTGATCTATAGACTAGTCTATAAGGTGATCTATAGACTAGTCTATAAGGTGATCTATAGACTAGTCTATAAGGTGATCTATAGACTAGTCTATAAGGTGATCTATAGACTAGTCTATAAGGTGATCTATAGACTAGTCTATAAGGTGATCTATAAACTAATCTATAAGGGGATCTATATCTATAGTCTATAAGGGGATCTATATCTATAGTCTATAAGGTGATCTATAGACTTGTCTATAAGGTGATCTATAGACTTGTCTATAAGGTGATCTATAGACAAGTCCCTAAACTAATATACTGACAAGTGTACATTCCGATCAAGACCGATCTAAGGCAATTAATTATCGTACAATTATTTTTTGTTGTAATAAATTATTTCTTTTTATTACAA
>PYHX02000413.1:94915911-94936249 GCA_004302925.2 Cochliomyia hominivorax | reverse complement strand
AAAACATCAACTAAATTTTTTTTACAACAATTAAAAAAAACAATAACAACAATAAAAACTGAATACTCACCAATAGAAGAAAAAGCAACAAATTATTATTTCAAGCTTTCTATTTTCAAAACTACAACCCAAAAAATAAAATCATATTCAAAACTACAACAACAACAAGAAAAACTCAACTCTGGCTTAAAACCCGAAAACAATTACCAAAAATTTATAAGACAAATTTGAAGTCATAAAATAAAATAAATTTCACTTTTACTTGTCTTGTTACAATTAAAATACAATAAAACCAAAAATAAACTCAATTTTTTTTTTAACCATAAAAATGTTTGAAGAGCCAAGTTTTTTAGGTAAATAAGTAGTACGTCAAAAACTGAAGAGAAGGAGGGGCCAGCGAATGGGGGGGGGGGGGGGTAGAGAGTGTTTCCAAAATAAAATAAAAAAAAACCTACCGTAACATTAGAAACGGTTTTTATTAACTGAAAATACAAATAAACAAATTTAAATGATATATTCGGCTATGCCGAAGCTTCAATACCCTACACCACAAATACATGTGAAGTAAATTCATTATGCTTTGTACATACATACTCACAAACGCATAATATATAACAAAGTTTTTCTTAAATCTAGCACACGATCATTAAATGAGTCATAAAATTAGTTATATTTTTGGACTATAACTATTTTTCTGCTGAACCGACTTTATCATTTTTTTTGGTACGAGAATGAAGTATATATAGATGAATATTTTAGAAAAATTTCATTCTTATTTGTCGATTGAAAATTGCAAATTTTACAAAAGTTTTTTGCTTCAAGTTTAAGGTGGCATCAGACATCTGTCTATATCTTTTAATATACTGAACCGATTTTGCTGATTTTAAATAGGAAAATTCTCCGGCCAAATTTCATTAAGCTCTGTCAATTATTGTGGATGTTAGCATGGCAGTAACAGACAGACGGACATAGCTAAATCTACTCAGATTTCGATATGATACAAGAATATATACATACATTATGGGATCTTAGATGATTCTCTCATAGCGTTACACACATTATGATTGACTTAATATACCCTCAGTAACACTTCTGTGTGTGTGTGTTTTTTTAACTGATGGATTAAACTTGATTAAAAAGTTTCGGTTGTCGTTGGGGACGGACGGTTATTTATGTGTCAGTCATATTAAAAAATTTCTGGTTTTACATGTTGTTGGTTTGTTTACAATAGCAACAACAACAACATCAACAATAGCAACAACACTAAGTAGAAACATATTTAACATTTTAACATAAATTAACGATCAGCTGTTTTGACCCAGTTTGTTTACAACAAAAAAGACGTGGAAAAATAATTGTTGTTAATGTTGTTGAAATGCAACTTAAATTCACTTTCTCACTGTCGAACTAAAAAAAATACACGTTTAGGTTTAGTTTATGGATTTGGTTTAAGAGGGGGGGGGCGATATGTAAAGTTTAAAGTGAGAGTGAATAATAAAAGAGGGAGTTAACTAACAATTTCAGCAATTATTAGTTGAGGGCAAAAGTGTTTTATTTATGAAAACAAATAAGAGAGAGAAAATTCTCTGAGAAGGTTTAGTTCAATTTCAAAGTAGAATATATTAAGATAAACTTAATGTCGTTAAACGAAGATTATTATTTGTAAACTTGATTAAGGTTAGATTAAACTAAGTTTAGTTAATATTAATCTGAGAAGAGTTTACTTCAAACTTATTTCAAAATTAATTAATTAAACTAATTTATTAAAGTAATTAAGACAGATTAAACTCGGCTTCGGTTTAAACTAAGTTTAAAAAGTTTTACTTTGAAATAAAATAAATATCGTTAAACTAAGATTATTATTTAACCTGGTTAAGTTTACTTTAAACTAGCTTCAGTTGATGTTCATCTAATTCATATTAAGATAAACTTAACGTCGTTAAACTAAGATTATTATTTGTAAACTTGGTTAAGGTTAGATTAAACTAAGTTCAATTAATATTAATCTAAGAAGAGTTTACATCAAACTTATTTCAAATGAAGTTAATTAAAATAATTTATTACAGTAATTAAGGGAGATTAAACTGGGCTTAAGTTTAAAGAGTTTTACTTTGAAATAAAATAAATATCGTTAAACTAAGATTATTATTATTTAACCTGGTTAAGTTTACTTTAAACTAGCTTCAGTTGGTGTTAATCTAAGTTTATTTAATTTCAAAATTATTTCAAATGTGGGTTTATGTAAAGTTTTAGCTAAACTAAGATTATTATTTCTTTACTTGCATTAGTAACCTGAGATTAGTTTAAACTTATAACAAATAAAGTTTATTTAAAACAAAACTGGTTAAGTGTGTCTATATTAAGTTTTAGTGAAGTTTAAATTAAGTTTAAATCTTATTAAATTAGTTTAAGTTAACTTTCGAGAAATTTTAGTTTTTCTCTAAAGTGTTTTCGTTAAACTAAGTTTTAATTTATAAGCTGAGTTTAGTTTACATAAAACAAACTACAGTTTATAGTATTCTGAGTAAATACACTAAACGTCGTTTAGTTCATTTCAAATAGAGCTTAGTAAATTACAGGTGTCTTTGTTAAGCTTAAACAAAGTTTAATTATTTTTGAGTTAATTAAAGTTAATTTTAAAAGAAGGTTTAGTATATGTCTAACACACTTGGTTAAAAATAAACATCGTTTAGTTAAGCTTAAGTTTAATTCTTTTTAATTTAGTTAGTTTAAGTCAAGAAAGTTTAGTTTATTTCTAAAGATTTTCAAATATTTCTAACCTGGATTTAGTTTACATTAAACCAGATTCATTTAATACTAATCTAAGTTTATCTGACTTTAAACTGAGTTAAGTTTATTTCCTAAGAAATGTATTTCATTTCAAAAGGAACTTAGTTTTTTTCACTTAATTAAAGAAAGAAGGAAGTTTAAATTAAGTTTAATTCTTTTAAAATTGACTTTGAAGTTTAACTTTAAATAGAAATAGATTTATTTCTAAAGAGATTAAAAAAAGATAAAATAAACATCGATTACATAACCATTTTATTTAAAATCTTGTTTTATTTAAACTCAGTTTATGATAACTTAAACTTAAGCGAGTTTAATTTACTTCAAATTGATTTTCGTTTTAAGTAAACTGAGCGTATTTGATTAATACAAAACTGGGTTTAGTTAAGCTCAATGTCATTCAAAGTGAGTTTAATTGATTAAGAGTACAAAAAAACTCATATGAGTTTATATTAAAATGAGTTTAGTTCATTTCAAACAGACTTTAAGCAGAGTTTACTTTGTTTAAACTTATTTATTTTAAGTTTAAGTTTTAAGAGTATTTTAACTTTAAGTTGTTTAAAAAATCTTTATGATACGGAAAAATGAAAAATTCTAATCATTTTTAGTTAACTTTTAACCAAGTTTAAGTTATTTCAAAGGGAGTTTAAGTAATTTTGAACTGAGTTTAAACTATTTTGGTATTCATTTCATCTTAAACCAGCCTTAAATTACCTTAAACTCGGTTTTCTATATCTTAAACTTGTTTTTTTTTGTTTTGTTTTTTTTTTTGTTTTGTTTTTTTTTTTTTGTTTTGTTTTTTTTTCAAAAAATTGATTTACTTGTGTTTTTACCAAATTAAGTTAAAACAAAGTTTTTGTTTTATCCCGAAAAAAACTCTAACATCTTTAGTTTACATTTACTCAAGTTTAAAATATTTTAAACGGAGTTTAAGTAATTTTGAACTGAGTTTAAACTATCTTGGTATTCATTTCATCTTAAACCAGCTTTAAATTACCTTAAACTCGGTTTTTTATGTCTTAAACTTGTTTTTGTTTAAAAAAATTGATTTTTTTATGTTTTTACTATCCAGAATTTACTTTTGCCCCTCTATTTTTCCATTAATATTGTTTCAATCTTTTCTCAGTCACCTTAATGTTTACTTTTATTAACAAAATTTCTTTTTTTATATTTTTTATTTCTTTTTTTTAACAAAAAAAGTTCAATAAACTCTAAAAGTTCATTTGTGGTTTGAATACATTTTTTTATAAATTTTATAAAATAGTGTAATTATGTTTTGATTAATGTTTGAGGGTTTAAAGTTGAAAAAAATACACATTTTATAAATTACAACAAAAAATATTTATTGTTATTGTTGTATTTTGAACCACTTTCTTTGACATCAATTGGGAGACCATTTTTTTTATCATAAATAAGAAAAATTAAAATTGTGATGAAATTTTTATGGAAATTAAATTTAAATGAGATTAAACGGATTCGAATTAATATAAACTTGGCTTAGATTTTCTTGGACGAGGTTTAAATTATCTTAAACTTGGTTTAAATTGTCTTAAACTGGGTTTAAATTGGCTTCAAGTGAATTATTTGGCAAAACTTGGTTTAAATTGGCTTAAATTGGCTTAAACTTTTGGGCTTAAATTGGTTAATATTAGTTTAAACTTGAGTTAAAATAGTTTAAATTACATTAAACCAGGTTTATATTAAGTTTAACTCTGTTAAAATTAGCTTTTAATTTTTTACTACTTCAAATTGAACTTAAACTAGTTTAACCTTTACTTTAACTTTAGTTTGATGAGTTAAATCTCAGTTTAAGTTATTTAAAATTGTTCAAAATTTTCATTTTCACTTAAGCTTAGTTTAAATTCGCTTTGAATTTCATTTTATTGTCAAAAAATTAATAGATAATGAAGAGTAGTTGTAATTCAGTTAAACTAAGTTTTAAATGTCTTGAAATTGGTTTGAACTTGACTATAATTTTATTTAAAGTTTATAAATATCTTAAACTTGTCTTAAATTAGTCTTAGCTAACTTAAACTTGGTTTAAATAATTAATTAAATATTTAATTTGAAATTTTTTTATATAAACATTTGATTGGTTTAAACTATAGTTTGGTTTCATAAAATGCTTAAATTTATCTTAAATTTACATTAAACTAAGTTTAATTTAAGTTAAACTAAGCTTAAATTCAGTTAAACTTGGCTTAAGTTGAACATGGTTTAAATTTGCTTTTAATTTGTAATAACTTTTAAATTCATTTTAAACTTGTTGGAAACTAATTTAAACTTCGTTTAGTATAACTTAAACTTGGCTTGATTAATTTTAAATATCTGAAGTCTTTAAAACTGACTTAAACCTAGTTTAAATTTGGTTTAATCTTGTGTTTTGTTTTAATCAATTTATAAATTAAATATGAATTTAATAAATTTTTTAGTCGATTTAAAATATTAAACTTGGTTTAAACTTTCACTAAATTGTAAAACTATACATGTGTTTATTAAACATGATTTTAATAAGCTTAAACCTAGTTTAAAGTAACTTAAACTAAGTTTTTATTAATAAATAAAATATATTTTTTTTTAATTTCGAAAATAAAATTTTAAATTTTTACATTTATCGATTTAAACTAAAGTTTAATTGCATAGTACGCATAAATTTGTAAAGCAGTTAAGTTAAACTATATTTAAGTTGTCTTAAACTAACATTAAAATATCTTAAAATAAGTTAACTGGTCTTTAATTTCATGTAACTTATTTACTAATTTTAAACATTTTTAATTTTGTTAAACTTTTGTTTTGAATAACATAAACTTGGTTTAAATTATTTCAAATTTAGAAGATTTTGTTATTGCATTAAACTTAGTTCAAATATGGTTTAAACTTGTGATATTTCATATATTTTTTAATTAACTTAAACCCGATTAATAAGAAGTTAAAACTGGGTTTAAACTTTCCCCAAATATAAAACATTTTATTTATTCATTTTAAGCTTTTTCAGAAATTACTTAAACTCAGTTTAAAGTAACTTAAACTTGGTTTGTATTCATAAAGTAAATTCGTTTTCAAACATAAACGAAATATTTTTATATAATTTTAAAATTTATTTAAACTTGATTTATGGCAGTTTAAACTGGGTTTAAACTTTCCACAAATTTGAAATGATTATTATATTAATTTTAAATATTTTTCTTAAGTCTTAAGTAACTTAAACTTGGTTTATATATTAATAAAGAAAATTTGATTTGCGAACTAGTTTCTGTTAAACTTTTTTAGTTTAATCTTAACTTAAGTTTTATAAAATTCATAAATAAAGATTAAACTAAGTTTAAATTGACTTAAACTGAGTTTAAAATATTTTAAACTAAGTTTAAAGTTAATTTTATTTTCTTATAACTAAACTTATTCATAACATTTTCAAATTTTGTTTAACCTTAGTTTAGATTAAGTTAAACTCAGTTTAAATTTGAAATTGAAGAATAGTTTGCATTTAAAGTTTTTATAGCACAAATTGGTGAAGAGGGTATATAAAGTTTTGTCATTTCGTAACACTTAAAAGGAATCATTTCGGACCCCATGTTTTATATATACTTTCGCATCAAACTAAAATCTGAATCGATTCGGCTATGTCGTCTGGTGTCTATCCGTTTGTCTGTCTGTTGTTGCCACACTTACGGCAACAATAATTGACAGAGCTCAATGAAATTTGGCCTGAGTATTTGTGTCATGTTTAATAAAAACTTTTATAAATGTGTATACGTTTTTTGAATGTATGTATGAGTGTGTATGAACGAACATAACGTATTTAGTTAATATGCATTTGTGGTAGAGGATATTGAATATTCGGCATAGCCGATTTTAGTATTTAAATTAGACTTTAACTTCATATAAATGCATAAAATTTATGGAGGGGAATTTTGCGCATGCGCGAGACGTTTTTTTTTTTAATTCAGCACAGACTTTCCGACTTTGCCAGTAATTGAGGCAAATGAAACGAAAGTGTTTTACATGTTTTCTTGTATTTTTTATTATTTTCTACTTTAAACTCATGTTTTCACTTTTAATTGTTGAACTAGAAAAATAATAAAAAGTAAAGAAGAAGAAGAAAAAATTAGTTACAGAAAATAAAAGTTAAAAAAAAGAAAATAAAAGTCTTTTTAACCCAAAAACGAAAAAAAAAATATTATTTCTTGAACACGTTTAACTGTATTAAATAAAAACAACTTAAATATGTAAAAAATATTTAGAGAGAGACGATAAAATTTGTCGTTTAATTAACAATTTAATGAAAGTGAAATTCAGTCGTTTTTGCCAGAAATAGAAAGAAAGAAGGAGAAAAAAAGCTCTTTTTTCAAAAAGTACTGAAAATTTTGATTCTTAATTTAAATTATAATCATTAAAACACAATGAAGTTAATCACCCAGTTAACACAAAAGTTAAATTTAAATATGAATGATTTTTAATTAATGACGATTTTGGAACAAAAGTAAAATTTGGGATCTTTTGAAGAAGAAGAAAAAGAAAAATATGTCAAAGAAAGTAAAGAAAGTTGAAAAAATGAACTGAAAAAAGATTTAAATAATTTATCAAAAGATTAAATAAAAATTTCAAAAATAAACTGAGATTAAAAAGAAATTAACTCATTGCAAAAAAAATGATAAGAATTCAGTAAAAGAACAATAAATTTGAAAACAATAATATTAAAAATCGCTATGAAATAAAGTTAAACCAGGTTTAAGTTAGGTTTAAGAAAAATTAAACCAAGTTTAAAATTTGTTATTTTTAGTTTATGAAGAATTTTTACAAGTTTTATTAAAATATATGAAAATTGATTTTCATGTTAGCTTAAACTTAGTTTAAATTAGGTTTAAACTTGGGTTTAATTTTAAAGAATTTATAAATTCGAAATATTTTCAATTATTATTTTTTAAAATCATTTAAACAAGGTTTAAGTAAAGTTAAACTAGGTTTAAGAGAAGTTAGACCAGGTTTAAGGAAAGTTAAATCAAGTTTAAGAAAAGTTAAACCAAGTTTAAGAAAAGTTAAACATAGTTTAAAGTAAATTTGAACAAGTGTTATAAAAATCGAATCTAATATTAGCTTAAACTTAGTTTAAATTAAGTTTAGACTTGGGTTTAATTTTAAAGAATTTATAATTTCGAAATATTTTCAATTAATTTTTTAAATGATAAAGTAAAGTTAAACTAAGTTTAAGAAAAGTTAAACTACGTTTAAGTAAAGTTAAACTAGGTTTAAGAGAAGTTAAACCATAATTTAAGGCGAATTTGAATAAGTGTTATAAAAATCGAATCTGTTAATAAAACAAGTTAGATTTCAATATTCGGCTATGCCGAAGCTTCAATAACCTTCACCATAAATTGGTGATCACAGATATTTTCTACCAAAAATTGAAAAAATAAGAAAATTTTTATTTTAGACGTATTTTCAACAAAATTCATGTTTAATACTTATATCTCCTTTATTATAGCCAATAATGCGAAAATTATGAAAATTCGAGATCTCCAATATTTTTAATTGAAAATTATTGTTTTATTGAGAAATAACTTAAATTAATTATATTTCTTGAATTGAGAGTGTTATTCATAAAATTAAATGATTTAGAAAGAAAATAATGAAAATTGGTGATCACAGATATTTTCTGACAAAAATTAAAAAAATATATATATAATTTTTATTTTACTGGTATTTTCAACAAAATTCATTTTAACTACTTGTATTTCCTTTATTATAGCCAATAATGCAAAAATTATGAAAATTCCAGATCTCTAATATTTTTCATTGAAAATTATTGTTTTATTGAGAAATAACTTAAATTAATTATATTTCTTGAATTGAGAGTTTTATACATAAAATTAAATGATTTAGGGAGAAAATAATGTAAATTGGTGATCATACTTGTACCAAAATTTATAAAAAAGTTCCTTTATTTACTCGTATTTTTAACCATAAATCTCTTTTTTAATACTGGTATTTTCTTAAATATAGTAATTTATGTAAAAATAACGAATATCTATGATCTCTTATATTTTCCTTTAAAAATCAATTTTTCTTCTTCCAAATCATTTATTTTCTTAACAAAATGAATTAGGTTGAAAATAACAAAATTATGTAAACATTTATTTATGTCATTTTCTCTGTTTTAGTCATGTATTTTAGTTAATTTTAGATTTATGTAATTTATTTTTTTCGGATTAGAGTTTGTTACATAAAAAAGGCAACAAATTGTGACCTTGAATTTAATGTTGACTCGTGTGTGTCACCCACTTAAATATTTATTTATTTTAACAATTTCCATAAATATAATTATCCTGAATTAAAGCACAAATCATCTAAAATAGAAACCACCCACAATATGGGAGTCTCAATTCCATTACTTTTTATTTAATATGACCCTGAAACTTAAAATAATTTATTAACAAAATGAATAACACGAAAGTAAGGAAAACTAACTAACATAACTATTGACGTTATAACGCTTTTATTGTGTTTTTAACAGGAATTTGAGTAAAACAATTTTTTTCTTTTTATCATAAAAACAAACTAAAACATAAAAATAAGCTAAAATACATAACGGTACATTATGTCGACAAAAATTATAGTGTATTTGTTACAATAACAACAAAATGTCTATAAAGAGAAACAGAAATTTTATATGAAAATGGAAAAAAGCATAAAAAGGAATTTTAGTCATTTGACCTTGAATTTCCCTTAATAAAATAAAAAAAAAGTTCTAAGCCAAAAAAAGGGTGGTGATTAGGTCACAAAACACACGCACACAGAAACATTAAATACAAAATTATAAAAAATCACAAATTTTCATTATTTTTACTCTAAAACAAATAACTTAAAAAATGTCGGTATCTTTTTTTATTTTCTTTACAAAAAAGCTTTATTTGATAAAGACTGAACATATGATGAAAAATTTTAATGATCACAAATTTTCATTATTTTCACATTAAAACCTTTAAATCAAAAAATATACAAAAATTTAAATTTTTCTAAAACATAAATAATGTTTAATAAT
Organism: Cochliomyia hominivorax; assembly: GCA_004302925.2. Lineage (NCBI taxonomy): Eukaryota > Metazoa > Arthropoda > Insecta > Diptera > Calliphoridae > Cochliomyia > Cochliomyia hominivorax. The sequence goes on along the minus strand of PYHX02000413.1, from coordinate 94,926,423 downwards.
GATTGGATAAGGATCACATATTATCATGATTTTAGCTCTAACACTAATATATGTATATATAAAATTCAATTTTTTCTTCATAAAAATGGTATCAAAATGTAAAAGTTACCTTTTTCGGAAAAATTTTAATGATCACAAATTTTCATTATTTTTACTTTAAAACGTTTAAATTAAAAAATATTGGTTATTTTAAAATTTTTCTTGAACAAAATTTATTATTTATTAAATATATAAGTGAATCATCGATTTCCTTCACTAAAGAACTAAATTATGATCAAAAATTATCTTCATTTCCTGTGTGAAGTTGTTAAATATTCAAATTTATTTAATTTTTTCGCTTCAAATGATTTTAAAAGACAAAATTTTGATGTAAAATACGTTTTTTGGTGAAAACGGATATTTTTCAGTTTTACATGTGTGATCCCAAATTATGGTTATTTTTCTTATAAATGCTTTAATTTAAACAAATTCAAAGTATTTATTATTTTTGTTTTTCAAAAACTCGTTTCATTAACCTTTTTAGCATAAGTGGTGATCACAAATTATAATTATTTTATCTCTAAATTTATAAATATCTAAAATTTTTTTCCAAATACATTTTTAAAGCATAAAATGTTGAAGAAAAAATTGTTTTAAATATAAAAAGAGACTTTTTGTATGATCACAAATTTCAGTTATTTTTCTTGTAATTGCTGTAATCAAAGCAAATTGAAAAATTTTTAAATTTTTCCTTTTAAAACTGTTTTTTTTTAGTTTTCCTTGTTTTTTGAAAAATTTAAATAATCACAAATTGTCATTATTTTCTCTATTTGGCTATAAAAAATACTATGTTTTTAGATTGTTTTCAAACAAAAAATTTTTGAAAGATTAAATTTGTATGAAAACATAATTTTTTCATAAAAAAAAAGAAGTTTTAGTGCGATCACAAATTAAAATTATTTTTCTTGTAATTGTTTTAATTAAAGCAAATTTGAAGATTTTTGAATTTTTTCTTTTTAATATTGTTTCTTTAGTTTTTGCTCATGTTTTGTAAAATATAAATGATCTCTAATTGTCATTATTTTTCCAAAAAAATCACTAAATATCATTAGTGACTTTAAAAATTTGTAAATTTCCTTTAAAAATTTAATATTAATGAAAATTTCCTATTTTCATTAAATATTAATGATCACAAATTTTCATAATTTTCTTTTTGAAAGCCTTATTCAAGGTATATTCAAGAATTTTCAGATTTTTTATGTTTAAATCTCAATTCTTGAGGTCTGAGTGTTCGAATTGAATTGGCAACAGTTGTTTCCACTTTTTTCTTTTCTCATTTTAGTCATTTTCACAATGCACGCGCACGCATACAAAAAAAATATTTTTGGAATTTTCGCATAATTTACAACAATGTTGTAGAAGAAGTCAAGTATTTCAAGGACAATTGATAATAACAAACAGACGGTTATCTCATCCTGATGACTGAATCAAGTGTTTTTGAAAGATTTAGGGCAATAATTTTTTTCTTTAAGAAAAATTTAATTAAAATATTTTATTTTCGTTTAATATAGAAATTTTCCCATGAATTTATTATGATTTTTATTAGACAATTTTTTTTAATTTGAAACCAGATAAACGTAAGCATCAGATTTTTTGTCATTTAACTCCAAATATCAGCATCATCAGCCACATTTAAGAGAAAAAAATAAAACAGACGAAATTGTTTTTTTAAGAAAGAAGATATTTTTTGTTTGTCTGGTCTAGAGTTTTTAGATCTTTTCAGCAACAATTTGTTCATAAATATGAAAATGCTCTTCTCATATTTTATTTCTGTTACAATTCTCATGGTTTTGTTGGAGGAAGGAGAATAAGCTTAATTTGTGATTTTTTTACTTTTGGCTGATTTCAGCAATTATTTTTCTACACGTGTAGTGCAAAAAGAGATACAAAAAATATTCTAATGAAATTCAAGCTTAAATATACAAAATTATAAAATTTTCAATTATTTAAGGTGAAAAGCACATTAATTAAATAAATTTTTGAAGGTTAAAAAGAAGAATGAAATTTTAACAGATTAAAGTCTTCTTAAAGTGGCTTAAAAATTTAATTTTAAAAGAATTAGAAATCACTTACGTTTAGCGCCTTATTTCCCCCTTTAATCATCACTCTTTGGGATCCTCTCACTATTTTGAAAACGATCTCATTTGAATCTAAACGAAGATGAAACGAATTTTTGTTAGGGATAACAAACAAAAATTTTTAATTTTGACACCCACTGTGGTGTTCAGAGTATACAAGTTATAAAGCTGCACCTTCTCCAAACCAATAAATCGATTGGCGTTAGAAGCGGGTTTAAGCGTTTTATGAGTGTTACAATCGGCTGAGTTGACGATGATCGTTGAGTTAAAATTATCAACACTATTCCCATCTCACTTTCTCCCTCTATTTTTGTCTTCTTTCTGTCTAAGTAACTTTGAAAGATCCTCTCTCTTGAGTGCTTAATTTTTAAAAAGTCGGTCGATAATTTTCCTTGTAACTATTCCAATTATCTTAATACAAATCTGATGAAACTTTAGGCAACAACATGAGATTTTATGTTTCTTAAATTAAGCTCCTGAGAGAGAGGCTCTCACTATCATTGTGATGTTTATCTTTTTTTAGGATCCGCTCCTGTTTGAACACGGACTCTGACTCTGATTGAGAAAGAATTATTAATTTTTAAAATTACTCTTGGTGATTTTCACTCTCTTTCCCTCTCTCCCCCTCTCACAGAATGTTTATTAAAGTTTGAAAACTTCAATAAAAACTGACTAAAAATTATTCAAACCTTTGATCCTGAATTACTCACTCTTTAAAGCAGAAGCCGGCAGAAAATAATTTCCATATTTTACACCTGGAAAAAATGTTTATTTTTTTGTTCACAAAAATGTCTACAAAACGTTAATTTAATAAAATAATATCATTGTCTCAAAATAACATTATTTCCTGCTTGAAATAAAATTAAAATTTAGAAAATCATACATCCATATTTTACTGAACTTTTTTTTCAGTGTATTTTAAAAATTATTCGACAACACCTTCAATGACGGCTCAAGCCGTCACGTAAGTGTAAAAAAATTAAAAGAGAAAATGAAAATTTTCGTCTCTTTGCCGGCTACTGTTTTAATGCTACTCTCTCTCTCCCTCTCTCTTGCTTTAAGAATTTCATGAAGTTTTTGCTTAAGTGTCTCTGCCAATAAAGTTTGAGTCCTTGTTCCCGAAATTATTAAATCTTAATAAACAATAAAAAATATTTAATTTAAAAAATATTTAATCTGAAGACCCAAATTACTCCCTCTCACAGTTTCTATATCTCTCTCCCTCTCTCTTTGCTTAAGTGTTAAGAAAAGGTTTAATACCTTTTCTTAGAGTCTCCTTTTTTAATGAAAAAATTGTATATTTTTCTAGACCTTTTTTCGCCTTATTTCTTAACTGTCTGAATTAATATTCATGTTTTGAGAGTAAATAACGTTAATATGTTTGACATTTATTTTTCTTCACTCTAAACACATTACTCTCTTACTCTCTTCTCTCTCTCTTCTTTAACATTAGGGTTTGTTTGGTGGGTGTTTGAAAAATAAAGGAAAATTGACATTTTTAGTTTGTTTGTTTTTCTTTTGAAAAAAAGAAAACTGATTTAAATACACGGAGAGAAATTTTGTGGTATAAGAAAGCAAAGAGAATAGATTTTTTTGATAATTTTGAAATTTTCTTGTCTTAAAGTTAAGCAAAAATTGAAATTATTTAAAGAAAATTTTGAATATTTTTAGCTTTTTTCTCAGTGTAATATTCCATATTTCTGCAAATGACACGTAGCATTTTTTCGCGCGTGTTGGCAATCAAAACAAAATTTACAAATTATTTATAATATTTTTTTATTATTATTTCCATTCAACAAATAAAAGTAAATTTTTAACAAAATAAAACAATTTATGGTCTGGCATATGTTTCGCTTATTTTTTGTTTAAATTCGAAAAAAAGGATAAAAAGACACAATCGCGCTAAAATAATTTTTTTTATTTTTTTTATTAAAAGTCTTGAAAAAAGGTTAAATAAATGTAAATAAACCGATTCTTATAAAAACGAAAAAAAATTATTCGAATGACGTCCTAATATTATTCGAATAAAAAATTATTCGTTAAATATTAAACGAAGAAATAATACCCTGCGAAAAAATTTTCAAACTAAATAATTTAAATCAAATAAAAATATTGTTTTTGGCTTGATCTGAAGCCTTAAAAAATTAATCGATTAAAATTTAGTCGAATAAAATTTTAATCGTTTATTTTGCATGAATTGGTGAAATAAATAACATCGCTTTAATTCAAGTAAATATTGATGTAAAAATTTATATCAAAAATTAAAATGCAGCCTATTTTGATACGAATTAAAAATAATTAATCGATTGATTATTATTTGTTTTGAAAAGATAAGTGGTAATTTTATTGCAATTAGAAATTACAATTGCATCAAATCGATTGATTTATCAATTTTAAAACATTTACTAAAATAATAACTTGATTTAGAAGCGAATAAAAGCTTAATCGATTAAAATTTATTCGTTTAGAAATTTGAATAATATATTTTTAATTTAATAAATTTTTTTTCTAAAAAAATTAATAGATGAAATCGCTTTTGTTCTTTTTTATAAAATAAGAAAAAAAAAACATCAATTGGGTTCAAGTAAAAATTAATCGATAGATTTTTATTCGCTTATTTTGTTGCGATTATAAATTACTTTTGCCCAAAACCGGTTGTTTAATCAATTTAGGAAACAAATAATAAAATAATTACTTGATTTAAAATCAAATAAAAAATTAATCGAATAATTTTTATTCGTAAAAAATAAGAATAAGAATTTTTAAATTGATTAATTTTTAATCATTTAAAACTTCCATTGATTTATTTTATGTCATTTATTTATTTTTTTTTTTCTAAAGCAGCCAAATATGACATTTTCTTCATTAGTAAACAAATCGATTAATTTTTATACGATTTAAAACTCAATCGATTAAACTTTATTTGTTATTGAAAAAATCGTTTACTTTTAAAAGATTTTTAAATAAATGGTCTTCAAAAAAGGAACATGTACTTTCATATCAAATTGGGTCATTTTGTATCGTATGAAAAATGTTAATCGATTAATTTTTATTCGTTAAAAAATTTTATTATTGATCGAATATTTTTTTAAGTAAATTATAAAAAAATTCGAATCAAATAAGAAATCATCGCTATCAATTAAAATTTAATAAAAAAGTTTAATCGATTAATTTTTATTCGTTTAAAAATTTAATTATAATTAAATTAATTATAACCTATCAATTGTAAGCATTAACTAAATACGAATCAAATAGAAAAGATTTAAGGCACATAGATTCAAAGAAAATATAATCGAATAATTTTTATTCGATTATTTTTAATTTCTTTCCTTTTAAATTAACTTTTAATTTTAAGTGATAATTTTTAAAAAATGTTATTTTTTAGAGGCGAATAAAATTTTTCTTTTAATTTTATTCGGTTAATTTTTAATCGAAAAAAATTTATACGAATAAATCTTTACGTTTTATTACTTTAAAATAATTTATGCAAATTAATTTCAACTTTTTAAATAAAATTGTTTGTCTTTCTTCCCTTCCTCTACTCCGGAGGCAGCTGAGAATTTTTAGTTGAAGCTGCTGTGAGTGGCAACAATAACAAAAACAACAACCAGCACAATACAATTAATCCTGAATATTATTTGTGGCACGTGGAAATAAATAAGCAATCAGGCATCATGTTGTTGCCACCATTGTTGCTACAAAAACAAACATTCGAAATGGGATTCTGGAGGGAGACAAATTTCTTCGATAAAAACTTTATATTAAATTAGAAGAATAAACAGAAAACAAAGCAGGGAATGAGTGAGGAGAGAAGGGGGATTGAGGAGGTGGTAAAGTTTAATTTTCATTTTATTATAGATTCGCCTGTTGGCCATATTGCACAAAATACTTACTCATTTCATTTTAACTGTCAAGGACGATTTTGCAATTATTAATGTCGTTCTTGTTGTTGTTTTTGTTCTTACTTTTCTTAACAATTTTATAACAAGATTTACACACACACTCACCGACACCAACACTTATATCTATAAATTTTATTTTGTGGGTGTATTTGTTCAGTCATTCATTCATTCTTGCGTTGTAAGCGTGTGTGTGTGTGATAGAGTCCTTTGTAGGCTGTTGTTTGTGTTTGTATTAAGAGGTGGTGGTGTGTGTGCTTTTGTATCGTAACCTTGACGAAGGAGACTGTATCGTTTTACATCTAAAAAATAATTCCTTTGGCCTCTTTCAACAAAACTCTTCTTTCTCTTATTCCCTTTGTCTTGGCCTCCTTTCTACGAAAAATGTGTGTGTGTGTGTGCTTAGGTTCACATCTACAACGAAATATGTGGTTGAGTTTTCTTTTTTCTTCTTTTTTTTTGCTCCAAGTATTTTTTTAATTTACTTGTAAATTACATGAGGTGTAATAACGTTATTTTTTATAAATATTTAAATAAAAAAGAGAGAAAAAAGAAAAAAAGAATAATAAGAAATAAAATTTATTCGCAGCCATTTAAAGGTAAATAATAAAATAAAATGTTATTTAAATATTAAATAAGCTTTTCTTTAATGATAAATGATGCTTTAGGGATTTTTGAAAAAAAAAATACACTTACAAATTTTATTCGATTAAAAATTTAATCGAATAATTGTTTCTTATTTATTATTTAAATATTACAAAGTCCTTCTTAATTGATAAAAAGTATTTTGAAATTTTTAACATAAAATTCTAATCGAATAAAATTTTATTCGGTTAATTTTTAATCGACTAAAATTTGTTCTAAGTCTGATAAAAAATAAACAAAAATCATATATTATTGGAATCAAAATTAGTTCATAGATTCATTATTTTTTCGCTTAAAAAAACAAATTTTATTCGAATAAAATTAAAATCTTTTTCTTTTATTCGACTCTAAGAAAATTTTCTTGTGAAATTAAAAACTTTGATGAAATTGAGAATTTTTGGTGAATTTGATTTTGAGCGAATTTTTGTTTAGTTAAAATGAAAATGTGAATTTTTATGAAATTGAGAATTTTTAATGAAAATATACATCTTTTACACAAAATTGCGAATTTATACCGAAATATAGAATTTTTACTTAAATTGTGATTTTTTTCACCAAGAGTCTGTTTTTTAGTGAAAATTTTTATGAAAATATAAAAGTTTTGTAAATGGAAATGTTTTAGCGAAAAAGTGATTTTTGTAGTGAAAATTTATTTGCGGAAAATGTTCACAGTGAAAAGAGTTTAAAAGTGTTAAATAAAATAAATGTTAAATAAAATTTTTGGTGAAAATTTTAAATTTTCACTTAAATTAAATTGACTTTTTAGTGAAAATTTTTGTTGAAAATATGAATTTTAGTGATAATTTTAATTTTTGTTGAAATTGAGATTTTTTTTGTGCATATATGAACTTTTTGAGAAAATATTGAATTTTAAGTAAAAATGTGAATTTTCCGTGAAAATATTGAATTTTTAGTAAAAATGTGAATTTTTAGTGAAAATGTGAAATTTTAGTGAAAATGTGAATTTTTAGTGAAAATGTGAATTTTTAGTGAAAATGTGAATTTTTAGTGAAAATGTGAATTTTTAGTGAAATGTGAATTTTTAGTGAAAATGTGAATTTTTAGTGAAAATGTGAATTTTTAGTGAAAATGTGAATTTTTAGTGAAAATGTGAATTTTTAGTGAAAATGTGAATTTTTAGTGAAAATGTGAATTTTTAGTGAAAATGTCAATTTTTTGTGAAAATGTCAATTTTTAGTGAAAATGTAAATTTTTAGTGAAAATGTGAATTTTTAGTGAAAATGTGAATTTTTAGTGAAAATGTGAATTTTAGTGAAATGTGAATTTTTAGTGAAAATGTGAATTTTTAGTGAAAATGTGAATTTTTAGTGAAAATGTGAATTTTTAGTGAAAATGTGAATTTTTAGTGAAAATGTGAATTTTTAGTGAAAATGTGAATTTTAGTGAAAATGTGAATTTTTAGTGAAAATGTGAATTTTTAGTGAAAATGTAAATTTTTAGTGAAAATGTGAATTTTAAGTCAAAATGTGAATTTTAAGTGAAATTTTGAATTTTTAGTGAAAATGTGATCAAAAGTGAAACGAGAATATTTTCATTATATAAAAAATACATGTTTCTTGTTAACAAAGTCCTTCTGTTGTCCTTGAATTCTGTCCCTTTTCCAAGTTTCAAAATTTCTTTGAAAAAATTCTCGCCCTTTTCCATGTTTTATTGTTTCTGTGATTAAATAAAATTCGTAATTATTAACAAATAAAATTATAATTTTATTAACCATTTCATCCATAAACTTTGAACAACAAAAACAACAACAACAAAATATGGCTGAATTTCTAAGAAAATGAATTTTTTCTTGATTTTAGAAAAAAAAATCTCATTAAAAGCAATTAACAATATAGAAAAATACAACAACAACAACTACAACAAGAACAACAATTTGAATTTAATACAGAAAAACATTCTGCGTAGCGACAACAAAAATTTTGTTTCTTTTATTCTGTGTGAAACAAACAAAAACAATAAGAACAAAATTTTTAGGCATAAAAAAGCAAAAACAATTTGAAGCAGAACCTACGCAATCAACATTGAAAAAAAATATATTTTCAAGGACACTCTGGAATATATAAATTTTGTTGTGGTTGTTGTTGTTGTTGCTTTCTAAACGCAAAAACAAAATAAAATAAAAATGTTATGTATGTATTGCACAGTGTGTCCAAATCGTTTATTTTATTGGAAATAATTTCGGAACTTTTGAACCACCAGAGAGATATCTTATTGATTATACCCTACATTACCATAGATGTTTGGGGCAGTCGGCTGTATCTGGTTGTTTTTACTTTCTGAGTCGATTTAATGATGTCCTTCCCTCTGGCTGTGTGTCCATGTTAAACTTATGAACAAAATGCAGGCTGCAGTTTTGAAGATATCTGACATTTGTAAGGGGGCTATTTAATCTAGCTCAGATGCAATGTTCTTCTCGGAATGGGGTCTTAAGGTCACAAAAGTCCGAAATATAAAACTATTTTAATTAATGCAAAATTATATGATGTTCGGTCCATTATTTCATCATAGGTCCCATACAACCTCTATCCCAAATATCACCGTAAAGGGCTTTAATCCCTGACATATTTTGGTATAGTCAAATTGGTAAAGTCAAGCAAAAATCGTTGTTGAAGATTGACGAGGGTCAGTTCTTTATTTCTTCTAGCTGCCATATAACGTCCAAAGGAAAAATCCTTTTAGAAAATCCTTAATCCCACAGGGATGTTAGAACCAGTTTAATATACTGCACTCTTAAGCATAAATTAAAAATATCTTTATACGAGGGTGGTTCATTAATTTTTCGTAGCAACCACTTTTAACCAAAACTGTGGTGTAGGGTATTAAATAGTCGGGCTTGACCAACTATAACTTCTTATTTGTTTTAAAATAGAAATTTATTGAAAATAGTTAAATTTTATTCGAGGAAACCCAGTTTAGGATGGATTTTTAGTCAAGATATAAACTTTTTACACAAGTATTTGGTATCTTTGAAATCGTTATAACTTGAAGATTCACAGGTTTTAAAGAAAACGAAAATCGAATGTCATTCGATGTCAAAAAATTTGTGAAAAGTGAATATTTCGTTTTTTTACAGTTTTGTTGAATAATAAAATTCAAATTTAAACTTAAAATAACGTTGAAAGCAATAATGATCTTATACAAAATTTCAATATGTTGTATATAAACTTCTTTATGATTCTGGGAATTAAAAACGATTCCCACTTTTCCATACGGAAATGCCCAAAATCTTAATCCGTATAAATCATGTTTAAAAATTTGCAATTTGAGATTTTAACAGACAAATAAATTGACGAAGTTTAAATAGGAATTTTGGGCATGTCTCTGCCCATAGTGTCGGATTTAATTACACACATTCGCATTAAGATTTCTTTATTAAACAATAAAAAATTATAAAGCGTGGAACAAAAAATGGTTTTATAAGTAAATAAATAATGCCACCTTTTTTAAAAACTGCCAAAAATGTTATTTTTAGAGTTCCAACTTCAGATTAAAATAACTTTTAACGGATGCTATATTTGTATAATTATTGTACCAGCTTTTTTTCAGAATTTTATGAAGAATCGGGTACATATTTTTAAAAAAATTTTGGACCACTATTTAAGCCCACTATTAAAAAAAAACTAAAAATAATTAGGACAAAAATGGGTTAAAAATTTATTTCGACTTAATATATTTCCGAAACTATAAGATATAATCCAATCGTGCGAGTGTATTTTTATAGATATTAACAAGGTCCATCTATATACAAAATTTCTTTTCTCTCGTTTCTTAAATGGAATTTTAACGAATTTTACAAAAAAATCAATAATTACTCGTGGTGGTCAACTTTA
>PYHX02000413.1:94888365-94915811 GCA_004302925.2 Cochliomyia hominivorax | reverse complement strand
TCATACGAGCCCAATTATCGCGTGGTATAAAATTTAAATCATCATCATCACTTCACAAAAGCAGCAAAAATAAAAAGTAAAAAAATAAATAAAGAGAAATAAAAAGAAAAAAAAAAAACAATTGAAAAATAAAACCATTAATTAATTGATAATTTAACATTCATTGAAAACTTACTGCTGCGGTGTCGAAGAATTGCCGCCATGAGGTGCCAAATCCAGCTCAATGCCAGAGCTGCCATTTAAGTTATTATTGCCATCATTGGTGGATAAAGAAGAATGATCAACATGATCATGAGTGGAATGTATAGAAACTAATTCATTTTCACCATAACCCTCAAATGATTCACCATCTGACAAAGAGGAACATTGAGATTTGCCAGGATCTTGGGAAGGAAGATAAAAAAGGAAAAGTTATTTGTTTCTTTTTTTCTTAATTTAATTTAAAATTTACATTTACCTGTACTGGATGGTGGACTGGAGGGTGTGGAACAGCTATCAGCTGAATCATTTGTGGCATACAAATAATTTGGATTGTTTTTGTTGCTGTTGTTGTTTTTAATACTGGGCATGGGAGCCATTTCGTTAACTTATAAATAAAGGAATTTTGAAGATAAATGTTGCACGAACTTAACAACAAAGGAATGTTGAAACTAAAAAAAAAAGAACGAAATAGAAAAAAATGGATAAGTAAAACGGACCAGATAAAAAATAGCAACAAAAATCAAATAAACTATAAATAAGATTATTTTAAAGGTTTCAATATAGACTTATTTAAAGGCCAGACTAAAGCCTATAGACTAGTTTTATAGGCGAGCCTATAGACTAGTTTTATAGGCGAGCCTATAGACTAGTTTTATAGGCGAGCCTATAGACTAGTTTTATAGGCGAGCCTATAGACTAGTTTTATAGGCGAGCCTATAGACTAGTTTTATAGGCGAGCCTATAGACTAGTTTTATAGGCGAGCCTATAGACTAGTTTTATAGGCGAGCCTATAGACTAGTTTTATAGGCGAGCCTATAGACTAGTTTTATAGGCGAGCCTATAGACTAGTTTTATAGGCGAGCCTATAGACTAGTTTTATAGGCGAGCCTATAGACTAGTTTTATAGGCGAGCCTATAGACTAGTTTTATAGGCGAGCCTATAGACTAGTTTTATAGGCGAGCCTATAGACTAGTTTTATAGGCGAGCCTATAGACTAGTTTTATAGGCGAGCCTATAGACTAGTTTTATAGGCGAGCCTATAGACTAGTTTTATAGGCGAGCCTATAGACTAGTTTTATAGGCGAGCCTATAGACTAGTTTTATAGGCGAGCCTATAGACTAGTTTTATAGGCGAGCCTATAGACTAGTTTTATAGGCGAGCCTATAGACTAGTTTTATAGGCGAGCCTATAGACTAGTTTTATAGGCCAGTCTATAGACTAGTTTATAGGCCAGTCTATAGACTAGTTTTATAGGCCAGTCTATAGACTAGTTTTATAGGCCAGTCTTTGGACTAGTTTTATAGGCCAGTCTATAGACTAGTTTTATAGGCCAGTCTATAGACTAGTTTTATAGGCCAGTCTATAGACTAGTTTTATAGGCCAGTCTATAGACTAGTTTATAGCTCCAACTATAGACTAATTTAGTTTGTAGTTTATAGTCTTTAGTTAAGACTTTCAAATTTCTTAAAATTTTTTCTTTGAACATATTTTTTTCAGGTCAACTTAAATTTATTATTGAATTCAGGTCGTCTGATAAAAAAAAGTGACCCAAATAAATAATTAAATATTTTAGTCAATATTTTAATAGTTTCTTTTGTATATAAAAATAAACATAATTTACTTTCACTTCACTCTTATCCTTGACACCAAAACGACAAAAAAACCAAACAAAAGAACAAATATCAAATGAATTCCAAATGATCTCCCTTCTCTTCACCCCCGATAAAAGTGTACCAATTTCATTGAAAGTTTTGTTTATTAAGCTTTTTTCGGTTTAACACATTTGAATATTTTATTCAACTCATTCTTAATATTTCCAAACAAGAAAAAATAAAATGAAATTTGAATACAAATCTGCCGGCATTTTGAATTGAATTTCTTTTTAATATTTTTTTATTAAAAATTGAAAACCTGTTGAATATTTCTTTTTATTTTATTCTTTTATTATTTCAATTTATAGTTAATTTTATTATTAAAACTTAAACAAATTTCATACTTTTAAATAAATTATTAAATAAAAAGCGTGTTAAATTAACTGAAAATAAATAAATAAAAATAACTGAAAGCGGAAAGGAGATTTGAATTAAATTATTTAAACATGAAACGTTTTAAATTTCAAGTAGTGGAAAAATAATAACAACAATAACAACAACAACTTAAACAAATGGAAATGGAAAGTTCTTTAATTAACAACTTAAACTTACAAACTAAAAATTTGCATTAAAAAAATACTTAAACCAAAAATGTCATAAGAAACTTGTTATCTCGGAAATTAAAAATTGTTAACCTACATTTTTTAGCAACTGAGATGTTCTCAACACGGTTGCAATAAGAAAAGAAGAACACAACAGACTATACAGTATTTACAGCAGACTATACATTCTGTTTAATACAACCGACTACAGTCTGTTTAATACACAGACTACAGTCCGTACTATAGCACAGACTGTACAGTCTGTTTCTATTAGAACAGACTCTATACAGTCTGTTTCATTTAGAACAGACTCTATACAGTCTGTTTCATTTAGAACAGACTCTATACAGTCTGTTTCATTTAGAACAGACTCTATACAGTCTGTTTCTATTAGAACAGACTCTATACAGTCTGTTTCCATGAGAACAGACTCTATACAGTCTGTTTCCATTAGAACAGACTCTATACAGTCTGTTTCCATGAGAACAGACTCTATACAGTCTGTTTCTATTAGAACAGACTCTATACAGTCTGTTTCTATTAGAACAGACTCTATACAGTCTGTTTCTATTATAACAGACTCTATACAGTCTGTTTCCATTAGAACAGACTCTATACAGTCTGTTTCTATTAGAACAGACTCTATACAGTCTGTTTCATTTAGAACAGACTCTATACAGTCTGTTTCTATTAGAACAGACTCTATACAGTCTGTTTCCATTAGAACAGACTCTATACAGTCTGTTTCTATTAGAACAGACTCTATACAGTCTGTTTCTATTAGAACAGACTCTATACAGTCTGTTTCATTTAGAACAGACTCTATACAGTCTGTTTCATTTAGAACAGACTCTATACAGTCTGTTTCTATTAGAACAGACTCTATACAGTCTGTTTCCATGAGAACAGACTCTATACAGTCTGTTTCCATTAGAACAGACTCTATACAGTCTGTTTCCATGAGAACAGACTCTATACAGTCTGTTTCTATTAGAACAGACTCTATACAGTCTGTTTCTATTATAACAGACTCTATACAGTCTGTTTCCATTAGAACAGACTCTATACAGTCTGTTTCTATTAGAACAGACTCTATACAGTCTGTTTCATTTAGAACAGACTCTATACAGTCTGTTTCTATTAGAACAGACTCTATACAGTCTGTTTCCATTAGAACAGACTCTATACAGTCTGTTTCTATTAGAACAGACTCTATACAGTCTGTTTCTATTAGAACAGACTCTATACAGTCTGTTTCATTTAGAACAGACTCTATACAGTCTGTTTCATTTAGAACAGACTCTATACAGTCTGTTTCATTTAGAACAGACTCTATACAGTCTGTTTCATTTAGAACAGACTCTATATCATTTAGAACAGACTCTATACAGTCTGTTTCTATTAGAACAGACTCTATACAGTCTGTTTCCATGAGAACAGACTCTATACAGTCTGTTTCCATGAGAACAGACTCTATACAGTCTGTTTCCATTAGAACAGACTCTATACAGTCTGTTTCCATTAGAACAGACTCTATACAGTCTGTTTCCATTAGAACAGACTCTATACAGTCTGTTTCCATTAGAACAGACTCTATACAGTCTGTTTCCATGAGAACATTCTCTATACAGTCTGTTTCTATTAGAACAGACTCTATACAGTCTGTTTCTATTATAACAGACTCTATACAGTCTGTTTCCATTAGAACAGACTCTATACAGTCTGTTTCTATTAGAACAGACTCTATACAGTCTGTTTCTATTAGAACAGACTCTATACAGTCTGTTTCTATTAGAACAGACTCTATACAGTCTGTTTCTATTAGAACAGACTCTATACAGTCTGTTTCTATTAGAACAGACTCTATACAGTCTGTTTCTATTAGAACAGACTCTATACAGTCTGTTTCTATTAGAACAGACTCTATACAGTCTGTTTCTATTAGAACAGACTCTATACAGTCTGTTTCTATTAGAACAGACTCTATACAGTCTGTTTCTATTAGAACAGACACTATACAGTCTGTTTCTATTAGAACAGACTCTATACAGTCTGTTTCTATTAGAACAGACTCTATACAGTCTGTTTCTATTAGAACAGACTCTATACAGTCTGTTTCTATTAGAACAGACTCTATACAGTCTGTTTCTATTAGAACAGACTCTATACAGTCTGTTTCTATTAGAACAGACTCTATACAGTCTGTTTCTATTAGAACATACTCTATACAGTCTGTTTCTATTAGAACAGACTCTATACAGTCTGTTTCTATTAGAACAGACTCTATACAGTCTGTTTCTATTAGAACAGACTCTATACAGTCTGTTTCTATTAGAACAGACTCTATACAGTCTGTTTCTATTAGAACAGACTCCATACAGTCTGTTTCTATTAGAACAGACTCTATACAGTCTGTTTCTATTAGAACAGACTCTATACAGTCTGTTTCTATTAGAACAGACTCTATACAGTCTGTTTCTATTAGAACAGACTCTATACAGTCTGTTTCTATTAGAACAGACTCTATACAGACTACAGTCTGTTTGATAGTACAGACTGTAGTCTAATTTTTGTATGAGACAACAGTCTGTATAGTTTTTTTTAGATTGCGTTTTATGGATCGAATTACAGAACACACTTTAGCCTTCACTCTGATCTTAATTCTAAATATAATATTTATTCATCAGCCATTTTGTGGAGGTTCTCTCTAACCTCGAAATTAGTTTCCATAAAAAAATTCTCATATTATTTTCTTAACATAAATCAATGACCTTTCGATTAAGTAAATAATAATTCTGACTATAAAAATTATGTCGTTTAGGTGGCCCCATAGTTAATAACCGTAGAAGACCTTTTTCCCATAAATATGCCAACGTTTTTTTTTTTTTTTTTTGCTTTTCAAACGTGAATTTCATAATTTAAACATAAACGAACATTTTTTTCTATATAAAAACAATTTGACGATGATTGATTATTATGCGAGTCAGGTAGAGCTGAATAAAAAGACGATTTAAATATTTTTTTCTTTTTATTTTTACTGGTCGATCATATATTATGTAAGATTTGGTCGAACCACTCTATGTTTTCTATTACTTCACCACTCCACCACTCACACTCCCCAAATAGTTGAAGTATGTAATATTACATTTGAAGACTTATCTCTCTATTCAGCTGTCCGTCTGTATGTCTGTCCAGCCATTCGTCTGTTTTGTCTACCTTTTACATTAAAAGCAACATGTGGTTAAAAATCGTGATACTTTATTAGAAGAGAAACATAATATTTTTTGAAAAATAAAATTACTTATCGTAGATTTCATTTGGAATTTAATTGGAAAATCTTCTTGAAATTTATTTGGACTCATTTTTGAGTGAAGAGATTTTCTCGGGAAATTGTTATCGTCTATTTCACATTATTGTGTTCTTTTTTGAAGGCGTTAGCAAATGTTTTGTAATTATTAATGGCAAAACAACCCCCTGAAACAAGAAGGGTCTATTAAGTAACTACCTGCTGCTCTTTGTTGTTGTAGTGATCTGGTGTTCTGGTTTTAACACTCTTTTTTGATAACATGTGTTGTAATTTAAGAAAAAAATCTGGAATTTTCTTTTATTGTTTTCATTTAAAAGATTTTTATTAATTGATAATTCAAACACGTGTAGGGGAGGGAAAATAGTGAAAAATATTTAAAAATTCAAGTGCAAAATATTTTGAAAAAAAGGAAGATGATAACGGAAATCTTAGATTCAAAATAATTGATATCAATATTTAAAATAAGAGACTAAAAAGCGAACAAAACTATTACGTAGTTTATGAATGAGACTATAAATTAGTCTATAGAAGATACAAGACAAGACTATAAACAAAACCAAAGACGAAACTATAAATTAGTCTAAAGACTAGACTAAAAACTAGTCTACAGTTGAGACTATAAACTTGTTTATAGATAACAATCTAAACTAGCCCATAGATGAGACTATAAACTAATCTCTAAAGAAGACTACAAACTAGTCTATACACGAGAATATAAACTAGTCTAAAGAGAAAACTATAGACAACACTTTAAATTAGTCTTTTAACCAGACTATAAACTAGTTCATAAACAAGACTACTAACTAGTCTATAGATGAAACAATAGAGAATATAAACAAGGCTATAGGGGAAACTGTAAAGTCATCTATCGACGGAATTATAAATTAATCTTTAGGCGAGACTGAAAACTATTTTATAGACGAGACTGTAAACTAAACTATAGACGAGAATATAAACAAATCTATAGATGAGGCTACAAACTAGTCCATAGTTGAGACTATAAACTAGTCTATAGACATAACTATAAACTAGTCGAAAACTATAAAATCATCTATCGACAAGACTATAAATTAATCTGTAGACTAGACTAAAAACTAGCCCCCATTTGAGACTATAAACTTGTCTATTAGATTCTATTAGTTCATAAATAGAACAATAAACTAATCTATATACAAGACTACAAACTAGTCTATAGAGTAAACTATAGACAACAATATAATTAAACTATAAACCAGTCTATAAATGAGACTATTAACTAGTCTATAGATGAGAATATTAACAAATCTATAGACGAGTCTACAAACTAGTCGATAGTCGAGACTATAAACTGGTCTATAGACGTAACTATAAACAATTCTGTAGACTATTAACTAGTCTAATGAAGAGATTATAAACTAGTCTACATGTCTGACTGTAAACTAGTCTATAGACAAGACTGAAACTGGTCTATAGAGAAGCCAATTTAATGAAACAAATTCCCTATAGACGAAACTATGAAGTGTTTCAAGTCAATAATATGAACTATTTATAATATTAAAGAGAATATAGAATGGGATAAAAATTAGACAAGAATTTGGTCTACAAATTGTATTGAAGTCAGGTCTTCAAAAAAAAGCTTAAATCTGTTATCTAAAAGGAACTAGAATCTGGCTTATAAAATATATTAAAACCTGATTTATGAAATAGACTTAAGGCAGATATTTTAGATCTACAGTTTGGTCTATAATAGAGACTATAGACTGATGTATATCAGAGACTGTCATCTGATCTATACAATAGATTATAGTCTGGATTTTAAATTGAACTAAAGTAGGCTTTTTAAATTATATTTGAACTATAAAAAAAGATCGCAAAATGGCATTATTTTATCTATAAAACAAACTACAGTTTGATCAAATAATAAGACTATAAAATAAAAATACAGACTATATAATTTCATATATAAAACGGATCATAGTCTAATTTATAAAACAGACTATAGACTGTTCTAGAGAGCATACTATAACCTGATCCATAGTCTGATTTATATAACAGATTATTGAATGTTCTTTAAAACAGATTATAAACAGATCTATAAAACAGACTATAGTCTGAGCTATAAAAACGACTAAGAACTATAGTCTGATCTAAAAAAAAGTCTTTAGTCTTGACTATAAAACAAATTGGTCTGATATAAAGCAGATTACTATCTGATCTGTAAAACTGGCTATAGACTTGACCTTAAAACAGTATATAGTTTAGGTTATAGTACATATATTGATTTTTGATTCAAACATAAACATTATTCATTCATTTAAGCTGTTTTTACGCTTTCTAACTATTTCTATAAACTTTGTTTTATATTATTTGCCAAAACGATTTTAAATTGAAATCAATGAAATTTATTAAAATCTACTTTCAACTTTTATTTTCTATACAATTCGTTTCGAACAGAAATATTGTATTAAAAAACCTTTTCAAATAGAAAATAGTCTTTTTTTCTTTGTTGTGATATTTTTTAACTTTTACAATTTTCTTAATACTGTCAACTACTAACTAATAATAAAAACAATTAAACTAAAAAGCTAAACTGAAAATAGAAAGAAGAAATAATTAAACACAAAAAAATGACGGTTATTGAACTTGTCAAATGTGTGTGAGTGAAACATACAGATTTTCTACTACAAGAGTGTTATTAAAAAAAGGGATGTTAACTTCACGCTTAATGGAGTTTAGTTAAAAATCATAAAAAATATAAGAATTTTAAAATTGAATTTATTAATTTTTATTAAAAATTGAAATTATTTAATAATTTTTTTTTCAATTTTATCTATTTATTTCAAATTATGCAATTCTGTGCTCTAAACGTAATTTTTCCTCTTGAAATTAAAAAAAAATAATAATAAAACTAACAATAACAACAATAACAACAATAGAAGAAAAAAATTATATATGAAAAATAAAACTGAAAATAAATTAAAAACAATTGATATTTAAAAATGCATTTTGAACGTGAGAATTTATGAAAATTATTGCAATTATTATTATTATTTTTCTTTGTTTTTGTTTTGGTCTTTATTTTATTATAATTTTCACAAGTTTATTTCTATAACTCTTTTTGCATTTGTTTTCTTCTTCTAACATCGTCTCTATTGATTTCATTCATATTCAACAGTTATAGACAGACAGATTCATATGTTTGTAATTTATCTAAACATTAAAATGGCGGTTAAGAGTTAAAAAAAATATATAAATCATTAGTTTTTTTTTCCAACTGACAGATGGATCCGTTAACTAAAGTAATTTCTTCTTCTTCTTTTTCATTTTATTATTGTTAAACATGATTTGAAATTAGTGTAAAATAAAAGTTGCCACATATTTTTATACCCTCCACCACCACTAGTGGTGAAGAGGGTATATTAACATTGTCATGCCGTGTGTAACGCATCCCATAGTGTAAACATACATTCTTGCATGGAATCAAAATCTGCTGTTTACATGCACAATAATTAACAGAGCTCAACGAAATCTGGCCCAAATCTAAAATCTTGCTAAACTCCCGAGAAATTTTAGGAATATTGAATGTTATAGACCGATATCTAAAGTAACCTCTAAATTCCGTAAAATTGATAATTATAACTCGTTAAATTTCAATAAAATTTCGTTATAATATTAAGTTATGTGTGTTTCATTACCTTTCCAAAATTTTTTCCAAATCGGTTCAGTAGAAAAAGTGTTATAGCTGAAAATATAACTAATTTTTAACCCATTAAGTGTTCACCTGTTACTTTAAACGTTTCTGTGTTAGTACGAACATAACGTATTCACTTTACACATATTCTGGTGGAAGGTTTTGAAGATTCGGCATAGCTGAATTTTATTTTATTTTTCACTTTATATGTATAAGTATGTATGTATATGTGTGTGTGTTAATTTTTTGTTGTCTTGTAAAAATCACTTGTTTTTATTATATTTTATTTAATTTATTTTTTTTATTTTGTTGTAAATTTGTTACAATTTCTAAATTTTGCTTTTTTATTGTTCACTTTATTTCTCCTCTTTATCTTTTTTCTTCATTTTAGTAAATTTTCTTTATTTATTAAAACAATTTAATTTTGAAACGGTAGAAAAATTAATTATATTTTGTCAGGTAAACGGATTTATAAACGGAGTTTGGATTTTGTAGTTTTTTTCAAAATGAAGAAACTGAAAAAATATTAAAAAAAATTAATTAAAAAGTCTTACAATAATTGAGAGTTTAGTTCATAGTCAAAACCGTAATATGATTTATAGTGCAGACTATAGTCGATATTTTTGACAAAAACTACAGTCTGTTTTATCGCCAAAAATATAGTTTGCACTCGACTATTATGTAGACCTTTTATAGAGCATACTGTAATAACTAAATCTAACCAGTTTATAATTAGTTCGATAGGGCAGGATCTAGTCTGTTTTATAGACCAGACAGTTTGATATTCCAGGTTACAGTCATGACTGTTTTACAGATCGGACAATAATCTGTTTAATATATCAGACAATAGACAAGGTTCTAAAGATCGGAATATTCTCAGACCAGACTGTAGTTGTTGATTTTATAGATTATACTCTTGACTATTTCATAGACCAGACTCGGATACATTATCTAGAGTAAAGTCTGTTTTATGGATTAGAATATAGTCTATTTTTAGACTACAATATAGTCCAATTTAAAGAATAGACTTTAGTCTAATTTATAGATTAGACACTAGTCTATTTAATGGACTACACTCTAGACTATTCTAGTCTTTTGGCAATTTTATAGACTAGTTTTATAGTCTAGTTTAAAGATTAAAATATTTTATAGACTACAATATAATCTTATTTTAAGACTAGACTCTAGTCTATTTCATAGACTAGACTCTAGTCTATTTCGTAGACTAGACTCTAGTCTATTTCGTAAACTAGACTCTAGTCTATTTCGTAGACTAGACTCTAGTCTATTTCGTAGACTAGACTCTAGTCTATTTCGTAGACTAGACTCTAGTCTATTTCGTAGACTAGACTCTAGTCTATTTCGTAGACTAGACTCTAGTCTATTTCGTAGACTAGACTCTAGTCTATTTCGTAGACTAGACTCTAGTCTATTTCGTAGACTAGACTCTAGTCTATTTCGTAGACTAGACTCTAGTCTATTTCATAGACTAGACTCTAGTCTATTTCGTAGACTAGACTCTAGTCTATTTCGTAGACTAGACTCTAGTCTATTTCGTAGACTAGACTCTAGTCTATTTCGTAGACTAGACTCTAGTCTATTTCGTAGACTAGACTCTAGTCTATTTCGTAGACTAGACTCTAGTCTATTTCGTAGACTAGACTCTAGTCTATTTCGTAGACTAGACTCTAGTCTATTTCATAGACTAGACTCTAGTCTATTTCATAGACTAGACTCTAGTCTATTTCATAGACTAGACTCTAGTCTATTTCATAGACTAGACTCTAGTCTATTTCATAGACTAGACTCTAGTCTATTTCGTAGACTAGACTCTAGTCTATTTCGTAGACTAGACTCTAGTCTATTTCGTAGACTAGACTCTAGTCTATTTCATAGACTAGACTCTAGTCTATTTCGTAGACTAGACTCTAGTCTATTTCGTAGACTAGAGTCTAGTCTATGAAATAGACTAGAGTCTAGTCTATGAAATAGACTAGACTCTAGTTTACTTTTATATACCAGTGCCTAGTTTCGTAGACTAGACTCTAGTCTATTTCGTAGACTAGACTCTAGTCTATTTCGTAGACTAGACTCTAGTCTATTTCGTAGACTAGACTCTAGTCTATTTCGTAGACTAGACTCTAGTCTATTTCGTAGACTAGACTCTAGTCTATTTCGTAGACTAGACTCTAGTCTATTTCGTAGACTAGACTCTAGTCTATTTCGTAGACTAGACTCTAGTCTATTTCGTAGACTAGACTCTAGTCTATTTCGTAGACTAGACTCTAGTCTATTTCGTAGACTAGAGTCTAGTCTATGAAATAGACTAGAGTCTAGTCTATGAAATAGACTAGACTCTAGTTTACTTTTATATACCAGTGCCTAGTTTCGTAGACTAGACTCTAGTCTATTTCGTAGACTAGACTCTAGTCTACTTTTATATACCAGTGTCTAGTTTCTGTATAAGATATTTTAAATACCAGACTCTTGTTTATTCTATATAGGAAAAAATGTTTTATTAACAATTTTATAGTCCTTTTTATAGGCCAGATGATAATCTATTGTATAGTCCAGATACAAGTCTATTATATAGACTCTAGCCAATATTATAGACCATATATAAGTCTGTTTGTAGATCAAATATTAATCTGTTATTAGTAGTACTTTTTAGATCACTTTCCAGTCTAGTTTGGAGGGCAGACTCTAGTTAATTTTGTAGATAATTCGTTTAATAGACTGTACTCAATTATTCTGTTTAATCGTCTAAAATCCAGCAAATTGTTAATTTATTCTTTGATTTTAGTTATTTATAATTGTTTTCTTACTCGATATTAATTGAAAAATATCTCATTTTCCTTTACTATTTCTCTCTCATAAAAAGTTCTTTGCATAATGTAAACAAAAGCATACAAACATTTAAACATGTGTAGAAAATTGTAAACACAACAAAACCGTTAGATTTTATTTTCATGTGCTCTCTGAGCAACAATTCTTAACAGCTTAACCAAGCTGTTAAATATTTAAGCCGTTATTTGACTGCTTGTTAAAAAGTTAACGCCGTTAAAGGATTTTTATGCTAAATTACAAATTTAATTGATTTTATGTTATAAAATATTTAATTAATTAGTTTTTTTCTTTCAAATTTAACAAAAATAGAATTGAATCTCTTGTTTAAATATTTTCTCGTCAATTTAAAAATCTCATAAATCATGGACTCACAGAAATTAGCCTTTTTTAGTATTTACCATAAATTACAATGTTGTCACTTTTTATCAGTCACTTACAAATTTGTTAAGACTTTTAAAAATTGTGTGTTAAAAAAAAATAAATTTTTTGTTGTATTTTTATGTGAGTTTTCCTTTAGTTTTTGGTTGCTTTTGTCTTGTTTATTTTCAATTTAAAAGTCATGAAACAAAAATGAAAACTGTCACAATACAAACTTGTAAATTGCTTTAAAGAAATTATCGCTATAATTCAGTTTTTCTCCTTTTTTTGTCTCATTTTTGATTTGGGAAAAAAACAAGAAATAATTTAGCAAACAAAAAAATCATGTGGCACACAAACTATATTTATTTTTAGTTAAAGTCAAAAGCATTACATTTCATTATAGGTTTTTATTTTTTCCCATTTTTTTGGAATCAGTTCATTTCTCGTTTTTAATGCCATAAAAAAATATATATTTTTTGTTGTTGTTGTTGTTGTGTGTGGGGAGAAAGAACATGATTTTGAAAGAACTGATCTGATGTACATAAATATATATATAAAACTTTAAGACACATGCTTTTTTAAAAAAGTGGCAGAAAATTTATGACTGAGGAGGAGTTGAGTGTATTTTTCATGTTCATTTTCCGAAAATTTAACTTAAAAGAAAAAAATGCTATGAAAATTCTATGGAAAATTTTATATGGAAAAGAAAATGTTGTCTGAAGTGTTTAAGTATGAAATTTAAATATGTCCTTAACCGGATATAAATTTAGAAAATTCATCCTTTTTTTTAATAATTTGCAACTACCTGCATATTGATCTTTTTTCCTTTTATGCCCAATCTCAAGTATCACTTCCACATTGCAGATGTGTGGCAAAAACTACAAGACTCTTTAAATAATTTAATGTTTAACAAAAAAAAAAAACATTTTCCACTTTTAAAATACTTGAGTTCATATTTCAAGTGTTTCCATAAGTTTTACTTATGTTACTTTCAAAAAAGCGGTCTTTTTCTAAAGTATCTTCCGCAAAATGTGCTTAAATGCACAATTTATGAATGAAATGAAATTTGAAACTGCAGCTGTATTTAATCTTTAAACATGCAACAAAGAATTGCACAATTAAATCTTAAGAAAGTTTTTTTGTTGTAATGAACATAATTATAATCCAAACAGCAATATGATATTTTAAAATTTATAATTTGAAAAGCAACAACAACAACAACAATCTAATAATCTTATTTTCTTAACTACAAATTTTTAATTATAAAATTTGTCTTTCCTCATCTTTTAACACCTTATTTAATTCCTTTTTTCCTTTCTCCAAAATCCCCAATTCCTGTTATTTTTCTCAAACTTTAAATATTTTTCTATTTCATTATTGTAAAACAAATTTTAATAATTTTTTTATTTTATTTGTTGTTATTTTTGTAATTATTTTCCTCTTAAGTACTTATTTTGTTTGTCATTATTATATATTTATTTTTATTTTTATTTTTATTTTTCTCTTGTATTTTAAATCCTCTGGTGTATAACAATTAATAACATGTTGACAACTTCGCGCTGTTATTTTAGGGGTGTATTTTCAACAATGTTTACGTAGTCAATTAAATTAAAATTCTCAAATGATTTAAATAATTGTTGTTGTTGAGATTTTTATTAAGGGGAGTATTTTTTTGTAATAATATGGACTAAAGAATTATTTACAGCTTAGAGTCAGTGACAAAGAATAGTTTATAGTCTTATCTATAGAATGATACAAAGAGGCGCTTATAATAACGTATATAGTTTTATATAGAAACTAGATTTTAGTCTATTCTATAAAGCAGATTATAGTCTCCATTATAGACTAGTTTATAGTCTACACTAGTAAATAGTTTATAGTACCCACTTTTAATTTCCATATTATACATACTAATTTACAATCTCCACTATAAGGTGGTTTATATTCTCCACTATAGACTATTTTATAGCCTCAACTATAAACTGCTTTATAATTTCCACTATAGACTTATAACTAATCTCCATTAGTCTCCATTATATATTGGGTTTTAGTTTTAGCTCATAGTCTCACCAATTAATTAGTTTATAGTCTCGTCATTTTAACATTAGTTAGTAGTTTTACCTACAGACAAGTTTAGAGTCTTTACTTTAGACAAGTGTGTAACCACCACTATAGACTACTTTAAAGACTCCACTATATACTAGTTTACAGACTTCACTAAAGACAAGTTTCTAAATTCTTCTATAGACTAATTTATGGAGTCCACTCTAGACTAGTTTACAGTGCCCACAATCTAAAAACTAGTTTATATATATAGACCAGTTTATAGTCTAATCTATAGACTAATTTAATATTTTATTATATGTAACATAAAACATTGTTTATAGATCGCTAGAACGATCCTATAAAACTGACTACCGTCAGTACTATAAGACCTGTACTATAAGACAAACTACAGTCTGTATTAAAAACAAATTATAGCCTTTTATATAAAGTATAGTCTTTACTATAAAATAACCTTTGGGCTGTAGTGTAATCTGTTCTATAAAACAGAGTGCAGTAATCTGTTCTATAAAACAGAGTGCAGTAGTCTGTTCTATAAAACAGAGTGCAGTAGTCTGTTCTATAAAACAGAGTGCAGTAGTCTGTTCTATAAAACAGAGTGCAGTAGTCTGTTCTATAAAACAGAGTGCAGTAGTCTGTTCTATAAAACAGAGTACAGTAGTCTGTTCTATAAAACAGAGTGCAGTAGTCTGTTCTATAAAACAGAGTGTAGTAGTCTGTTCTATAAAACAGAGTGTAGTAGTCTGTTCTATAAAACAGAGTGTAGTAGTCTGTTCTATAAAACAGAGTGCAGTAGTCTGTTCTATAAAACAGAGTGCAGTAGTCTGTTCTATAAAACAGAGTGCAGTAGTCTGTTCTATAAAACAGAGTGCAGTAGTCTGTTCTATAAAACAGAGTGCAGTAGTCTGTTCTATAAAACAGAGTGCAGTAGTCTGTTCTATAAAACAGAGTGCAGTAGTCTGTTCTATAAAACAGAGTGCAGTAGTCTGTTCTATAAAACAGAGTGCAGTAGTCTGTTCTATAAAACAGAGTGCAGTAGTCTGTTCTATAAAACAGAGTGCAGTAGTCTGTTCTATAAAACAGAGTGCAGTAGTCTGTTCTATAAAACAGAGTGCAGTAGTCTGTTCTATAAAACAGAGTGCAGTGGTCTGTTCTATAAAACAGAGTGCAGTAGTCTGTTCTATAAAACAGAGTGCAGTAGTCTGTTCTATAAAACAGAGTGCAATAGTCTGTTCTATAAAACAGAGTGTAGTAGTCTGTTCTATAAAACAGAGTGCAG
Organism: Cochliomyia hominivorax; assembly: GCA_004302925.2. Lineage (NCBI taxonomy): Eukaryota > Metazoa > Arthropoda > Insecta > Diptera > Calliphoridae > Cochliomyia > Cochliomyia hominivorax. The sequence continues at coordinate 94,899,886 of PYHX02000413.1, read as the reverse complement.
TAGTCTGTTCTATAAAACAGAGTGCAGTAGTCTGTTCTATAAAACAGAGTGCAGTAGTCTGTTCTATAAAACAGAGTGCAGTAGTCTGTTCTATAAAACAGAGTGCAGTAGTCTGTTCTATAAAACAGAGTGCAGTAGTCTGTTCTAAAAAACAGAGTGCAAAAGTCTGTTCTATAAAACAGAGTGCAATAGTCTGTTCTATAAAACAGAGTGCAGTAGTCTGTTCTATAAAACAGAGTGCAGTAGTCTGTTCTATAAAACAGAGTGCAGTAGTTTGTTCTATAGAACAGAGTGCAGTAGTTTGTTCTATAAAACAGAGTGCAGTAGTCTGTTCTATAAAACAGAGTGCAGTAGTCTGTTCTATAAAACAGAGTGCAGTAGTTTGTTCTATAAAACAGAGTGCAATAGTCTGTTCTATAAAACAGAGTGCAGTAGTCTGTTCTATAAAACAGACTCTCGTCCGTACTTTCAAACCAAATATAGTCTACTTAAAAAAAATCTATTTGACAAAGCAGACTTAGCTTTATAGTACAAACTATAGTCTGTGTTTATAGTACATTCTATATAATCTTTTTTTATAAAACAGACTATAGTTTATTATAAACTATAAAAAAACTGAATGAAATAGTCTAGAGACGGTGCTATAAAATAGACTAAAGTCTGCATTATAAAATGTAGTCTATGCTATAAAACCATTTATAATCAGTTATATAAAAAGGCTTTAGTCAGTTTTACTGTAGAGACTGTAATCTCTTTAGTAAAACAGTTTTGACCAGATGTTTTTTAATTATTTATTAAATATATTTCATAATTCCAAAATAAATCTTCTACACCAACATCCATAAATCTTCTTTCTTTTTTCACTTTTCTGCTCAACCCCCTCCCCTTTTCCCATTAGCCAAATTTATTTTCTATTTTGTTAAACAAAAGTTTTAAAAAGAAGAAGTGAATATGCAATTTTGATTTTATATATAGAAAAGTTCGAAATAATAAAATGCGCTGCTATAAAAATATTTGACACACATTTATTTGGTTTTCTAGTTTAGTAAAGATTTTTATATTATTTTGCTGCCATAATAAGAAAAAAATTGATAGTGAGAAATAAAAAAGTTTTAAAAGTTTTATTATAAAGATTAAAAATAATTATTTAAAAATATATTGAAAGAAATTTAGCTGCTGAATATAAAATGACTAGAAAAATGACTTTGAACTTTATAAGAGAGAAAAAAATAAACAATAAAACATGGAGATTAACATTTTTGTTGAAGAAAAATTATAATGTAAACAATTTGAAATTAAATAAATAATAAAAATTAAATAAATAACAGCTGTTTTAACAAGAATTGAGAAAAAAGAAAAACAAATTATGTGGCAGCACTTTTTAATGTTTGTTTTGATGACAGTTAAGTTAAAGAGAGCGACATTGAGGGAGAGAGTTATGTGGCAAAAAAGATGCCAAAAGATTTTCTTTTTAACAAAATTAAACTTTTTTCTGTTATTTTCCTTTAACCTTGACATGACAGACATAATCATCTTTGAATGTGACAAATGACCAACAATTTCTTGTCAAATCTTGGGCGAAATTACACCGCATACATGTAAAATAATTATGTATTTACATTTGTACGTGTAGTTGACAGACAAAAAGCTTAGAAAGGAAAATTATGTTTGATAATGATTTGACACGTTTGACATTTCTCTTATTTTGTTTTTTGTCTTTTTAATTCTTTTTTTTTTTCAAATGTATCCGTAACAAGATACTTTGAAGAGGAACCACACACACATACACACACACAGACATGCACAGGGTAATAAATCAGGAAATGTTAATATTAAAGTATCTTTTTATGGTTGAGATCAAATTTCCTAATCCTCACAATTGCTTACAACTCTTGTTTTTAAGGTAACTCTTACAGGGAAAATACATGTATTTTTATAAAAAAATATATAAATTGTGGTTTTTATATGAAAAAAAAAAACTATAAACAGCTGCTATTTTGAGAAAAAAATAATGATTAATTAATTTTCTTACTCATTATTTTTATCATTAAAAAAATTTTTCCTCAAAATAAAAAAATATTTTGTTTTTTAAATTCATTTATTGACCTTATTTTTATAAAAAAAAATCACAAAAAAACTTCCCTTTTATACCCTACATCAACATAGGTGGTTGGGTATATTGTGCGTTTGTGTAAAAAATGTAACAGTCAGAATTGATTTAGCAATGTCCGAACGTCCGTCCGTCTGGCTGGCTGTACATGTAAATCTTGTGAAAAAAATGCAGGCCACAGCTTTAATGAGATCTTTATGAAATGTGGCATGCGTCACTATTTTGGTCCAAAAACGTTACCTATTGAAATTGGTGATGATGAATCCATTATTTAACCCAGCCTCCATACAAATGTTCCTCCCAGAATGGGGATTGAAGGTCACAAAAGTCCTAAATATAAAGCGATTTTAATGAAATTTGCCATAAATTAGTCTTGTGATATTTTAAAACGATGTGCTAAATTTAACAAAGATCGGTTTATTATTTTTCATAGGTCCCATAGTACTCCTCTTCCAAAAATCTCTTTTTTGAAAGAAGGGATATTTCATATTTAAATTGTGACCGATTGTAATAAGAATCAGTCAAATCAAGGCAAATATAAAGAAATCGCTATGCGAATCTTTATGAGGGTCGGTGCATTATTTTACATAGGTCCCATAGAACTCCTCTTCCAAAAATCACTTTGAAGACTTAAAATCTCATATATACATTGGAATTATAATAAAAATTAGTCAAATCAAGACAAATATAAACAAAAAGTGATAAGCGAAATTTTACGAGGGTCGGTCCATAATTTCTTCTAGGTCCCATATAAGGTCCACACGAAAACTTCTTTTTGAACGCACTCACCCCACATGAATGTTAGTACCTTTATAATATACTACACTTTTAAGTACTATACGAGGGTGGTTCACTAATTTTTGGTAACTAACAATTATAATCAACAATGTTGTGTAGGGTATTGAATAGTCGGGCTTGTCCAACTATAACTTCTTTCTTATTTTAAATTTTTTTACTTCACGATACCCCCACTAGACCATCTTAATTTTAAAGTTTTCAAATTGCATTCACAAAACCCACCTCAACCACATAAAATTTTCGTATTTGCAATATTTTTCATTATTTTTATTTTTATTTTTTCATTTTATTTCTATTTCTGTTCGTTTGGTTTGAAACAAAAAAAATGTTATTTAAGTTGTTGGTGATGTTACCGAGTGGTACAAACCATCAAATAGACAGTCGTTGTTAGTTATTGTTATAATACAAATAAAATTATATAGTTATTGCCAACTATTAACTTTTTGCAAATGATTTTCTTGTTGTTTTTTAAGTTTTTAGTACTTGAAATTTTAAAGATCATTAGGGTGAATATATTTTAATGAGACTCAATAAATGAGCATAATTTTATTTTAAATTAAATGAAAAACCTTTTGGGAGAACTGGAGCTAAATGAGGTTTTAAATTTTTATAATAATGAGAAAATATAAAATACACCAAAACTACAAAAATAGTAATTTTGATAGCAGAACACAGAAAATTTAAATTTGTGCTGAAAATCTAATTTTTAGATGACAGACTATTTTAGTGGTAATAATCTAGTTTTGGGGTGAAAAATTAATTTAGAGGTGAAAATTTAATTTAGTGGTGAAAATCCGATTTAGTGATGAAAAACTAATTTAGAGGTGAAAATCTGGTTTAGTGGTGAAAAACTAATTTAAAGGTGAAAAATTAAGTTTGTGGTGAAAAACTAATTTAGAGGTGAAAATCAGATTTAGTGGTGGAAAACTAAATAGTAGTGAAAAACTAACTAAGTAGTGGACATTTATTTTAGTGGTGAAAAATGTATTTAGAAATGCAAATCGAGTTAGGTGAATATTAAGCTTAACAATGAAAATCTAATTTGTAGGTGAAAATCATGATAAGTGATGAAATTTATGCTTAGTGGTGAAAATTAAGTTTAGTGGTAAAAATTATGTTTAGTAGTGAAAATGAAATTTAATGGTGAAAATTGAACTTGGTGGTAAAAATCGAACCTGGTAGTGAAAATAAATTCTATTTTAGTGATGAAAATTTATTTTGGTGGTAAAAATCAAATTTAGTGGTGAAAATCTGGTTCTGTGGTAAAAACTAATTTAGGGATGAAAAATTGAAATTTTGGTGAAATATAAAATTTGTTTAAACTAAATTTTTTATTAAAAATTAAAAATTTTTAGTGAAAAATTTTAGTGAAAAATTTTAGTGAAAAATTTTAGTGAAAAAATTTTTTGTGAAAAATTGATTTTTTTAGTAAAAAATTTTTAGTGAAAATTTTAATTTTTAGTGAAATTTTGAATTTTTTAGTGAAAATTTTAATTTTTAGTGAAATTTTGAATTTTTTAGTGAAAATGTGAATTTTTACTGAAAATATGAATTTTTACTGAAAATGTGAATTTTTACTGAAAATGTGAATTTTTACTGAAAATGTGAATTTTTACTGAAAATGTGAATTTTTACTGAAAATGTGAATTTTTACTGAAAATGTGAATTTTTACTGAAAATGTGAATTTTTACTGAAAATGTGAATTTTTACTGAAAATGTGAATTTTTAGTGAAAATGTGAATTTTTACTGAAAATGTGAATTTTTAGTGAAAATGTGAATTTTTACTGAAAATGTGAATTTTTACTGAAAATATGAATTTTTAGTGAAAATATGAATTTTTAGTGAAAATGTGAATTTTTAGTGAAAATGTGAATTTTTAGTGAAAATGTGAATTTTTAGTGAAAATTTGAATTTTTAGTGAAAATTTGAATGTTTTTTGTGAAAATTTGAATGTTTTTAGTGAAAATTTGAATTTTTTAGTGAAAATGTGAATTTTTAGTGAAAATGTGAATTTTAGTGAAAATGTGAATTTTACTGAAAATATGAATTTTTAGTGAAAATTTGAATTTTTAGTGAAAATTTGAATTTTTAGTGAAAATTTGAATTTTTAGTGAAAATTTGAATTTTTAGTGAAAATTTGAATTTTTAGTGAAAATTTGAATTTTTAGTGAAAATTTGAATTTTTAGTGAAAATGTGAATTTTTAGTGAAAATTTGAATTTTTAGTGAAAATGTGAATTTTTAGTGAAAATTTGAATTTTTAGTGAAAATGTGAATTTTTAGTGAAAATTTTAATTTTTAGTGAAAATGTGAATTTTTAGTGAAAATTTTAATTTTTAGTGAAAATGTGAATTTTTAGTGAAAATTTTAATTTTTAGTGAAAATTTTAATTTTTAGTGAAAATTTGAATTTTTAGTGAAAATTTGAATTTTTAGTGAAATTTTGAATTTTTTAGTGAAAATGTGAATTTTTACTGAAAATATGAATTTTTACTGAAAATATGAATTTTTACTGAAAATGTGAATTTTTAGTGAAAATTTGAATTTTTAGTGAAAATTTGAATTTTTAGTGAAAATTTGAATTTTTAGTGAAAATTTGAATTTTTAGTGAAAATTTGAATTTTTAGTGAAAATTTGAATTTTTAGTGAAATTTGAATTTTTAGTGAAAATTTGAATTTTTAGTGAAAATTTGAATTTTTAGTGAAAATTTGAATTTTTAGTGAAAATTTGAATTTTTAGTGAAATTTGAATTTTTAGTGAAAATTTGAATTTTTAGTGAAAATTTGAATTTTTAGTGAAAATGTGAATTTTTAGTGAAAATGTGAATTTTTAGTGAAAATTTGAATTTTTAGTGAAAATTTGAATTTTTAGTGAAAATTTGAATTTTTTAGTGAAAATTTGAATTTTTTAGTGAAAATGTGAATTTTTAGTGAAAATTTGAATTTTTTAGTGAAAATTTGAATTTTTAGTGAAAATTTGAATTTTTAGTGAAAATTTGAATTTTTAGTGAAAATTTGAATTTTTAGTGAAAATTTGAATTTTTAGTGAAAATTTGAATTTTTAGTGAAAATTTGAATTTTAGTGAAATTTGAATTTTTAGTGAAAATTTGAATTTTTAGTGAAAATTTGAATTTTTAGTGAAAATTTGAATTTTTAGTGAAAATTTGAATTTTTAGTGAAAATTTGAATTTTTAGTGAAAATTTGAATTTTAGTGAAATTGAATTTTAGTGAAAAATTTAAATTTTAGTTTGAATTGAAGCCCCCTGAGGAGCTTTGACTTTGAGTTAAACTTGATCCGTTTAAATGTATAAATATAGAGGTGAGATTGAGGTGAATAAAACTAAAGTCAAAAGCCCAACATGTCTATCTTGCTCTCTCCCTGTCTCCCTCTCCCTCTCTCTCAATCTTCTTATTTTTGTATAAAAAAATGCAATTTGTTATCGACAAATAACAAGATCATAAAGTTATTTTTGTCTTTTTTTTTCCTCAAGGTTTGATGACATGATGATCTCTCACCAAAACTCTGCGGTTGGAACAGTGATAATTAAAAATTCCCCCCCAAAATATCGTGTCATTAAAAGATAAGAGACGATAAAGAAAAGGGAAATTACAAAATCAATAACATCTTGTTTTGGAATAAATTAATTTTTGTTTTCTGATAAATAAAAAATCGAGTCATTCAAAATTTTGTACTTAAAATGTGAGTGATTTGAAATATGGAACTTTATTTCGTAGAATTTCGTCAAACGTTTAAGATCTGATTCCAAAATGTTCTTTAATCTCTATGGATTTCTAGTCATAAGTGCTGTTGCATGGTTGTTTGTTAATGGTGATTATTTTGAGGAGTGCGAGGGAGTCGAAGAGGATTATGTTGCTGTACCCGAAGACTGTTCATATTTTATATTTTGTCATGGTGAAGATTCCTTTAGGAATATGTGTCCCGATGACAGTCCTTACTTTTCCATAGAAGATCAAACATGTGACTTTGATCGTAAAGTGTGTGGAGATCGACCGTATCCTGATGGAAATTTTTCTTCAGAGGTTGAAATTGAGAATCCAGAAATCTTAACAACTCCTGGTGTTGTTTCGACTCAGGCTCCCGTTGTGGCAACAACAACAACTAGAACCAGCACAACTAGCAGTTCCAGTACCTTATCTGCCACTAGTACTACAACCAGCAGTTCTTCACCCACCTCCTCTTCTACCACCATACAACCACCTGCCTTGCCATCAATTTTACCCAATTCCTGTCCCTCGGTGGATAATCCCAATAAAGCAGTATTTTTATCGCATCCTAAATCTTGTTCAGATTACTATTTATGCTATCAAGGTGAACGTTTACCTATGCATTGTTCCAATATGTTGCATTTCGATGTTCGGCAACAAAAATGTGATTATCCGGAAAGGGTTAAGTGTCAGGTATGTAACTTCTATCTTCTCCATAACCTTAAATATTTTTTTTCAATTTTTCCCATTTTAGGTTATGGATATCGCATCACCCCGTGAACAATGTTTACCTCATACATATGACGTATATCCCCATCCAAATAATTGTAATTATTATTATCAATGCACTTTGGGCTACTTGAAGGTAATGCAGTGTCCCCTGAATATGGGTTGGCATTATGAGAAACGGGCTTGTGTTTTGAAACCGTATGCAAAATGTTATAGTTCTTCGAAAAGATCTTTAAAAAATAAATAAAATATATCAACATTTTTAATAATAAGTCTTTAAGTTGGGAAGGTGTCATCTTGTTGCTCCAATAATGCTCCTTTAAAAAAATCATAATTCCACTTCCAACGATTCTCATTTCGCCACTTTACCTTTGTTTTTACTCCTCTTGCAATTATTCTTACTTTTAGCTTTAGTGACCCCAAATCCTCTTGAAATAAATCTCACTCCTTCTCCAATTTCTCATAATAAATATTAAGACACATTTTCACTAAAAAAGGCATGGCCTTGCTGATCGCATAATTGTTTCCTTCCAAAATACTAGCTCTTCTTTAAATGATCTTTATAACATCCTCACTTCTAGTCCGCTACTTACTCCTCTTGCAATAATTCCCACTTCAGTTTTAGTTACCCTCACTTCCCTTCCAACGATCCTGACCCCTTAAATTTCTTCAATTGGGAAAATATGATCTTGCTTATCCAATAATACTGCTCTTTAATACTTTCAAAGATTTCTTTCAACGATTCTGATCTGCTTCGTGTAAACCTGACTGGTTTCCCAATGATCCTCGTTTTAATTTTTCAACGATCATTTTCCACAATCCATCGATAATTATCGCTTTTGAAATGATCCCCACTTATAATACAAATCAGTAAATGTCACTTTTGATTTGTTCGAACGAAGACTTTGATTTCATTCCTTCTCTTTCAAAAGAACTTACACTCCTTCCAACGATCTTCTTTTCGCTTTCAATGATCTTTATTTTTAGTTTTCGGCCCTCATTTATCTCTAGAAAATTTTACATCACTTTCAATGATCCCTAATTCTCTTTCTAATCTTCTTCTAATAAACCTCACTCCCTTTTAAATGTTCCTCACTCATTTTTTAGCGTTCATAGTTCCAAATTTATCGGTTATTATTGCTATCTACGATCCTCATTCATTACCTACGATCCTCATTTTTATTCCGCTTACTTCACTTTTCTTTCGACTTTCTTTACACCACTTCTCCCCCAAACGATCATAGTTTTATTCCAATAAACTTCACAACTTTTCCAATGATCCTCATTCGGTTTTCAACGATCAGTGATTCTTATTGCATTCAAACGATCCCTTTTTAAATTATAAATCAAGAATTTGAAAATTTCAGTGACAATTGACTTGTTCCGATCCCAGTCTATTTGAAACTTTCACTAACAGCTCAAGAATATTTTCGATCAGATGATAGAGATTGTTTGTGCTCTTTTAAGTCAGAAAAGTTATAATTGTTTCAATGTTAAGACTCCATAGATGCCTCATCAAAATGGAGATCACATTGATCATTTCTAAATCTCTTTCTCATTTACGTATCTCTTTTCTGTGGTCACCAACCAATAAATTCGAATCCAATGAATTTTGAAAAACTTTATAAGACTTGAATTCCTCATTACTCGCTTAAAGAGAGAGAGAGAGAGATGAGTGACCTAAAGGCCATAGATCATCAATTGTCCTATATTATGGGGATCATTGGTGTCTGTAGGAAATAGCGATATCTGTGATCACTACAATTGATGCTCTCAAAGTAACGTTTATAGGACTAAGGTTTCGTCCATTTTCTATATTTTATATATTTTTAAGAGACTCTTGAGCGATTTCCAGCAACAGTGCGATAATCATTTGTAAAGCTCAACATTTCCAGAAAGTTGTTTCTCCAAAGGTAATGTTACCGATCTTCATCAACTTCTCAAATTCCATTTTTTTAGGAAAACGACCAGATCCATATACTCTCATTTGCCAAACATTTTCCTAACTCTAGAACTGGACCATGAACTTTCACAGAACAGGATTATTATTTGGATATGAAGTACTATTTCCAATTTCTTTTCCAATTCCACAAAATGGCCTCGAAACCATAGTAAGTTCTATCTCTAAAGGTGATAATTCTCTTGAGGTAGATTTTAGAAAAATCTCACTTTCTCAAGTTCCCAAGTTGTTTAGGAAAAAGGACTTTATTGTGAGTGATTTTGATGGTAGCGATCTGGTCAAATTTCAAAATTATTTTGGAAACCCACTGACGGAATATTAACTCTTCATACACTGATTCCTCTTTTAAATTCCATAAGTTGTTCGCGTAGTTTTTTCTCTTTGATACTTCAAAAAAGGCGAATCTTCCTGAATTAGAATCAGAATCAGTGACTGCGCCTTCAAACAGTTTTCTTCCTGAATTAGAATAGAATCTAACATTAACTCGATTCCAAATAGTTCATCAACTACCAGCTGTACTACAAGACTTGAATTGAACTTGAATCTAAACTGGAATTAAAGCTTCCAAAATTATCAAAAATCTTAAGAACAAAATTCAAAGAATTTCTGCTTTCAAATGATTATTTTCACTTTTATTTTTTTTTCTCTTCACTAAATTTTCACAATTTAAAACGAATTCTTGCGATATTCAAATTGTAAGTCCTTAATACATAAAGCCACTCTACGACCTTTGCAACGACTACTCTCCACATCGAAATACTGATAGAAGGGACATTGTTGCAATATCACATGACCCTTAACGCAATAAATGAAGAAATCACAACGTTGCATATGAGGAAATATATGTTGACCGTAGGCAGGACATACAATAAAATTGGAATTTCCATTGCCGTTAGGGCTGCCCTCAATGGGTGATGATTCAGAGGGAATTATGGGTACGGAAATGAAAGCCTGATCACCTTTACATTTAGCATTTAAAGGTAAATCACATTTACCAATGCGTGAATTCCATTGCAAATCGGTGCTACATTCTTGTAGCAAAGCATGGCCATAAAACACATGTAGTACTGTTTACAATTACTGGGATGGGCGAGAAATATTAAGAATCTGAATTGGGTTGCTGCTGATAGGCATTTAGACATGTTCCGCCACGGCCGAAACAGGAGATTCGGTAGACGGTTGAAGGAGTAGTGAAAGTTGGGAAGTTGCTGGGGTAATTTGTTGACATCTAACATTATCCGAAGTATCGCAAATATGTGTGTCGGCATTGAAAAGCATATGAGAGGGACAGCTGGCGGGTACAGCTTCACCGTTTTCCACACACATATAGAATTTTTTACAATCATTTAGATTGGCACAAATCTCCCACTGCCTGATTGAGACATAAACCTATTTTGTCGCAATTTCAAACGTTTCAGTTTAAAGCCACTTATGGGTTTATCGCTATTAAGCATATGAGAAGCAAAGCTAAGTATAAAAATTATATTAATTAAAGTGATTTCACCAATTTTAAGTGATTTACCTTTCCAAAAATGCTTCTCTAACATCATCCATTTTAGTTTAATTATGTTCTAAAAATATTTTCAGCTTTCTTACTGCTGCTCATCAGTGAATGTTCGTCCGTTTTGGCCCTTCGTAAGAAGTTTGTTACACCAAATAATTTCCGTTTTATCTAATATTTAGGAATATTTGCTTCAAGAACAACATTTTTAGAGATAAAACTTTATTCTGCTTATTGATTTTTCACTCTACACACGATAATTATCGTGCGTTGTATTTAAAGTTCATTAAAGCGATAAACTATAGGAATTTGCAACAACAACTTAAACAAAAAAATTATTCCCACAATTAATATTATCAACTGAAGAATTCCAAATAATCATGACCTCATTTTTTAGTGATTTGAACTGAAATGGCGGGACTCAATGGAGAATAATTGAAGTAAATAATTTTGTCGAGGAAAATTTTATTTGTCAGGGTCTTCTCTCAGGTCTAACGTGGATTATATTCAGAACTAAAATCTAAAATAGAACCTGAACAGGAAACAGCATTAGAACCTGATCCTGAATCTCAACGCCGAACCTTAACTAGAACCTTAAAAGACCTGTACAGAAATCTAACCCAGAGCTTGAACTAGAATCTGTATAGAGAACCTGAACTAGAATCTGTACCTGACAAACTTGAAGAAGAACCTAA
>PYHX02000413.1:94857531-94888265 GCA_004302925.2 Cochliomyia hominivorax | reverse complement strand
GACTAGAATTTTTAGAACAAGAACGAAAATGAGAGAAGTAGAATAAGACCCAGAATCTGACTGATTTAAAGTAGTTCGCTTCTAATTCAGATCTTGTAGAGATTTTTAGTTTAATTCTGGAAATATTTAAGTTCACATTTCAGGTAGATTTTACTTCAGGTTCTAGTTTAAAAACTATAACTGAAACAGAACTGAACTAGAACTGGAACTAAAATTGAACTAGAACTGAACTAAGAACTTAACTACAACTAAGCTAGAACTGAACTAGAATTGAATTAAAACTAAAGTAGAACTGAACTTAATCTGAACATGAACTGAACTTGAACTGAACTGGAACTTAACTAGAACTATACTAGAACTGTATTAGAACTGAACAATGGTTGAACTAGAACTCGAACTGAACTAGATCCGAACTAGATCAAAAACTTAAAACTAAACTAGAACTGAACTAAGACTGAACTTGAACTGGAAACTTAACTAGAACTAAACTAGAACTGAACTAGAACTGAACTAAAACTGAACTAGAACTGAACTAGATCTGAACTGGAACTGAACTAGAATTGAATAAGAACTAAAGTAGAACTGAACTTAATCTAAATTGGAACTGAATTCGAACTAAACTAGAACTGAATATGAACTTAACTAGAACTATACTAGAACTGTATTAGAACTGAACAAGGGTTGAACTAGAAACTGTACTTGAACTGAACTGGAACTGAATTAGTACTGAACTAGTACTGAACTAGATCCGAACTAGATCAAAACTAAAAGTAAAACTAAACTAGGACTGAATTGGAACTAGAACTGAACTCGAACTGAAACTAAATCTGAACTAGAACTGAACTCGAACTAAACTTGATTATTCCATATTTAAAAATAGATTCTTTATTTTAAGCTTAACATTTGTGATTTATTTAAATAATGTTGCTTATCATCTTCTGTATTTAATTATGGGTCAAGTCTCCCAATTACCTTATTCTTCAAGTGGCTTCTTTCTTTATCTCTCTTTATTTTCAAGTATTTTTGCCTCTTTTGTCTGTGTTTTTGCGATACGATTATATTATTTGCTCACTTGGATTTTGATTACTGTTTTTTTTTCAATTCATTTATCATTTGTTGCGTTTTCTATGAATTGAACACGCGTATTTTGAAAACATGAATAAGTTTTTTGTTGTAATCGCACTTAAATAACGTTAATATTATTATTTTAGTATTTTGTGCAAATAACGTGATCATGTTGTCAATGTCTGATTTTTTTTGTTTTTGTTTTAATATTCATTTTTTTACAAAACAAGAACAGAAAGAAAGAAATCATGATGAATTAATTAACGAAGAGAAACGTAAATAACATTTTTGAAAAAAAATGCATCTTTTAGTTAAAAATTTTGAAATTAAAAAAATATTGACATTTTGGTTTGAATTTCTAATGATTTCAGTATTTTTTCGCTTTAAAAATTATTTTTTTTTGTAAAATTCTCATTTTCAATATTAAATTTGTTAACCCTCCACCACAACAAGTGGTGAAAAGGGTATATTAACTCTGTCATTCCGTGTGTAACACTCTCAGACGCCATAATGTATATATATTCTTGCACCAAATCAAAATCTGCGTCTATTTAGCTATGACCGTCTGTCTCTCCATCTGTCTGTCTGTCATCTGACAGAAAAACTTTCATATATTGTACACGTTTGTGAGTGTATGTGAGAGTGTGTATGAACGTACATAAAGTATTTACTTAACTTGGATTTGTGCTAGAGGGTATTGAAGATTCGCATAGACGAATATAACGCTTTTTCTTGTTTTTATTTGCAATAAATAAATTTATTTATTAACGTGTCTTTTTTCCAAATTATTTATTTCGATTTTTTGTTTATTTTTCAAAATTTATCATTTTTTTCTGTTGAATTTTCGATTTATTTATTTAATTTATTTGTTTTTTTTTTATTCAAAATGAGTATTAAATTTCCTTTATAATCAAATATTATTGTGCTAATTTATCCATAAACTAAACGATTTAAATGAATTCAATACAACAATTTATTAACATTAAAAATTATTATAAATTTATTTATTTAATAAATAATAATTTTATAATTCTCTCTCTCTCTCTCTCTCTATTAAAGCTCAAGACAACAACAATTGATTTTTATAGATTTTTTTATTTATTTTCTTTGTTAAGTTTTCCAAAGAAAAAATTAAACAAAAAAACGAGAAATAAACTGCGATAATTATTTAACATTATGGATAAACCTTCTCATCCTCCTCCTCGTACCCATAGACGGGTGGGTGGTTTTTAAATACATTTTTATTCTTATTTAAATAGTTGTCTATTGTACTAAAGTGCTAAAATGTTTATCATAAACGGCTTTATACTAAACATTTAGTTAGTGGGTTTTATGTTAAACACATGGAAATATTTTTATCTTTATAGGAAATCGTTAGGGTTTTATTTCATGGAAATGGGGAAAATTGATAGAAAATAAAAATAAAAAACAAACAAAAACAAAGGAAATAAATTGGAATTTAGTACTGGTTCAGTTAAAAATCTAAACTAATTCAGTTCTTGTTTAAATCAACTCTAGTTCAGTTTTTAATCAGTTCTTTCTCAATTCTAATTCATTTATAAATCAGTTCAAGTTCAGATCCAGTTCAGTTCATGTTCAGTTCCAGTTCAGTTCTTGTTCAGTTCTATTTCATTTTTAGTTCAGTTCTTGTTCAGTTCTAGTTCAGTTCCAGTTCAGTTCTTGTTCAGTTCCAGTTCAGTTTAGTTTTAGTTCAGTTCCAGTTCAGTTCTTGTTCAGTTCATGTTCAGTTCCAGTTCAGTTCCAGTTCAGTTCTTGTTCAGTTCCAGTTCAGTTCCAGTTCAGTTCTAGTTCAGTTCCAGTTCAGTTCCAGTTCAGTTCTTGTTCAGTTCCAGTTTAGTTCCAGTTTAGTTCCAGTTCAGTTCTAGTTCAGTTCTATTTCATTTTTAGTTCAGTTCCAGTTCAGTTCTTGTTCAGTTCTAGTTCAGTTCCAGTTCAGTTCTTGTTCAGTTCCAGTTCATTCCAGTTTAGTTCCAGTTCAGTTCTAGTTCAGTTCTATTTCAGTTTAAGTTCAGTTCCAGTTCAGTTCTTGTTCAGTTCTAGTTCAGTTCTAGTTCAGTTCCAGTTCAGTTCTTGTTCAGTTCCAGTTCAGTTCCAGTTTAGTTCCAGTTCAGTTTTAGTTCAGTTCTAATTCAGTTTTAGTTCAGTTCTAGTTCAGCTCTATTTCAGTTTGAGTTCAGTTCCAGTTCAGTTCTAGTTCAGTTCTGTTTCAGTTCTGGTTCAGTTCTCTGTTCAGTTCCAGTTCAGTTCCAGTTTAGTTCCAGTTCAGTTCTTGTTCATTCATCAATCAATCATGACTACTTCCTATTATAGCTTGGATTCCAATTAGCTCAGTTCCACTTAGATCAGGAATGTAGTTGAAATTTGGGTATTTATACTAGTTCGATATTCTATTTCAGATTTCTATACAGAATATGGTTCTGATTCTAGTTAAGATTTTGATAAACTGTACCGGGCTTAACTTCTTCAGATTCTAGTTTAGATTATTTTCCAAATTTCAGCTCAGATTCTTGAATTATATATATTATAGTTCCCAGATTCTTGCTGGTAGTTTAATTCAGATTCTTGCTCAGACTCCAGCTATGATTCTATTTTAGATTCGAGTTCAGTTTATATTTTTGATATCAGTTTAGAATATGGTTCAGTTTCTGGATAAGATTCTGATAAACTGTAGTGGACTGCACTTCTTCAGACTAATTGTGATTATTTTTCAAATTATAGTTCAGAGTCTATTTTAGATTCGAGTTCAGATATTAATTTAGATTCCAGTTCAGATTCTTGCTTTAATTCCAGTTCAATTAGAATTCTTGATTCCAATTATTATAGTTCTCAGATTCTTGATGGGGGTTAAGTTTAGATTCTAATTCAGATTCTTGCTTAGATTCTATTATAGAGCCAGTTCAAATTTTAGATTTAGATTCCACTTCAAATTCTATTAAGATTCTAATGCAGATTCTCTTAATTATATTCTCTTATTTTCGTCAGCTACTTTATTGGCGTTTAACATTTCAAATTCTTTTTGTTTTTGTAGTTATTGTTTTGTTTTTGTTGTTATTGTTTTTTTGTACATACCTGTGATCATTAACAATAAATATAATTTGTTGTTTTAGTCAAGTATTTTTTTTCTAATAATAAATTTTAATGTTTTAATTTCAATAAATTCTTATCAGTTGACAAAATAACTTTAGTCCAGATAGTTAAAGGCAAAAAATAAAAAATAATAATTCCTTTTTATGTTCAAAATGCGAATTATTTGTCAGTGTTTTTTTTATACCCTACACCAACGTAAGTGGTAAAGAGGGTATATTAAATTTGTCATGCCGTTTGTAACACTAAAAAGGAATCCTCTTAGATGTCATAATGAAATATTATTCTAATACCAAATAAAAATCTGAGTCGATTTATCTATGTCCGTCTGTCTGTCTGTCCGCTTATCTGACCTTCTGTTGTTGTCACGCTCACTTACACAATAATTGATGGAGCTCAATGAAATTTGGCCTCAGTATTTGTTATTGTCCTAAGAAGTTTCCTATTTAAAATCAGCAAAATCCGTTTTGTTTATCAAAAGCTATAGACCGATATCTGAGTAATCTCTATTTTCGTAAAACTGTCAATCAGAAGTCAACAACAACGATTTTGTCATAATATAAAATTATATGTACTTCATTAACAATCCAAAAAACACTTAGAAGTTTACTTGTCAGTGTATGTACGAAACATAACGTATGTACTTCACATGCATTTGTGGCGTAGGGTATTAAAGTTTCGGCATAGCATTTTTTCTGTATCAAAAAATACCAAAAAGTTTAATCGAATCTCTCAATATTTCAGTTCATATTTAGCTGCTGCTGCTTCTTCTGCTTCTTCATTTTTTTTTAATTTTTTGATTTGATAAAAATTTCAGTTTTATTTGATTTTCTGAATATTTTTTTTTGACATTTTTATTTTCAGTCGGTGGTTGGTGACGGACATTAACGTCATTATTATTTCAAAACCTTTAAATTAGATTTTGAGTGTGTTTGTGTGTGTGTGTGTTTGTTACTTTTTGAAAACTGTGGTGTTGTCTCGTACTTTTCTATA
The DNA here is from genome assembly GCA_004302925.2 of Cochliomyia hominivorax. Lineage (NCBI taxonomy): Eukaryota > Metazoa > Arthropoda > Insecta > Diptera > Calliphoridae > Cochliomyia > Cochliomyia hominivorax. The sequence goes on along the minus strand of PYHX02000413.1, from coordinate 94,883,102 downwards.
GAGTTAAATGTAAAGTACTTTTTTGTTTAAATTTTTACGTATTTGGAATGTCAAAATGTTTTCAAAAAATTTAATGGAAATTTCCAAGAAGAATTTTGCGAAATCGACATGTGTATAAAATCACTGCCCTCGAAATAGTCTAAGAACAGTTTGTTAAAGAATTCGATTAGAGTTTGTTAAAGGGATTTTACGAAAAAAAGTTGGTGAATTTTTTTTTACAAAAAAAAAGAACGAAAAAACAGAGAAAGTTGTGGACTCAGAGTGTGAAAATTTAATTATTTAATTATTTATGCAAATAATTCTTAAAATAAATTAAAAAAAAAAACGTAAAAATCTAAAATGAAACATTTTGAAATTAACTTGTTTAATGATTCATAAATTAAAAAAAAAAAAATAATAAAAAATAATTAAAAACTGTTGACAAAATATTTATTTTCAAAATTAAAATTTCCTACATTTAAATCTATTAAAAGTATTAAATTAAGTAATATTTTATTTGAAATAAATTTAAATGTAATTTAAGTTCATTTCCGCTTATATTTCAATTCTACTTCAGTTCTTGATCAGTTTTAGTTTAGTTCCAGTTCTAGTTTTAGTTTAGTTCAGTTCTGGTTCAGTTCTGGATCAGTTATAGCTCAGTTCTAGTTCATTTCTAGTTCAGTTCTAGTTCAGTTCTGGATCAGTTCTTGTTCAGTTCTAGCTCAGTTCTAGTTCAGTTCTTATACAATTTTAGTTCAGTTCTGGGAGACTTCTAGTTTAGTTCTACACCTGTTTAAAATCCAATTGAAAATCTTATTCCGATTCTAGTTGAAATTTTAGTTACGAATTTTAATCAGTTGAGATTTAGATTCCAATTCATCTTAGTACCCTTTGAATATAAAGTTTCTTGTACTTCCTCATATCTAGTCGAGTCCATGTTCAGTTCTTGTTTTAGTTTGTTCAAGTTCTAATTCCAGTTAAGATTCTAGTCGAGTTCGAGTACAATTCCAGTTTAGATTCCTGTTCGAGTACAGTTTAGATTCCTCTTCAGATCTATTTCTGATTCTAATTCAAATTGTAGTCTACATTCTAAATCATATTCTAGTTCAGTTTTATTTCAATTTATTGTTCTGGTTCGATTCGAATTCCAGTCAGATTCTTGTTAAGTACAGTTTCAATTCAATTTTTAGAAGATCAGTTAGTCATTTAACTTGTTTAAGTCTGGACAATAGTGTCCTCTATAATTTATAGTTTTGACAATAGTCAATAGTGTATGGCCTAAATAGACCCTAGAACATTGGTCTATAGACATGATTACAGCCCGAGCTACTGATCTGATCTATAGACTTGATTTTAGACTGGTATATTGACTAAAGTCTAGTCTATAGCTTTGACTATAATCTGGTCTATAGACTTCACAGTAGTCTGGATTTGAGTCTTGACTATAGTCTGGTCTACAGTATTAACATAAATCCGACCTACAGTCCTGATCAAAATCAAATTACAGTTAAATCCATTAGTTTATTACTTTATAAATTAAGCTAAAGTCTATAGTCTTGATATGAAATATCTGCTAAAATTATAGAATTTAGTTCCTTTATTTTTAATATTTTTTTACTAATTTCTTCTTTTTTTACATTTTCTCTTTCTCTCTCTCCTTCCAGAATCCTTTTAATCTAAATGCTGTACATAAAATCGCTTATAAATATTATCAAAATAATTTAGGAAGACAATTGCAAAATTCCCTCAACGAAGCTGGTACTTCGTTTAATTTAACCGCTGCTGTTAAAAAGCCAGCTAATTGGCAAGAGACCCACGTGAAGCCCAAAACCTCTAAAGAGGCTACAAAGAAAGATAAACGTTTAAAAGTATATAAATCCAGTTTATATACATTCAAATATACCGATGAGGATTTGAAAGGATTTAGAATTACAGTTATGTCTAATAATAAAGAAAAAGAAAATTTAGAGTAAGTTTTCAAATAGAAATGATTAATCCCCCCACCCTTCTCACCAAAAAAAAAAACAAAACAATATTAATTAACCTTTTTTCATATTACAGAGCTAAGCAACCGTTAACCTCTACATCAAGTGTTAAACCTAAAATTCTGCCAAAATATGATGTTCATCGTGATGTCCTAACGCATGAGGTGGTGATCAAACAGACCGGCTATAATGCACCCGATAAAAGTATACCCTACGGTCTAAAACAATGTTGGCAAAATTGGTCCTTTTGGTCCATGTTTGCCGGCATTATACCCATCATTGAATGGCTGCCGAAATATTCTCCCAAACGAGATTTGGTGGGTGATATAATGGCTGGTTTTACAGTGGCTATTATGCATATACCTCATGGTATGGCTTATGGTATATTGGCAGGTGTATCACCTGGTAATGGTCTATATATGGCCATATTTCCCACCTTGGTTTATATGATACTGGGCACATCGAAACATATTTCTATAGGAACCTTTGCTGTGGCCAGTATGATGACTTTGAAAGTAGTACAAAGTTATAGTTCTGATGGTAATGGTGCAGCAAATGTAACTGAAATCGCTGCGACGGGAGTGGAGGCAGTATCGGCTGCTCCTACTCCTTTGGAAATTGTGACTACCTTAGCTTTTACCGTGGGTTTGTTGCATGTACGTAAAAGAAATCTTTTTACAAAACTTCAAATTAATTAAAACCAATTTTTTTCCAGCTGGTGATGGGCTTTTTCCGACTGGGTACTTTATCCTCTTTGTTGAGTGAACCTTTGGTTAATGGTTTTACCACTGGAGCTGCCTGTCATGTTGTTACTAGTCAGCTGAAAGATGTTTTTGGTGTTTCGGTGCCCCGTCACAAGGGAGCCTTTAAAATTGTTTATACCATCATAGATCTGTGCATGGAAATGGAACGCACTAACTTGGCTGCCATAATATTCTGTTTTGGCATAATAGTTTTCATGACAATATGTAATGAATTGATTAAACCTTGGCTGCGTAAACGTTGTCGTTTCCCCTTACCCGCTGAACTTATAGCGGTTATTGGCGGCACTGTCATTTCCATACTGGTAGATGTGGATAATAATTATGGCATTAATTTAGTAGGTGAAGTACCAAAGGGACTTCCTATGCCTAGTTTACCCAAATTTCAACTGGTTCCCTATCTCGTGGTGGACTCTATAGCCATTGCCATTGTCACCTATTCCATAGTCATGTCTTTGGGTATAAATTTTGCCAAAAAACACAACTACGAAGTTAGACCCAATCAGGAGTTATTTGCCATGGGTATTGGTAATATGTTAGGAGGATTCTTCCAATGTATACCCATGGCTGCCTCATTGTCAAGATCTTTGATTCAAGAGCAGACTGGAGGAGCCACACAATTAGCTTCTTTGGTTTCTGCTATATTAATAATTATGACATTGTATTGGACTGGTCCGTTTTTTGCCTTTTTACCCAGAGTAAGTTAAATTTTTTTAGACTCAAAGAATATTTATGTGACTTGCTTTTTGTTTTTAGTGTGTTCTGGCCGGTGTTATTATAGTGGCCTTGAAGCCTATGTTTATGCAGGCTAAAGAATTAAAGAAATTCGCCAAACAAGGCAAATTGGAAGTATTAACCTGGTTGTGTACCTTTATCTGTGTGGTATTAATTGATATTGATATTGGGTAAGTGGGAAATAATTAAAAGATTTAAACAGAACTACAAATTGAACTGGAACTGAACTAGAACTGCAACTGCAAATTAATTTTTGTTAATTTCTGTTTTTTCTAGTCTCCTAATTGGTATTTGCATTTCCCTCTTAACTCTATACATCAAGGGTCTGAAACCCTATTCCTGTCTGCTGGGTTATATACCAGAAGCCTCTGCCGTCTATGTAGACATCAGTCATCATCGTAATGCCTTCGAAGTACCAGAAACTAAAATATTCCGTTATATTGGCTCCTGTAACTTTGCTACCTCGTTATATTTCCGCAAAAACCTTTATAATGCTTTGGGTTTGGATCACAATAAGCGTAGAGCTTCCTATATGCCTATAGCACAAAATGGTTCTCTACCCGTAGCCTCCAATGGAGGCAGTGCCTTTAGCAATTTAACTTCCTCTTTCCGTTATCTCATATTGGATTTTTCAATGTTGGGACACATAGATGTGGCCGGTTGTCGATTGGTATCGGATATTAAAAAGGATTTGGAAAAGCGCAATATACGCCTATTCATAGCCAGTCCCTCGGATAGAGTATATGATACTTTAGTGCATAGTATGGCACTGGGTGATGGACCTTTTGAAATATTCCCCACATTGCATGATGCCGTGGAATATGCAAATGCCTGTCGTACGGCGTGATATTTAGATATAATGCAAATGTTAATTGATAAATTGTCCTTATGACAAGTGAGTAAATTAGTTTTAAGAAGTCTTTTTTTCACATTGTGTCTTTGTTTTGGTTGTTTTAGATGAAGAGTTACTTGAAAAAGAGGAGTTTAAGTTTTATTTGAAATGTTTTGTTGATTAAGCCTAAAAGTAGGCTTTAGTTTTTTGTGTATGAATGAAATATAACAATTTCTTTTGGAAATTGTTAAGATGAGATGGAAAACTATCATATTATAGGAAATTAGCTATAAAACCCACTTCTAATCTAATAACAACAAGTGCCTGAGTTATAAACTTAATAAAAATCATTGAAATTCTTTGATTTTTTTTTTTCCAAAATAAAATTTTAACTATAAACATGATAAAATTTACTATATATTTTTTATATAAAAGAAATTGTTATTATATAGAAACTTAAAATATTGTACTTAATTTTAATGAAAAATATATAAAATTTTGTTTTTGTAAATATTAAAAAAAAAAAAATATTTTGAAAATATTTTTTAATTGTAACAAAACCCTCCAGCTCCATGTCTTAAGCCTTTTTAAGGCCACAAATTATTAAACACTTAATCTTTTATTAATTCCACCCCTCCCTCCCCTAACAATAAAACCCTAAATGACATTTTGTTTTTTAATATAAATATATATTTTTAAAAAAATATTTAAATTAATTAAGTTAATAAAAAAATTAAAAAAGTTTTTAAAATTAAGTTTATTTACTTAAAACCATAAAATTATGTAAAATAAATTATATTTAAGTTAATAAAACAATTAATTAATTAATTTTCATAAAAATTAAGAACAAAAATTAAAATAAATAAAAAAATAACTGAAATTATTTTGAAACTGGAAACAGTAGAAATAAAAAAAAAAAAAAAAACTTGTAAATTTATTAAAGGAAAATATTTTTTGAATAAAAAATAATAAAAAATTTAATAATTTATTACAAAATTACACACAAAAATGTTTAATTCTAATTATCACTAACACATCATTCCATACTATAAACAACCATAAAATTCTAGAAAATTTTATTAACACTGAGTTTTTAGCTAAAATAACCTTAATCTGTGATTATTTTTAGGAAATAATTGAACGCTTACAAATAATTATTTACTACAAAAAAAAAAAAAAAAAAAAAAAAAAAAAAAAACTAATAAATTTCAGGAAAAAGAAATTTTGGAGATTTCAGAAAACTTTTTTGGGAATTAGAATTAATAAGCTTAGAGTATTGAAACGTATTCGTTCTATTAATTTAAATGAGTTAATTTTATATCATTTTATAACAAAAAAGGAATTTCCGAGATTTTTGAAATGGAAATTTTGGGGTTTTCAAAAAACTTTTTTGGGAATACAAATTTTTGAAAAAAAATGTTAAAATATATTAATTGTAAAAATTTTAGCATAAAATGTTATAACTCACCATAAAAAAAGAAGAATACCAGGGAATTTTGAAAAGGAGATTTTTGGGGATTTCAGAAATAATTTTTTGGGAATTAAATTTTTTGGATCAAAATGTTAAAATATATTGATTTTATTAATTTTAAGCCAATTTTTTATCGTATTATTAAAAAAGGAATTTCCAGCATTTTTTTAAAGAGATATTGGTAATTTTTATAGGAGGTTTTGAGAATTTTGGAAAACTTTTCTGGGAATAATATTTTTTGGTTTTTATATATGATTTTATTACTTTTAAGCATAAACTTGGATCAAAGTATAAAGATATTGTTAATTGTAAGCAAAAAATTTAATATCACACTGTAAAAAAAGTTTTCTAAAAAAGGAATTTTGGGGATTTTAGAAAAATTTTTTGGGAATAAAAGTTTTTGGAAAAATATTTAAAATATATTAATTTTTGCAAAAAATCTTATCATTTAAAGAAGAAAAATTCCACGGAATTAAAAAAAAATTTGGGGATTTTTAGATTTTTTTTGGGAATTGTTTTTTTTTTTACTTTATTGTTAAAACGTCAAGTTTTCAATAATTTCAAGAAGAATTTTTTATGAAATCGAACTATAAAAAGCATGTTAAACATTTTTAAGCAAAAATTTCATAGAAGTTTTAATTCCCAAACATTTTTAAAAAATTCAAAATCACTTCTTTGAGTTATTTTAACATTTTTGTTAACAATTTTTTATTTCAGAAATAAAAAATAATAATATTTCCTTTTTTTTTAAATTCACAAACATTTATTCAAAAATCCCAAAATTTCATTTTTGAGTTATTTTCAAATTTTCGTTGACTTTTTTTTATTGTATTTTTTAAAAGGTTTAAATTTAGAAAATTTTCATTATTTTAACACTTTAAAACAAAATTTTTAAATTCCTAAAAAATTTCAAAGAATCTCCAAAATTTCTTCTTCACTTATTTTGATTTTTTTTACAAAATTTTGCTAAATTTATTATTAAAAATGGTAAATATTATTTATTATTATTATTATTATTATTATTATTATTATTATTATTATTATTATTTTTAATAAAACATTTTTAATCAAAATTTCTAAATTCCCAAAAAATAATAAAAATTAAAAAATCCCTTTTTTATTTTACCACAACAAATTTCTAATTTATTACATCTTTGTTAATGAAAATAAAAATATTTATAATTTTATAGGTTTCTAAACATTTTTAAGTAAAATTTTTAAGTCCCAAAATCCCTTTTTTATTTTATTTATTATTTTTATTATTATTATTATTATTATTATTATTATTTTTATTATTATATTTTTTCTTTAAAAATCTTTGAAGCTTTTTATTTTTTACTGTTAAAAAAGAAATATTAATAATTTCATTAACATTTAAACATTTTTGAGTTAAATTTTTAAATTCCACAAAAAAATAAAAAAATTGCCAATTCCCTTATTTGAAGAAATTAGTTTCTTTTTTAAGAAAATTTTTATAAAATTTAGGAAACTAAAGCTATTTTAACATTTCTAAGCAGAAAATTCAAATTCCCAAAAAATTTTTAAAAATCCCCAAAATCTCATTGTCTTAATTTTTTCACTTGAAAAATCAAGTTTAACTTATTATTTTAAATTAAACTAAACTCCCACCAATTTTATACCCTAAACTAAGGTCAAGTTCATTTTGAGGGTCAAACTGCTTAAAACATTTGTTTTTATTTAGATTTCTCTTTATTGTTGTTGCAACTAATTGTGAGATATTTTTTCTACCAAAAAAAAAAAAGAAAAACGACTAAAATTGAATATTTATTTAACAAATTCTTAACAAAATTACAAAAATTTTAAAAAAGTTTGTTTTATTGGAAAAAAACAAAAAATTTGTCGTTAACGAAAAAAAGAGTTCATTGTTTGAAACGTCTACTATTTTGTGTATTTTTTCATTATTTAACACTTTTTGTTAATTGTTGACAAAATGACAACAATTTTATTATTTAAACATTTCGTCAGCAAAAATTGAAAAAAAGAATAAAATTTTTATACTATTTTTTCTAAACGATATGATACGTTTATATGTGACATGAAAATATGATGGAATTTTTTTGGAGTTGGGAGGAAGAAGGGGAAATGAAAATATATATATTTAGTCATTAAGAAAAAAGGGATTTTTTTTGATTACGATTGCTAAGTAGTTAATTTGCGCATTAAAAAAAGTGTAAATTGTTAATGATGGAAATTAAAATAAACAAATTGTTAAAATTTTATAGTAAAAAACTAATTTAAAAAGTGTAAAAAATATTTAGAATTTTGCGTTGAAATAAAAAATAAAAGAGGGGAAGGTTTCCCAATTCCGAAAAATGTGTTAAAATATTATTTAAAATGCTTAAAATATTAAATAAATAATAAGAAAAATCTTAAATTACAAAAATTTATAAAAAAAAAAAAATCCCAAAATTTTTTAAAATCCCCGAAATCTCTTTGCCTAAAACAAAAACTTTTAAAATCAACAATTTTGATATCATAGTCATGAAAAATCAGTTTTAAAGTTGTTATTTACATTTTAAGCCAAAATTTTTAATTCCCAAAAAATTTTCAAAAATCCCCAAAATGTCTTCAAATTAAAAATCGTATTTAAAAAAAATTTTCATTTATTAAAGAAAATAATTTTCAAATCTGATATTAAATATTTTAAGCAAATTCCCAAAAAATTTTCAAAAATCCCCAATATGTCTTTAAATTAAAAATCGTATTTAAAACAATTTTTTTTTCATTTATTACAGAAAATAATTTCATTTTTAATATTTTAAGCAAAATATTTAAATTCCCAAAAAATTTCCAAAAATCTCCTGAATCGCTTTAACATTCTCGAAACTCAAAATTAACAATTTCTAATAATTTTAAAGCAATACTTCGAAAAATATTAAACAAATCAATTTTATGCCAGTTTTAATAGTTTTGAAACAAAAATAAACTCCCAAAAATTTTCTAAAAATCCCCAAAATACCAAATTTTTAAAATACTTGATATATTTCAAACCAAAATTAATAAAATCTATATTTTTCTAAATATTCTATTATTATTATTATTATTATTATTATTATTATTATTATTATTATTTTAAAGAACAATTCCCAAAAAGTTTATCATAATCCCCAGAAATTGCCTTTCCACAAACTTTATAAAAAATATATTTTTTTCCTTAAATTTATTAAAAAAGTAGAGAATATTCTTTTTGTATTAAATTTGTATGACTTTGAACCATAAATTCCTAATTCCCAAAAAAAGGTTCAAAAATCGCCAAAATTTCTTATTCCTTAAAATTCATCGAAAAAAATTAAAAAAATGAGGAAAACTTTGTAGAGTTTATATTTTTCAAAAATCCCTAATAATTTCCTATTTTCTTAAAATTAATATTTTATACCAAAAAATTTAATTCCTAAAACAGTATTTAAATTCCCCAAAAATCTCCCTTCCCCAAAAATCTCCCTTCCCCAAAATCTGCATAAAAAGGTTTCTTTTATTAAAAGCAAACAGTTTCTAGGCAATTTTTAGGATTTTAAAGCCAAATATTTAAATTCCCAAAAAAATTTACAAAAATCCCCAAAATCTCTTGGTCACAAATATCATAAAAAATTGATATTCTTTAACAAAAAATTATTATTTTAAATAAGATAATAATAATTTAAACACAAAAAAATCTAAAACTCTCTAAATTTAGTGATTTTTATCAAAAATAAGCTTAATCTGTGATCAGTTTAAAAATAATATAAAAATTTTACATTTCATTTGTTTGAAAAATTTCTTTACAATATTATTGTCTTCATTTAAGCCTTTTTTAAGCTCAATCTGAAAATTTTTCCAAAAATGATCACAAATTAAGGTTATTTTTAATAAAAACATAGTTTAAAATACTGAATATTTTTAGGGATTCTTTCCCCCTCCCTTATTTTTCTAAATATGATTCACTGCTTTAATTTTTTGTTGTTATTATTGTTGTTGTCATGATTTTAAATATTTTATTAAATCTTTTAACTAAATCTCGTGCAAATGACTTGAGTGTGTGATTATTTCAGTGTTTTAAATTACTTATGTAATTTAAATAAAATGATTCTTAATTTGATATAGAAAAAATTACGTTTCAATTTTGAAAAAATACAAAAAATACGTGACCTTAAAATTAGTTTGTTTTTCTTGTGATCACAAAATAACATTAAAATCTATTAAATTTAATTACATTCGAAAGGGAAGAATGATTTTTGGAAAAAATAAGGAGTGAGTAAATCGACAGGTGAATATTTTAATTTATAATAAATTAAATTTTAAAAAATTATAGTGATTTTCACATTTAAGTGACAAATTTTAAAGTGAACTTCAAAATAAGATTAATATCTCAATAAATATTAAAATCCCATAAAAAATGTTTAAAAATAATTAAATGCTCTTGAAGTGAAATCAAACATATTTCCGGTAGATTTGAAATTTGAAAATTTTTGTTCTAAATTTCTTAAAAAAAATATAAATCTTTAAAAAAGATATTAATTCGTGACAAAAAAATCGTCATTATTGTAAAGTCAAAACTGTAAGTTTAAGGAAAAACATTAAATTATGATGTTTTTAACAAAAACAAAAAAACAATAAATTAATTTAAAATTTCTGGAAATAGCGTTTTTAGCCAAAATAAGCTTAATCTGTGATTTCTTTTATAAAAGACCAAAAATCTATATTTTAAGAAAAATAAACGTTTATAACTCCTTAAAATATACTTCATTATTATAAAGGTTCTCATTGAAAATTAGTATCAAAAAGGTAAAAAATCTTAAATTTTTATAATTTTTTGTAATGTTCGAAATTTTCGAAATTTTTTCGATGTTCAAATTTTTCAAAAAATTAGAAATTTAAATTTCTTTCAATTAAAATTAAAGAAATTGTTTTAAAATTCATACAACGTATTAATTTCTTGCTAAAAAAAACTTTTTTTGTAATTTTTCTAAATGTTCGAAAATTCGAACATAATTTAGAAATTTAAATTTTGGTTTAAAAACAATATTTTACCGTTTTTCTTTATAAATCTATTAACAGATATTTTATATTCTTTGTATTTTCTTAAAATTACGATGTTCGAATTTTTAAAAATTTTTCGAAATTCAAAAATAAAAAAAAAAAAAAAAAAAAATCCAGAAAAATGTTTTCATATTAATAAAAATTATTTAAATTGTGTTAAAAATTTTATTTTCTTAAATTTTATTGATGTTCGAAAACTCGAACTTAATTTCGAAATTGGTTTTTCTTGTTAAAAATGTTATACAATATTTTCTTTATTTAAATACTTCATAAATAAACAAATAAAAGATTCTTTTAGTTTCTTAAAATTTCCATGTTCGAATTTTAAAATATTTTCGAAATTCAAAAATTTTATAGACAATAAATTTCTTAAGAAAAATGGTTCAGTATTTATAAAATTTATTTATTTAGTTTTAAAATACGTATTTCTTAATTTTTAGTGATGTTCGAAAAATTTAGATTTTTTTTTAAATTTTTCGAAGATAAATTTTTCATGCAAATTAAGAATTTTTTAAGAAAAATGTTTCATTATTATCGAATTTATTTATTTTGTATTAAAAATCTGGATTTTTAAATTTTTCTTAATATTCAAAAATTCGAAATTAATTTCGAAAATGATTTTTTATATTTAAAATTACAATTATTAATTTCTTTATTGAAATCAATAATTAAATATAAGAAATTTTTATTATTTTCTTAAAATTGTAATGTTCGAATTTTTAAAAAAAATTTTGAAATTTTAAATTTTAATAAAATTTAAGTTATTTTGAAAATAATTTTTTATATTTTTAAATAAAATTATATTAAAAAAGTAAAAAAAATATTTTATTAAAATTTCGATGTTTGAATTTAAGAAAAATCGATATTCAAAATTTAAAAAAGCGAAATTTTTAAAGAAGAATGCTTCACTTTTAACGAAAATGACTTTTTTAATTTTTGTTGATGTTCGAAAATTCGAACTTAATTTCGAATTTGAATTTTTTAATAAAAAATTACATTTTACTCATTCGCTATTGAAATCTATTAATAGAAATAAAAGTCACTTTAATTTGGTTGAAATTTCCATGTTCGAATTTTTAAAACTTTTCGAAATTAGAGTTTTTTAAGAAAAATTGGAAAATTTTAAAGGGATATTAGTTAAGTTTAATAGAATTAATAATTTTTTTTGTTAAAATTCCTATTTTCTTTATTTTTGTGAATGTTCGAAAATTCGAACTTAATTTCGAAATTGATTTTTTTGCTTCAAAATGTTGATTATTAATTTCTCTATGGAAATTCATTAACAGGAATGAAAAACTCTCTTTATTTTGGGCATATTTCAATGTTCGAATTTTCGTAATTTTTACGAAAATTTCAAAACTATGTAATATATTTAATATTCATTTTAATATTTAAGATTTAATACCTTTTTGTCGTAAATTTTGAAAAAACAAATATTTTTATTTTAAATAATTTTCAAATTTTATTTATTTTAAAAAATTTTCTTTATTGAAAATTGCAACATTTTTCAATTTTCTTGTGATAATTTTTTTTATTTACAAAATTATTACAACTCTGTAAATATTTTTTTAAATTTAATTTGTAATGATCATTAAGTTTGAGCTATTTCTTAACAATTTGTTGTTGTTTCTTAAATAAAGTTAAAAAAATTTCTCATACATTTGTTTAAGTTAAAAATGTTGTTGTTATTTTGTTTGTGTTCGAACAAAGCCGATCTTTGTTAATAAAATTATAAAAAACTACCAGATCAAACTGTTCCCACTGTTAGTACGAGTTTAAAGCTGAGAGTGAACGTACGCGGTTTAGCGGTTAAATACAATAACGGATTATTTCAGTTTTTTGAAACCAAACAAAAAAAGAGAAAAGAAAAAATATATATTTTTTTGTATTAAGAAAAAAGGTGTGTAAAGGAGTTTTGCAATGGAAATAAAGAGGAATAAAGGATTTTGAAAAAAAACAACAAAAATGAAAGTGAAAAGATCAAATTTTTGGTGTGAAAACCTCTAGAAACCAAAATTATGCAATAAGTTGTTGTTGTAATATGATTTAAATACAACAAAAAGGAAAAACGAGTTTTTTGTTAACAATAACAAATTTATTTTTAAAGTGTTAAAAAATATTTAACCTAAATTTTTGTAAATTAAAAAAGGAAAATTAAAATTTTATTTTATAAAAAATATTTAATTTTCAATTTTTTTTTTTTTTAAATTTATTAAAAATATTTTTTTTATGAAAAACATCTATTATTTCCTAAAATGAACGTGTGTGTTTGATTGTCTTTCTCCCCCCCATTCACCTTATAATTCTCATAAAAGCGACAACAACAACAAAATATTTATCAACAATAATACAATAACATACTGGTTTTATACTTTATTTGTTGTGTTTCTTTTTTTCTTAAAAAAAAAAACAAAAAACAAAACAAAAAATCCAAAATCAAACTTGTTTAATAAAAAACAACAAAAAATATTTTTAAATAAATTAAAAAAAAACAACAACAAAACAAAAGTAAAAGAAACTTAAATCCAATCGAAAAAAGTTTATAATTTTTGAAAAGAAAAACAAAAACAATGTAAATTAAAGTAAAACAAAAACAATATAACAGACTCATTTGAACTCTTGTTTTTATTATGTTAAACTCCTTGTCCAAACACCAAAAAACCAAAAACAAAAACAAACTATCAAACACACCAGCACACAGTGTGTCCAAATGCTAATGCTACCACATTAACTTTGTCATTTCGTGTGTAACGATAAGAAGGAATCATTTCAGATCACATAATGACTATAGATTTTTGCATAAAACAAAATCTGAGTCGATTTAGCTTTATCAGTCTGTCTTCTGTCTGCCTCCAAGAACTGGCGGAGCTCAATGAAATTTGGCCTGTGTATTTTTTATAGTCCTGAGAAGTTTCCTATTCAAAACCAGCAAAATCGGTTCAGTATAATAAATTATATAACCAAAATTGAAAATCTGAGTCGATTAAGCTATGTCCATCTATCCGTTTGTTTTTGGCACACTCACATCCACAATAATTGGCGGAGCTCAATGAAATTTGACCTGAATATTTGTTAAATTTCTGAGAAGTTTCCTACTTGAAATCGACAAAATCGGTTTAGTATATTAGAAGATATAGCCCGATATCTTAGGCAACCTATTAACTCAAGCAAAAAACTTTCGTAAAATTGTTAATTATAAATCGACAAATGAGAATGAAATTTTGCCATAACATTAAGTTATGCGATCTTTATTAACACTCCCAAAAATCGGTTCAGTAAAAAATGGTTATAGCCAAAAATATATCTATTTTTTCCCTATTGAGTGTTCCTGTGTTATATTTATGAAAAACTTGTATATATTGTATACGTGAGTATATGTTCGAAACATAAAGTATTTACTTCACAAGCATTTTGGAGGAGGGTGTTGAAGATTTGGACATAGCCGAATATAGCATTCTTACTTACTGGAGCAGATTTTTATTCACCTTGAAAATATGGTTTCTTTAGCAACATTTTCCAGTAGAGACCGGATTCATCCGCATTAAGAAATGTCGCGTTCAGTAGCCCATAATGTTAGGCGCTACTTCTTAACGAACAAGAAGTTTTTAGCAGAAGACTCATCAGATTCTTTTAAAAATCGGATTAATATAACTTTTTAACGGATGCATATTTTTATATAATTATTGCGCCGATATTTTTAGAATTTTATAGGGAATCTGGCACATATTTTTAAAAAAAATTTAAGATCTACAATAAGACCACTATCTTCCAACAACTTAAATTTAAGAGGGCTAAAAATGGTTTAAAAATTATTTCCACTTGAATATCTCCTAAACTTTATAAGATATTTTAGACATGTAAGTATATTTAAATAGACATTTACAAGGACTATCGATATACAAAATTTCGTTTCCCTAAATTCATAAATGGATTTTTGGTGAATTAAAAAAACAACATACCCGAAGTGGTCAACTTATGAGAATCACTCATTACGTCCCTGACATTATAAAATCTTGTGTTCCTCCAAATCAACTCAAGAACACCTAAGATCTGACTGTGTGAAATTTCATAAATATATCACTAACGGTTCAAAAGTTACTGAATAATATCGATTTGGACACACTGTAAACTGCTCATTATTTTAGCCTCGTTTTTTTTTTAATGTTAAACTCCTCGTTTCAAATAAACGAGCCTCCTTCGCTATTACAATAACATCAATAAAACGAACACCTGCATTATAATTACAACAAAAACACAAAACACCCATTATTTTTATTACGTTACAACAACAACAATATCAAAAATTAACCATAAATATTTGTTATTTTTTTCCAGTGTTTTTTTTATTTATTTATTTCTAATCTTTACTCCGCTCTCTTCATAATAACATAACAGTTTTACTCTTGCTGTAAATCTCTCTCATTGTATTCAATACAGACATCGATTATTAGTAAATTCTGTAAACAGTTGTGTGTTGAGAAACTGTGAAGTGTTATTGTTTGTGTGTTTGTTTGATTGTATTTTCATAACAGAGTGTTAATATTAAAGCCGCCAAAATTGGTCGTCTTACGAAAACTTCATTTGTTTTGAGCGATCTCAGGGTAAGTGAATAACATAAACATTTTATTTGAAAGTAAATTTTTTTTATAAATCAAGGATAAAAAAGCATGAAATATTTTAGAAAAAAATGGAGTAATTTTTTAGAGGAAACAAATTTTAACATTAAAAAAAACGCAAAAAGACATTTGAAGGTTTAAACCTTCAATTTAATAGGAAAATATGACTCTAAAAAATTATTTCTATTAAAAGTGAGACCAAATTAGAAAAAGAAAATCAAATTGAAAAAAAATCAAATTTTTAAATTTAAGAAAATTATATAAATTTTAATAAATTAAATTTAATATTTTCTTAACTTTTTCTTAATGTTCGAAAATTCTAACTTAATTTCGAATTTGAAATTTAGCTGGGAAAATTATTTTCAATAGGTTTTCTATATAAATTTAACAAAATAAATTAAAAAGTTTTTCAAATTAAAAATTTTCAGTGTTCGAAATTTCGAAATATAAAATTCGTAATAAAAATTAAGCGAATTTGGTAAATATTAATAAATTTTATTTACTGCATAATAAATTTCATATTTTCAAAATTTTTTTGATGTTCGAAAATTGGAACTAAATTTCGAATTTGAAATTTAGCTGGGAGAATTTTTTTGTACATTTAATAAATAAAATAATAATGAAAGAAGTAAAAAAAAATCCTTAATTGAGAAATTACTTAATGTTCGAATTTTCAAAATTCAAAATGTTTAAGAAAAAATTTTCAATGTTCAAAATTTCGAAATATAAAATTCGTAATAAAAATAAAGCGAATTTGGTAAATAGTTAATTTCATATTTTCAAAATTTTTTCGATGTTCGAAAATTCGAACTTAATTTCGAATTTGAAATTTAGCTTGGAAAATGTTTTTTATACATTTAATAGATAAAATTAATAATAAAAGAAGTTAAAAAATTATTTCAGTAATGTTCGAATTTTCGAACATTTTTCGAATTTCAAAATTTTTAAGAAAAATGAGAAAATTCATAGAGAAAATTAGCTAAGTTTATTAATATTCTGTTAAAAGGTATATTTTCTTAATTTTTCTTGATTTGAACTTAAGTTCGAAAATTCGAACTTAATTTCAAAATTGATTTTTTTGCTAAAATCTGATGAACAATAAATTCCTTATTTAAAATTTATCTTTACCTTCTGTATAAAAATTTATCTTTTTTTATAATTAAAATTTTCGAAAATTCGTACTTAATTTCGAATTTGAAGTTTTGGTGTAAAAAAAGGGTTTTAATAAAATTTTTAAAGAAATTTTAAAGAATTATAATACATTTCTCTTGTTTTATCATGAAATACCTTATTTCATAATTTTAGTTCATGTTGGAAAATTCGAACTTAACTTCGAATTTGTAATTTTAGCTTAAATAAAATATTTGAAACCTTATCATTAATAATAATTGAGCGCAAAATAAAAATTGTTCAAATTTAAGTTATTTTTTAATGTTCGATTTTTTTTTATTTCGAAATTCCAAAAATTTTGACAAAAATTTGTATGAAATTGTTAAATTTTAATGAATATTATAATTTTAATGTTAAAATATTAATTTTCTTAATTTTTAATAATGTTCGAATCTTCGAACTTAATTTCGAATTTGAAATTTTGACTTAAAAATAATATTTAAAACTTTCTTTTCACGATTAAATTAATCAAAATTAAAAATTTCTTTAATGTAAGCAAATTTTCAATGTTCGAATTTCTTAAAAATTTCGAAGATCCAAAAAATTTGATAAAAACTGGTATGAATTGACTAAATTTTAATAAATAATAATTTTTTAATGTTAATATTCGAATTTTTTTAATTTTTTACGATGTTCGAAAATTCGAACATAATTTCGAATATGAAATTTTTATCTTAAAAAATTGTTATTAAATTTTTTATAGATTTTTTCATCTAAATATTTCAATTTTTTATAAATGAGTCTCATTTTCGATGTTAAAATTTTAAAATCTATTAAATTCTTTTATTCTGAAATTCTTAAAATTCTGACTGTTTTTTTTTTTTTTTCAAAAATTTCCCCAGTTCCTTTAATTGAAAAATAATTTAATTCCCTTTCTATTTATTTCGAGGGAAATTCTAACTTCCGTTTGGTATCAATTTCAACTTGATTCCGTTTAAAGAGTAAAAAATCGACATTTTTTCTTCTTCTCTTTTTAATTTTTTTATTATTCTTAATATAATTTAATATTTTATGGCTTGTTATTATTATTATTATTTTGTATTTGTTGTATTTGAATAATTTTATTTCATGGCTGTCAAGTGTCAAATGTAAGTAATTTTTAATTAATTGTAGTCAGTCAGACTCAAGTGTTTGAATTAATTTAATTGTTTATTAAAAAAAAAATAATAATTTCTGAAATATTTAAATGAATTTAAGAAAAATAAAATAATGATATTAATTTAAGAGCTAAAACTTTTGTTAAGAATACGATATTTTGAAAATGATTAATTTGAATTCAAATTATTTTGGAGGGGTTTTTTGAAAATTAGAAATAAGACAAGTGTAATCAAATCAATTGTGTTATTTGAACCATGAAAATAATTAACAGTTAGAAGGATAGAATATAGAGAAATAGAACGGTTTAGAACTTTACTGTAATTTAAAAGAGAATTTTTGTCCCCTCTAGTCCTGTTATCCCATTCCGAAATAACTTTTGTATCTATTTCTATCTTGAAGCACCGAGAGAAATTAAAGGTTTACAAATACCAATTTATAGTTTGACTAAAATATAAAATAGAATATTCTTCCTTTACTCATTCTCTCTAGTTCTGTTAAATTGTTATTACATTTCAACATAACTTTCTTTAAAGGCTTTTTCTGTTTCTCTCTAAAAGCATTTTAAATTCTCTTTCTGTTATTAACAGAAAGGTTTAGATATTGACTAAAATATTGAAGTAAAAAGGAGATTCCTACTTTTCTTATCCCCTTTTAAATAACCTTTCAGTCCTCTTCCCTCCCCCCATCACTATTTGTTACAAGACCAAAAGAAACTAAAAGAAAATTATAAAACGATGGGTCTGTTATTAACAGATGGTTTAGAACTTGACTAAAATATATGGGAGAAGACTTTTCATCTAAAATATCTCTAGTTCTGTTATCCTGTTTTAACGTTCCCAAAAGAACTCATGTTAACAGAACTCTTTTGAAATGTTCTTTCTTTCCCTCTCTCTCTCTCTCTATCTCTCTCTCTTTTATTAATATTTAAATACAGTTCTATTTATTTTACATAATTATCTCTCTCTCTCCTTCTCTCTCTATTTATGACCAAAACCAAATGAAACTAAAAGTAAATAATAAAAAACTAAATTTTAAAGAAACCTAAAGAAAAAATCAGATACAAATTATAAAACTAAACATTTATTATGATGAATTGTATATTTGTTGCTGTTATTGTCGTTATTGTTGTTGCTTTTTAAAAACAATTAAAGCTTCAGTTGGCTCTTTAAGTAGAGACCAACAACCAACAATAACAAAGTATTTATAGACCGGAATGTGGGTCATGGTTAAATGTACTTAATGTTTAACTGAATAAAACAACCAACAAATTCAAATATATAAAAAAATAAAAATAAAAAAAATTAAATTTAGTTACAAATTTGCTCAAATAAAAATTTTGTTTAACTGATAAAATAAAATTGCTTAATAATTTTATTTTATTCAAACACTCAATTTATAAAAAAATAACAATTTAAAAAAAAAAAATTTTTTAAGAAAACAATCACTTTTTTATATTTATTTTTGAAAAATAAGTATTTTTTAAGTGGGTGTTATTTAAGCGATTAAAAAAACTCATTTAAAAAAATATTCTTTTGTTGGGTCAGAAATTAACACCTGTTTGAATATTTTCTCTGTTAATTTTAAAACAAACAAATTCATTGACTTTTGAAATCCATTTTCAGTTAATAAATTTGTCAAATAAGATTTAAGAAATATTTGAAAATCTATTTAAAAATATCAATAAAATTTAAAAAAATAATTTTCAATTTAAAAAATAATTTTACCGAAAATTAAATTTTTTTAATTTAATTTCTAAAAAAATTCTAGTAAAAAAATATATATTTTTTCATTTCAATTTTTATTGAAAATTTCAAATTCTATTGAAAATTTTTAGTTTTTGTAAAAATTAAAATTTTTGGTGAAAATTTCAATTTTTAGTGAAAATTTCAACTTTTAGTGAAAATTTCAACTTTTAGTGAAAATTTAAATTTTAGTGAAAATTTAAATTTTTAGTGAAAATTTAAATTTTTAGTGAAAATTTAAATTTTTAGTGAAAATTTAAATTTTTAGTGAAAATTTCAATTTTTAGTGAAAATTTCAATTTTTAGTGAAAATTTCAATTTTTAGTGAAAATTTCAATTTTTAGTGAAAATTTCAATTTTTAGTGAAAATTTCAATTTTTAGTGAAAATTTCAATTTTTAGTGAAAATTTCAATTTTTAGTGAAAATTTCAATTTTTAGTGAAAATTTCAATTTTTAGTGAAAATTTCAATTTTTAGTGAAAATTTCAATTTTTAGTGAAAATTTAATTTTTTAGCGAAAATTTCAATTTTTAGTGAAAATTTAATTTTTTTAGGCGAAATTTAAATTTTTAGTGAAAATTTAATTTTTTAGTGAAAGTTTAAATTTTTTGTGAAAATTTAATTTTTTAGTGAAAATTTAAATTTTTTAGTGAAATATAATACAGATTTAGTCTCGACTATAATACAGATTATAGTCTCGACTAATAATACAGATTAATAGTCCTCGACTATAATACAGATTATAGTCTCGACTATAATACAGATTATAGTCTCGACTATAATACAGATTATAGTCTCGACTATAATACAGATTATAGTCCTCGACTATAATACAGATTATAGTCTCGACTATAATACAGATTATAGTCTCGACTATAATACAGATTATAGTCTCGACTATAATACAGATTATAGTCTCGACTATAATACAGATTATAGTCTCGACTATAATACAGATTATAGTCTCGACTATAATACAGATTATAGTCTCGACTATAATACAGATTATAGTCTCGACTATAATACAGATTATAGTCTCGACTATAATACAGATTATAGTCTCGACTATAATACAGATTATAGTCTCGACTATAATACAGATTATAGTCTCGACTATAATACAGATTATAGTCTCGACTATAATACAGATTATAGTCTCGACTATAATACAGATTATAGTCTCGACTATAATACAGATTATAGTCTCGACTATAATACAGATTATAGTCTCGACTATAATACAGATTATAGTCTCGACTATAATACAGATTATAGTCTCGACTATAATACAGATTATAGTCTCGACTATAATACAGATTATAGTCTCGACTATAATACAGATTATAGTCTCGACTATAATACAGATTATAGTCTCGACTATAATACAGATTATAGTCTCGACTATAATACAGATTATAGTCTCGACTATAATACAGATTATAGTCTCGACTATAATACAGATTATAGTCTCGACTATAATACAGATTATAGTCTCGACTATAATACAGATTATAGTCTCGACTATAATACAGATTATAGTCTCGACTATAATACAGATTATAGTCTCGACTATAATACAGATTATAGTCTCGACTATAATACAGATTATAGTCTCGACTATAATACAGATTATAGTCTCGACTATAATACAGATTATAGTCTCGACTATAATACAGATTATAGTCTCGACTATAATACAGATTATAGTCTCGACTATAATACAGATTATAGTCTCGACTATAATACAGATTATAGTCTCGACTATAATACAGATTATAGTCTCGACTATAATACAGATTATAGTCTCGACTATAATACAGATTATAGTCTCGACTATAATACAGATTATAGTCTCGACTATAATACAGATTATAGTCTCGACTATAATACAGATTATAGTCTCGACTATAATACAGATTATAGTCTCGACTATAATACAGATTATAGTCTCGACTATAATACAGATTATAGTCTCGACTATAATACAGATTATAGTCTCGACTATAATACAGATTATAGTCTCGACTATAATACAGATTATAGTCTCGACTATAATACAGATTATAGTCTCGACTATAATACAGATTATAGTCTCGACTATAATACAGATTATAGTCTCGACTATAATACAGATTATAGTCTCGACTATAATACAGATTATAGTCTCGACTATAATACAGATTATAGTCTCGACTATAATACAGATTATAGTCTCGACTATAATACAGATTATAGTCTCGACTATAATACAGATTATAGTCTCGACTATAATACAGATTATAGTCTCGACTATAATACAGATTATAGTCTCGACTATAATACAGATTATAGTCTCGACTATAATACAGATTATAGTCTCGACTATAATACAGATTATAGTCTCGACTATAATACAGATTATAGTCTCGACTATAATACAGATTATAGTCTCGACTATAATACAGATTAATTCATTTTATGGACCCATTGTAATTCAGTTTATAGTCGCCACTTTAATCTCGTTTATAATTCCCATCAATCCCCTTTATAAACTCACTATAATCTAATTTATAATCCAGTTTATAATTCCCACTATAATCCAGTTTATAGTCCCTTAAAATTAAGAATAAAGTCTTCACTAAAATCTTGTTTATAGTCCCCACTATCAAGTTTAAAATTCCCCATAATTCCATAATGTAATACATTTTATAGTTCACAATTTATAGTCTCCACTATAATTCAGTTTATATTTAGTTTAAAATTCCCCATAATTTAGTATTTAATTCACAATAAAATCCCGTTTATAGTCAGATTATATATGACTTTAATCTGATTTATAGCCCAGACAAAAATCTATTATGTCGTCCAGACAATGGTCTTGATTTGTGATCCGATCCATTGTCTAACTTGTAATGTTAATTATGATTGAATTTTTAATTTTTTCTTTGGTGCAGACTACAGTTTAGTCAACAGTCTAATTTGTGGACCTGGCCGCTGCTTACTTTTTATTGTTTAGTCTTGGGAACATCTTGATTTGATTCTTAACTATTGTGATTTAAGTCTTTTGAAATTTTTATCATTAAAAAAATGTTTATAATTATTTGCTATAAATCATATTTATTTCCTATAATTTATATATAAAATAAAAACCTCAAAACTCATTAGCGATTATTATTTAATAATTTATTAATAAAACAACTGAAACCGAAACAAAAATAAAATTATTTGTAATAAAAATTAAAATTTTAAAATTATTTCGAGGGACATGAGGACTGAGTCAATTGCATTACGTGTGTAACGCTAAGAAGTTATCATAGTTGATTTAGCTATGCCCGTCTGTCTGTCTGTCTGTCTGTCTGTCTGTTGTTGGTATGCTTATTTGAAGTTGGTATAAATTTCTTATAGTTTCCTATTTAAAAGATATAGCCCGATATCTGAGTCAATTTCTAAGTTCAAAATGAAAACTTTCGTAAAATTGTCAATTATAAATTGACAAATTTGAATGATTTTTTTGATATAATATGAAGTTGTATGTACTTCATAATCATTCCAAAAATTATCTAAATCGGTTCAGTGGAAAATATATAGCTGTTTTTGTGTTATTTTTACCAAAAAACTTTACATAACGTATACATCTGTGATTATATGTGTAAGTGTGTTTGAACGAACATAACGTATTTACTTTACTTGCATTTGTTATGCGGGAGGTATTTAAGATTCAGCACAGCTGAATTTAACATTCTTACTTATTTTCAATTGTGTTTCAAAAACTGTTTCCCCCCTTCAAATTTACCTTGATCGTTTTTAAGGTAAAAATTGTTTAAATTTAATTTTGTTGTTAACAAAATAAATTGAAAATTACTTTTTTTTTAAGTGAATGATTGTTTTTTGAAAATAAAAAAAGTTTTGAAATGAAGTCATAAAATAGCAAACAAATCGATTTTTTTATTTTAAGAAAAATAATAGCATTTGAGGTGTTTGATTGTATTGTTTATTGTCACAAGTTCTATTTCAATTAAACCAGATTTTGATCTAAAACATGTGTCTGGTTCAACTTTAGTTGACTGAATATATTTTTTTTTTTTTTCAAATAAAACAATTTTGAGTTTAAAAACATTTTTGTTATTTCTCTAGATTTTTCTTTAATTATTTCATTTTAAATTTACATAATAATAATTATAGTCATTTTTACGATATGAGAAATTTTTTTTACAAAAAAAAAAAAAAGTGTGGGAATATTTTTTTTGTAATTGTTTAATTTTATTGTTGTTGTGATTAATTTGTTAAATTGAATGAAAATTTTAATAAAAAATTATGAGATTCTTTAAAAAAAATTAAGTTAAAATACCAGTGATTAATGACTTAATGACGTATTAAGCTAAATTAGTCATGAATTTGTGACAAATTTGAAAAATATGTTGAAAAATTTTGATTATCTTTGTATACCCTCCATTAAGACAAGTGGTGATGAGGGTATATTAACTTTCTCATTCCGTATGTAACGCTAAGAAGGCATCATTTAAGACCCATAATGAATAAATATATTCTTGCTTCATATCAAAATCTGAGTCGATTTAACTATGTCCATCTGTCTGTCTCTCTGTCCATCTATCTGTCAGTTGTTGGCACTCTCACATGCACAATAATTGACAGAGCTCAATGAAATTTGACCAGAGTATTTGTTAAAGTCCTGCCAAGTTTCCTATTTTAAAACCAGCAAAATCGGTTCAGTATATTAAAAGTTATAGACCGATATATTGAGGCAACTTCTAAATTCCAGCGAAAACTTTCGTAAAATTGTCAACTATAAATCGACAAATTAGAATGTTATTTGGCATAATATGAAGTTATATGTACTTCATTACCATTTATCAGTTCAGTAGAAAAATAGTTATAATATATAGAAATATATGTGATTTTATGACTCATAAAGTGTTCAAGTGTGTTTTATTTAAGAAACATGTGTATGTGTTGCAAACGTTTGTTTGAGTGTGTGTAGGAAATATAAAGTATTTACTTCACATGCCTTTGTGTGTGAGAGGTACTGAAGATTCGGCAAAGCCAAAATATAGCATTTTTTAATGACTCTAAAGTTATCATTTTATATTTAAAATCACTGTCTCTCTCTCTTCACTATCACTTACATTATCTCTTCCCTTTTCAGGACGACGACATGGGTTTTGGTTCGCGCATGGACTGCTGCGGGCAGTTTGTCAAATATAGTTTATTTGTTTCAAATTTTATCATATTTGTAAGTATATTGTTATTATCAGATCTCAAAAACTTTTCACGATCCTCTCTATTTAGGTCGGTGGTGCAACTGTATTTTGCTTAAGTTTATGGACTTTGGTTGATCGCAGTTTTATGAATGAGCTATTGGGTACAAATCTATTTTCGGGAGCTGTTTATGTTTATTGGTTACATCGGTGGCCATATGTTTTATTATCGTTTTAGGTTGTGTGGGTGCGGGAAAAGAAGTGAAATGTTTATTGTTAACGGTAAGAATGTGAAAACACAAAAGATTGAAATTCGGTCCATAAATAATACACATCAGTTGTATTATATATTTAATATTCCCGAATATAAATATTAATTTATAGTTAAATGGAATTTTGGTCCATTTTTATAGTTCCTTTTCTAATATAATTATGTTTGTGGTATATTAATCAGACTATAATATAGTTTAGAAATCCAGACTATTATCCAGTTTATATTTCAGACTATAATCTAGTTTATATTTAGACTATATAATATAGTTTAAAAATCCAGACTATAATATAGTTTAAAATCCAGACTTTTTATCCAGTTTATATTTTAGACTATAATCAGTTATATTTTTCAGACTATAATCCTAGTTTATAATCCAGACTATTATATAGTTTATAATTCAGACTATTAATCCAGTTTATATTTTAGACTATAATCTAGTTTATATTTTCAGACTATAATCTAGTTTATAATCCAGACTATAATATAGTTTAAAATCCAGACTATTATCCAGTTAATATTTAAGACTATAATCCAGTTTATATTTCAAACTATAATCTAGTTTATAATCCAGACTATTATTAATCCAGTTATATATATTTAGACTATATTAGTTTATATTTCAGACTATAATCTAGTTTATAATCCAGACTATATATAGTTTAAAATCCAGACTTTT
>PYHX02000413.1:94621397-94857431 GCA_004302925.2 Cochliomyia hominivorax | reverse complement strand
TAATTGTAAAAATTTTAGCATAAAATGTTATAACTCACCATAAAAAAAGAAGAATACCAGGGAATTTTGAAAAGGAGATTTTTGGGGATTTCAGAAATAATTTTTTGGGAATTAAATTTTTTGGATCAAAATGTTAAAATATATTAATTGTAAAAATTTTAGCATAAAATGTTATAACTCACCATAAAAAAAGAAGAATACCATGGAATTTTGAAAAGGAGATTTTTGGGGATTTCAGAAATAATTTTTTGGGAATTAAATTTTTTGGATCAAAATGTTAAAATATATTGATTTTATTAATTTTAAGCCAATTTTTTATCGTATTATTAAAAAAGGAATTTCCAGCATTTTTTTAAAGAGATATTGGTAATTTTTATAGAAGGTTTTGAGAATTTTGGAAAACTTTTCTGGGAATAATATTTTTTGGTTTTTATATATGATTTTATTACTTTTAAGCATAAACTTGGATCAAAGTATAAAGATATTGTTAATTGTAAGCAAAAAATTTAATATCACACTGTAAAAAAAGTTTTCTAAAAAAGGAATTTTGGGGATTTTAGAAAAATTTTTTGGGAATAAAAGTTTTTGGAAAAATATTTAAAATATATTAATTTTTGCAAAAAATCTTACCATTAAAAGAAGAAAAATTCCACGGAATTAAAAAAAAAATTTGGGGATTTTTAGATTTTTTTTGGGAATTGTTTTTTTTTTACTTTATTGTTAAAACGTCAAGTTTTCAATAATTTCAAGAAGAATTTTTTATGAAATCGAACTATAAAAAGCATGTTAAACATTTTTAAGCAAAAATTTCATAGAAGTTTTAATTCCCAAACATTTTGCTAAAATTCAAAACCACTCTTTGAGTTATTTAATCATTTTTGTTATTTTAGAAATAAAAAATAATAATATTTACTTTTTTTAAATTCCCAAACATTTATTCAAAAATCCCAAAATCCCATTTTTGAGGTTTTTTCAAATTTTCATTGACTATTTTTATTGTATTTTTAAAAGGTTTAAATTAAGAAAATTTTCATTATTTTAACACTTTAAAACAAAATTTTTAAATTCCTAAAAAATTTCAAAGAATCCCCAAAATTTCTTCTTCACTTATTTTGATTTTTTTAAACAAATTTTGCTAAATTTATTCTTAAAAATGGTAAATATTATTATAATTATTATTATTATTATTATTATTATTATTATTATTATTATTATTATTATTATTATTATTATTATTATTATTATTATTATTACTATTATTTTTGTTTAATAAAACATTTTTAATCAAAATTTTTTCATTCCCAAAAAATAAAAATTTTAAAAATCCCTTTTTTTATTTTACCACAACAAATTTCTAATTTATTACATCTTTGTTAATGAAAATAAAAAATATGTATAATTTTATTAGTTTCTAAACATTTTTAAGTAAAATTTTTAAGTCCCAAAAATGCCCAAAAATCCCTTTTTTTATTTATTATTATATTTTTTCTTTAAAAATCCTTGAAGCTTTTTATTTTTTACTGTTAAAAAAAGAAATATTAATAATTTCATTAACATTTAAACATTTTTAAGTTAAATTTTTAAATTCCACAAAAAATAAAAAAATTGCCAATTCCCTTATTTGAAGAAATTAGTTTCTTTTTAAGAAAATTTTTATAAAATTTAGGAAATTAAAGCTATTTTAGCATTTCTAAGCAGAAAATTCAAATTCCCAAAAATTTTTCAAAAATCCCCAAAATCCCATTGTCTTAATTTTTTCACTTGAAAAATCAAGTTTAACTTATTTTTTTAAATTAAACTAAACTCCCACCAACTTTATACCCTAAACTAAGGTCAAGTTCATTTTGAGGGTCAAACTGCTTAAAACATTTGTTTTTATTTAGATTTCTCTTTATTGTTGTTGCAACTAATTGTGAGATATTTTTTCTACAAAAAACGACTAAAATTGAATATTTATTTAACAAATTCTTAACAAAATTACAAAAATTTTAAAAAAGTTTGTTTTATTGGAAAAAACAAAAAATTTGTCGTTAACGAAAAAAAGAGTTCATTGTTTGAAACGTCTACTATTTTGTGTATTTTTTCATTATTTAACACTTTTTGTTAATTGTTGACAAAATGACAACAATTTTATTATTTAAACATTTCGTCAGCAAAAATTGAAAAAAAAGAATAAATTTTTATACTATTTTTTCTAAACGATATGATACGTTTATATGTGACATGAAAATATGATGGAATTTTTTTGGAGTTGGGCGACAGAAGGGGAAATGAAAATATATATTTTTAGTCATTAAGAAAAAAGGGATTTTTTTTTTTGATTACAATTGCTAAGTAGTTAATTTGCGCATTAAAAAAGTGTAAATTGTTAATGATGGAAATTAAAATAAACAAATTGTTTAAATTTTATAATAAAAACTAATTTAAAAGTGTAAAAAATATTTAGAATTCTGCGTTGAAATAAAAAAATAAAAGAGGGGAAGGTTTCCCAATTCCGAAAAATGTGTAAAATATTATTTAAAATGCTTAAAATATTAAATAAATAATAAGAAAAATCTTAAATTACAAAAATTTATCAAAAAAAAATTAAATCCCAAAATTTTTTAAAATCCCCGAAATCTCTTTGCCTAAAAAAATTTTTTTTAAATCAACAATTTTGATATCATAGTAATGAAAAATCAGTTTTTAAGTTGTCGTTTACATTTTAAGCCAAAAATTTTAATTCCCAAAAAATTTTCAAAAATCCCCAAAATGTCTTCAAATTAAAAATCGTATTAAAAAAAAAATTGTTCATTTATTAAAGAAAATAATTTTCAAATCTGATATTAAATATTTTAAGCAAAATATTTAAATTCCCAAAAAATTCCCAAAAATCTCCTGAATCGCTTTAACATGCTCGAAACTCAAAATTAATAATTTCAAATAATTTTAAAGCAATGCTTCGAAAAATATTAAACAAATTAATTTTATGCCAGTTTTAATAGTTTTGAAGCAAAAAAAATCCCAAAAATTTTCTAAAAATCCCCAAAATACCCAATTTTTAAAATACTCGATATTTTTTAAGCCTAAATTAATAAAATCTATATTTTTGGCTTAATCTTTCATTATCGAATATTACAAAAAAAAAAAAAACAATTCCCAAAAAGTTTATCATAATCCCCAGAAATTGCCTTTCCACAAACTTTATATGAAATAGATTTTTTCTTTTAATTTATTACAAAAGAAAAGAATATTGATTTTGTAACGAATTTTTTTAACTTTAAACCATGAAATTCTTATTCCCAAAAAAGTTCAAAAATCGCCAAAATTCCTTACTCCTAAAAATTCATCGAAAAAAAAAATTAAAAAAAATTAGTAAAACTTTATAGAATTTATATTTTTAAATGTTTCATTATTCAAAACTAAAAAAAGCCAAATCCCATTTTTCAAAAAATCCCCAAAGATTTTCAATTTTTTTAAAATTCCCCTTTCAACAGAATTTTTTGCCTTTAAATAAATAAAGTTATTATTGCCTTGCATTTTTAAAATTTTTAACTAAAAAAGTATAATTCCCAAAAAAGTTTTCCAAAATCCCCAAAAATCTCTTTTCCACAAAATCGCCATAAAGAAGAATTTTATTACTTTAATTTTTTAAGGATAATGTACACAATTGGTTTTTAGTTATTTTTCGGCAATTTTAAGGTATAACATTTAAATTCCCAAATTTCTTTTAAAAATCCCCAAAGTCCAAAAATTCCTTATTTTTAAAATTCATCGAAATATTAAAAGTTCAAATAAAATATTTATATCATTGCTATATTTGTGTATTTTTTAATATTTAAAAAATATTAAAAAAATTGAATTCCCAACAAATTCCCAACAAATTTACAAAAATTCCCAAAAATTCCTTCTTCTAAAATTTTTTTATTTCTATTTATTTTTACCTAAAATTATTAAATCCGAAAATTAGCATAATTTTAATATTTTTCATTTAAACCAAAAGAAAAAAAATTAACTCCCAGTAAATTTTCTAAAATCCCTAAAAATTTGTTTTTCTCCAAATTTACATGAAAAGGGTAAATACAGTTTAAAAGGGTAAATACAGGTGTTTTTATGATTTTAAAGACAAATATTAAAATTACCAAAAATGTCTCAAAAATCCCAAGAAAAAATTCCCATTATATTTTTTTTAAATCCCCCAAAATTGTTTTCCTTAAAATTCACATTCAAATATAAATTTTTATTTTTAAAATGAATAAAATCATTTTATCTCGAAAAATATTAATATTTTATACCAGAAAAATTGAATTCCTAAAACGTAATTTCAAAATCTCTCTTCCCCAAAATCTGCATAAAAAGGTTTCTTTTATTAAAAGCAATTTAGGCAATTCTTAGGTTTTTAAAGCCAAATATTTAAATTCCCAAAAAATTTACAAAAATCCCCAAAATCTCTTGGTCACAAATATCATAAAAAATTGATATTCTTTAACAAAAAATTATTATTTTAAATAAGATAATAATAATTTAAATTAAATAATTTTAAATAATTTTAACAAAAAATCTAAAACTCTCTAAATTTAGTGATTTTTACCAAAAATAAGCTTAATCTGTGATCAGTTTAAAAATAATATAAAAATATAAAATTTCATTTGTTTGAAAAATTTCTTTACAATATTATTGTCTTCATTTAAGCCTTTTTTAAGCTCAATCTGAAAATTTTTCCAAAAATGATCACAAATTAAGGTTATTTTTAATAAAAACATAGTTTAAGATAATGAATATTATTTTTAGGGATTCTTTCTCCCTCCCTTATTTTTCTAAATATGATTCACTGCTTTAATTTTTTGTTGTTATTATTATTGTTGTTGTTGTCATGATTTTAAATATTTTATTAAATCTTTTAACTAAATCTCGTGCAAATGACTTGAGTGTGTGATTATGTGTGTGTTTTAAATTACTTATGTAATTTAAATAAAATGATTCTTAATTTGATATAGAAAAAAATTAC
Source organism: Cochliomyia hominivorax (assembly GCA_004302925.2). Lineage (NCBI taxonomy): Eukaryota > Metazoa > Arthropoda > Insecta > Diptera > Calliphoridae > Cochliomyia > Cochliomyia hominivorax. The sequence continues at coordinate 94,852,444 of PYHX02000413.1, read as the reverse complement.
GTTTCAATTTTGAAAAAATACAAAAAATACGTGACCTTAAAATTAGTTTGTTTTTCTTGTGATCACAAAATAACATTAAAATCTATTAAATTTAATTACATTCGAAAGGGAAGAATGATTTTTGTGAAAAATAAGGAGTGAGTAAATCGACAGGTGAATATTTTAATTTATAATAAATTAAATTTGTAAAAAATTATAGTGATTTTCACATTTAAGTGACAAATTTTAAAGTGAACTTCAAAATAAGATTAAAATCTCAATAAATATTAAAATCCCATAAAAAATGTTGTAAAATAATTAAATGCACTTGAAGTGAAATCAAACATATTTCCGGTAGATTTGAAATTTGAAAATTTTTGTTCCAAATTTCTGGAAAAAATATAAATCTTTAAAAATGATATAAATTCGTGACAAAAAAAAAACGTCATTATTTTAAAGTCAAAACTGTTAGTTTAAGGAAAAACATTAAATTATGATGTTTTTAACAAAAACAAAAAACAATAATTTAACTAAAAACTTCTGAAAATAGCATTTTTAGACAAAATAATCTTAATCTGTGATTACTTCTTTAAAAAACCAAAAATCTATATTTTAAGGAAAAAACTTTTACAACTCCTTAAATTATACTTCATTATTAAAATCTTCATATTTAAAGAAAAATAGGCTATTTATTGTTAGTTGATCCCATATTATCATTATTTTTGATTTAAAACCTTAAATTCATATAACTTTCAATTTTTATTTAAAGTCCTTGTTGAAATCTAGTAGCAAAAAGGTGAAAATCTTAAATTTTTACAATTTTTTTAATGTTCGAAATTTTCAAAAATTTTCAAATTTTTCAAAAATTTAGAAATTTAAATTTCTTTAAAAAAAATCAATGAAAATTAAAGAAAATTGTTGAAAAATTCATACAACGTATTAATTTCTTGCTAAAAAAAAACTTTCTTTGTCATTTTTCTAAATGTTCGAAAATTCGAACATAATTTCGAAATTTAAATTTTGGTTTAAAACAATATATTACAGTTTTTCTTTATAAATCTATTAACAGATATTTTAAATTCTTTGTATTTTCTTAAAATTACGATGTTCGAATTTTTAAAAATTTTTCGAAATTCAAAAATAAAAAAAATCCAGAAAAATGTTTTCATATTAATAAAAATTATTTAAATTGTGTTAAAAATTTTATTTTCTTAAATTTTATTGATGTTCGAAAACTCGAACTTAATTTCGAAATTGGTTTTTCTTGTTAAAAATGTTATACAATATTTTCTTTATTTAAATACTTCATAAATAAACAAATAAAAGATTCTTTTAATTCTTTAAAATTTCCATGTTCGAATTTTAAAATATTTTCGAAATTCAGAAATTTTATAAAAAGACAATAAATTTCTTAAGAAAATTGGTTCAATATTTATAAAATTTATTTATTTAGTTTTAAAATACGTATTTCTTAATTTTTAGTGATGTTCGAAAAATTTAGATTTTTTTTTAAATTTTTCGAAGATAAATTTTTCATGCAAATTAAGAATTTTTTTAAGAAAAATGTTTCATTATTATCGAATTTATTTATTTTGTATTAAAAATCTGGATTTTTAAATTTTTCTTAATATTCAAAAATTCGAAATTAATTTCGAAAATAATTTTTTATATTTAAAATTACAATTATTAATTTCTTTATTGAAATCAATAATTAAATATAAGAAATTTTTATTATTTTCTTAAAATTGTAATGTTCGTATTTTAAAAAAAAATTTTGAAATTTTAAATTTTAATAAAATTTAAGTTATTTTTTAAAGAAAATTTGAAAATAATTTTTTATATTTTTTAAATAAAATTATATTAAAAAAGTAAAAAAAAAATATTTTATTAAAATTTCGATGTTTGAATTTAAAAAAAAATCGAAATTCAAAATTAAAAAAAAGGCGAAATTTTTAAAGAAGAATGCTTCAATTTGAACGAAAATGACCTTTTTTTAATTTAAAATATTTAGATTTTTAATTTTTGTTGATGTTCGAAAATTCGAACTTAATTTCGAATTTGAATTTTTTAATAAAAAATTACATTTTACTCATTCGCTATTGAAATCTATTAATAGAAATAAAAGTCACTTTAATTTGGTTGAAATTTCTATGTTCGAATTTTTAAAACTTTTCGAAATTAGAGTTTTTTAAGAAATTTTAAAGGGATATTAGTTAAATTTAATAGAATTTATAATTTTTTTTGTTAAAATTCCTATTTTCTTTATTTTTGTGAATGTTCGAAAATTCGAACTTAATTTCGAAATTGATTTTTTTGCTTCAAAATGTTGATTATTAATTTCTCTATGGAAATTCATTAACAGGAATAAAAAACTCTCTTTATTTTGGGCATATTTCAATGTTCGAATTTTCGTAATTTTTACAAAAATTTCAAAACTATGTAACATATTTAATATTCATTTTAATATTTAAGATTTAATACCTTTTTTCGTAAATTTTGAAAAAACAAATATTTTTATTTTAAATAATTTTCAAATTTTATTTATTTTAAAAATATTCTTTATTGAAAATTGCAACATTTTTCAATTTTCTTGTGATAATTTTTTTATTTACAAAATTATTACAACTCTGTAAATATTATTTTTTTTTTAAATTTAATTTGTAATGATTATTAAGTTTGAGATATTTCTTAACAATTTGTTGTTGTTTCTAAAATTAAGTTAAAAAAAATTTCTCATACATTTGTTTAAGTTAAAAATGTTGTTGTTATTTTGTTTGTGTTCGAACAAAGCCGATCTTTGTTAATAAAATTATAAAAAACTACCAGATCAAACTGTTCCCACTGTTAGTACGAGTTTAAAGCTGAGAGTGAACGTACGCGGTTTAGCGGTTAAATACAATAACGGATTATTTCAATTTTTTGAAACCAAAAAAAGAGAAAAGAAAAAATATATATTTTTTTTGTATTAAGAAAAAAGGTGTGTAAAGGAGTTTTGCAATGGAAATAAAGAGGAATAAAGGATTTTGAAAAAAAAACAACAAAAATGAAAGTGAAAAGATCAAATTTTTGGTGTGAAAACCTCTAGAAACCAAAATTATGCAATAAGTTGTTGTTGTAATATGATTTAAATACAACAAAAAGGAAAAACGAGTTTTTTGTTAACAACAACAAATTTATTTTTAAAGTGTTAAAAAATATTTAACCTAAATTTTTGTAAATTAAAAAAGGAAAATTAAAATTTTATTTTATAAAAAAAATATTTAATTTTCAAATTTTTTTTTTAATTTATTAAAAATATTTTTTTATGAAAAACATCTATTATTTCCTAAAATGAACGTGTGTGTTTGATTGTCTTTCTCCCCCCCATTCACCTTATAATTCTCATAAAAGCGACAACAACAACAAAATATTTATCAACAATAATACAATAACATACTGGTTTTATACTTTATTTGTTGTGTTTCTTTTTTTCTTAAAAAAAAAAACAAAAAACAAAACAAAAAATCCAAAATCAAACTTGTTTAATAAAAAACAACAAAAAATATTTTTAAATAAATTAAAAAAAAACAACAACAAAACAAAAGTAAAAGAAACTTAAATCCAATCGAAAAAAGTCTATAATTTTTTGAAAAGAAAAACAAAAACAATGTAAATAAAAGTAAAACAAAAACAATATAACAGACTCATTTGAACTCTCGTTTTTATTATGTTAAACTCCTTGTCCAAACACCAAAAAACCAAAAACAAAAACAAACTATCAAACACACCAGCACACAGTGTGTCCAAATCGAATTTTTTTTATTACCCTCTGCTACCACATTAACTTTGTCATTTCGTGTGTAACGATAAGAAGGACTTATTTCAGACCACATCTGAGTCGATTTAGCTTTATCAGTCTGTCTTCAGTCTGCCTCCAAGAACTGGCGGAGCTCAATGAAATTTGGCCTGTGTATTTTTTATAGTCCTGGAAGTTTCCTATTCAAAACCAGCAAAATCGGTTCAGTATAATAAATTATATAGACCGATATCTAAGGCAACCTTAAAGTTTAACCAAAATTGAAAATCTGAGTCGATTAAGCTATGTCCATCTATCCGTTTGTTTTTGGCACACTCACATCCACAATAATTGGCGGAGCTCAATGAAATTTGACCTGAATATTTGTTAAATTTCTGAGAAGTTTCCTACTTGAAATCGACAAAATCGGTTTAGTATATTAAAAGATAAAGCCCGATATCTTAGGCAACCTATTAACTCAAGCAAAAAACTTTCGTAAAATTGTTAATTATAAATCGACAAATGAGAATGAAATTTTGCCATAACATTAAGTTATGCGATCTTTATTAACACTCCCAAAAATCGGTTCAGTAAAAAAGAGTTATAGCCAAAAATATATCTATTTTTTTGACCTATTGAGTGTTCCTGTGTTATATTTATGAAAAACTTGTATATATTGTATACGTGAGTATATGTTCGAAACATAAAGTATTTACTTCATAAGCATTTTTGGAGTAGAGTGTTGAAGATTTGGACATAGCCGAATATAGCATTCTTACTTACTGGAGCAGATTTTTATTCACCTTGAAAATATGGTTTCTTTAGCAACATTTTCCAGTAGAGACCGGATTCATCCGCATTAAGAAATGTCGCGTTCAGTAGCCCATAATGTCCATAACGTTAGGCGCTACTTCTTAACGAACAACAAGTTTTTAGCAGAAGACTCATCAGATTCTTTTAAAAATCGTATTCCCTAAAGCGTCAAACATTTTAAAAAAAAATAAAGCTTCAACTTCGGATTAATATAACTTTTTAACGGATGCATATTTTTATATAATTATTACGCCGATATTTTTAGAATTTTATAGGGAATCTGGCACATATTTTTAAAAAAAATTTAAGATCTACAATAAGACCACTATCTTCCAACAACTTAAATTTAAGAGGGCTAAAAATGGTTTAAAAATTATTTCCACTTGAATATCTCCTAAACTATATAAGATATTCCAGACATGTAAGTATATTTAAATAGACATTTACAAGGACTATCGATATACAAAATTTCGTTTCCCTAAATTCATAAATGGATTTTTGGTGAATTAAAAAAACAACATACCCGAAGTGGTCAACTTATGAGAATCACTCATTACGTCCCTGACATTATAAAATCTTGTGTTCCTCCAAATCAACTCAAGAACACCTAAGATTTGACTGTGTGAAATTTCATAAAGATATCACTAACGGTTCAAAAGTTACTGAATAATATCAATTTGGACACACTGTAAACTGCTCATTATTTTAGCCTCGTTTTTTTAATGTTAAACTCCTCGTTTCAAATAAACGAGCCTCCTTCGCTATTACAATAACATACATATAAAACGAACACCTGCATTATAATTACAACAAAAATATAAAACACCCATTATTTTTATTACGTTACAACAACAACAATATCAAAAATTAACCATAAATATTTGTTATTTTTTTCCAGTGTTTTTTTTTATTTATTTATTTCTAATCTTTACTCCGCTCTCTTCATAATAACATAACAGTTTTACTCTTGCTGTAAATCTCTCTCATTGTATTCAATACAGACATCGATTATTAGTAAATTCTGTAAACAGTTGTGTGTTGAGAAACTGTGAAGTGTTATTGTTTGTGTGTTTGTTTGTTTGTTTGTATTTTTATAACAGAGTGTTAATATTAAAGCCGCCAAAATTGGTCGTCTTACGAAAACTTCATTTGTTTTGAGCGATCTCAGGGTAAGTGAATAACATAAACATTTTATTTGAAAGTGATATTTTTTTTATAAATCAAGGATAAAAAAGCATGAAATATTTTAGAAAAAAATGGAGTAATTTTTTAGAGGAAACAAATTTTAACATTAAAAAAAACGCAAAAAGACATTTGAAGGTTTAAACCTTCAATTTAGTAGGAAAATATGACTCTAAAAAATTATTTCTATTAAAATTGAGACCAAATGTTCTCACTTTTAGAAAATTCGAACTTAATTTCGAATTTGAAATTTAGCTGGGAAAATTATTTTCAATAGGTTTTCTATAAAAATTTAACAAAAAAGTTTTTCAAATTTAAAAAAAACAATGTTCGAAAATTCGAAATATAAAATTCGTAATAAAAATTAATCGAATTTGGTAAATATTAATAAATTTTATTTACTGCATAATAAATTTCATATTTTCAAAATTTTTTCGATGTTCGAAAATTCGAACTTAATTTCGAATTTGAAATTTAGCTGGGAAAATGTTTTTTGTACATTTAATAGATAAAATTAATAATAAAAGGAGTTAAAAAATTATTTTAGTAATGTTCGAATTTTCGAAAATTTTTCGAATTTCAAATTTTTTTAAGAAAAATGTGAAAATTTTTAAAGAAAATTAGCTTCATTTATTAATTCGAACTTAATTTTAAAATTGATTTTTTGCTAAAATTAATTCAATTTTCGAAAATTCGTACTTAATTTCGAATTTGAAGTTTTGGTGTAAAAAAAGGGTTTTAATTAAAATTTTAAGGAAATTTTAAAGAAATATAATACATTTCCCTTGTTTTATCATGAAATACTTTATTTCATAATTTTAGTTCATGTTCGAAAATTCGAACTAAACTTCGAATTTGATTTTTTTTATTCAAAAATGAAACCTTTATTATTTGGATTCATTAGCATATATTAAATAGTTTCCTTATTTTTCGTTAAAATTTCAATGTTAAAACTGAAAAAAAAAATCGGAATTCAATTTTTTTAGAAAAATTTTATCTTTTTTAGAAAAAAAAATATTTTTTTAGAAAAATTTATTTTTTTCAGAAAAATTTTAAAATAATATTTTTTAAAAATTTAATAAAAAATATTTATTTTATGTTAAATTTCATATTTTCTTAATTTTTGTCAGTGTTCGAAAATTCGAACTTAACTTCGAATTTGTAATTTTAGCTTAAATAAAATATTTGAAACCTTATCATTAATAATAATTGAGCGCAAAATAAAAATTGTTCAAATTTAAGTTATTTTTTAATGTTCGATTTTTTTTATTTCGAAATTCCAAAAATTTTGACAAAAATTTGTATGAAATTGTTAAATTTTAATGAATATTATAATTTTAATGTTAAAATATTAATTTTCTTAATTTTTAATAATGTTCGAATCTTCGAACTTAATTTCGAATTTGAAATTTTGACTTAAAAATAATATTTAAAACTTTCTTTTCACGATTAAATTAATCAAAATTAAAAATTTCTTTAATGTAAGCAAATTTTCAATGTTCGAATTTCTTAAAAATTTCGAAGATCCAAAAAATTTGATAAAAACTGGTATGAATTGACTAAATTTTAATAAATAATAATTTTTTAATGTTAATATTCGAATTTTTTTAATTTTTTACGATGTTCGAAAATTCGAACATAATTTCGAATATGAAATTTTTATCTTAAAAAATTGTTATTAAATTTTTTATAGATTTTTTCATCTAAATATTTCAATTTTTTTATAAATGAGTCTCATTTTCGATGTTAAAATTTTAAAATCTATTAAATTCTTTTATTCTGAAATTCTTAAAATTCTGACTGTTTTTTTTTCAAAAATTTCCCCAGTTCCTTTAATTGAAAAATAATTTAATTCCCTTTCTATTTATTTCGAGGGAAATTCTAACTTCCGTTTGGTATCAATTTCAACTTGATTCCGTTTAAAGAGTAAAAAATCGACATTTTTCTTCTTCTCTTTTTAATTTTTTTATTATTCTTAATATAATTTAATATTTTATGGCATGTTATTAGTATTTTTTGTATTTGAATAATTTTATTTCATGGCTGTCAAGTGTCAAATGTAAGTAATTTTTAATTAATTGTAGTCAGTCAGACTCAAGTGTTTGAATTAATTTAATTGTTTATTAAAAAAAAAATAATTTCTGAAATATTTAAATGAATTTAAGAAAAATAAAATAAAATAATGATATTAATTTAAGAGCTAAAACTTTTGTTAAGAATACGATATTTTGAAAATGATTAATTTGAATTCAAATTATTTTGGAGGGGTTTTTTGAAAATTAGAAATAAGACAAGTGTAATCAAATCAATTGTGTTATTTGAACCATGAAAATAAGTGTTAAAAACACTGAGAGAAATTAAAGGGTTTTCTCTTACATATTTACTCACTCTCTCTCTCTCTCATTCTGCAATTAACAGTTAGAAGGATAGAATATAGAGAAATAGAACGGTTTAGAACTTTACTGTAATTTAAAAGAGAATTTTTGTCCCCTCTAGTCCTGTTATCCCATTCCGAAATAACTTTTATATATATTTCTATCTTGAAGCACTCGCGGTGTTAACTTCACTCACATTTATTACAGATATAACAGTTTACAATTAGAATTTAGAAATTTAGTTTAAATTTAAATATGGTTTCATGTTATTTTACAGTCTTTCTCCCTCTCTTTATTCAACCAATTATATTGAGTTGACAACTAAGCTGCTCTGCCTGTTTTTAAGAGAAGAAGATAATGGTTAAAAAAAATAGTAAATATGGGAGTATTTCTAATCTTCTTATCTCTTAATTACTCATTCTGTTATTAACATACGGTATAGAACTTTACTAAGATTTATTAGATACTTTTATCTTCTATTTAAATGTGTTATAACACTTTTCTCTCTCTCTCTCTCTCTCTCTTTCGCATTTGCTCTTGAAATTGTTCATTTTATTTAACATAATCTTCCCTCCCCCATCACTATTTGTTACAAGACCAAAAGAAACTAAAAGAAAATTATAAAACGATGGGTTAAGAACTTGACTAAATTACGACAACTTTAAATTGTTCCAGCTTTTAGTAAGAGATAAAGGAATATAACGGTTTAGGACTTGACTAATGATTGCTACTCTTCTTATCCCCTCATAATTGCTTTTTTTCTTATTAACAAACGGTGTTGAACTTGACTAAAATTTAAGTACTTTGTTTTAAACGTTTATCGTTTAGAACTAGTCCAATTTATATTAATTAAGAGAAAATTACTATACAGTTTATAATATTTGCCTGTTATTAACATATAGAAGAACATAACGATTTAGAATCAGTATTTATGAGAGGATTTTTACTTTCGTAATTACTTATACTCTTATTAACAAACGGTTTAGAATTTGACTAAAATATAAAACAATAGATTTATCATCGGCTTACCTCCTCTTTCAATTTATTATATCTTTAGTCCTGTTATGCCCTAGTTCTGTTATTACATTCACAAGAGAACTATTAAACGCTTAACTCTTTTAACATATTTTCTCTCTCATTTTCTCTAGAAGTTTTTCGTCTCAAACGTTTATTGTTTAAAACTTGCCAAAAGTTTAGTAATTAAGAGAAAATTACTAATACTATTTATAACATCCTTCTGTTATTAACAGATGGTTTAGAACTTGACTAACATAAAGTATTTATGAGAAGATTTCTACTTCTTTTATCCACTTGTTATTGCTCATTTTGTTATTAACAAAGGAGTTAAAACTTGACTAACATAAAGTGAGAAGACTTCTCATCTAATTATACTCACTTTTATTTTATTAAATTTCTGGTCCTGCTATCCTGTTTTAACGTTCCCAAAAGAACTCATGTTAACAGAACTCTTTTGAAAAGTTCTTTCTCTCTCTCTCTCTCTCTCTCTTTTATTAATATTTAAATACAGTTCTATTTATTGTACGAAATTTTAAAGAAACCTAAAGAAAAAAATCAGATACAAATTTTAAAACTAAACATTTATTATGATGAATTGTATATTTGTTGCTGTTATTGTCGTTGTTGTTGTTGTTGCTTTTTAAAAACAATTAAAGCTTCAGTTGGCTCTTTAAGTAGAGACCAACAACCAACAATAACAAAGTATTTATAGACCGGAATGTGGGTCATGGTTAAATGTACTTAATGTTTAACTGAATAAAACAACCAACAAATTCAAAATATATAAAAAAATAAAAATAAAAAAAAAAATTAAATTTAGTTACAAATTTGCTCAAATAAAAATTTTGTTTAACTCATAAAATAAAATTGCTTGATAATTTTATTTTATTCAAACACTCAATTTATAAAAAAAATAACAATTTTTAAAAATTTTTATAAGAAAACAATCACTTTTTTATATTTATTTTTGAAAAATAAGTATTTTTTAAGTGGGTGTTATTTAAACGATAAAAAAAAAACATTTAAAAAATATTCTTTTGTTGGGTCAGAAATTAACACCTGTTTGAATATTTTCTCTTTAATCTCTTGGAATTTAAAAAAAAAAAAAAAACAACAAATATTAAAAAATGTTAATTTTAAAACAAACAAATTCATTGACTTTTGAAATCCATTTTAAGTTAACAAAATTGTTAAATAAGATTCAAGATATATATGAAAATCTATTTAAAAATATCAAAAAAATTTAAAAAACAATTTTCAACTTAAAAATAATTTTACCGAAAATTAAATTTATTTAATTTAATTTCTTAAAAAATTCTAGTAAAAAAATGTTTTTTTTTTTTTTCATTTAAATTTTTATTGAAAATTTCAAATTCTATTGAAAATTTTTAGTTTTTGTAAAAATTAAAATTTTTGGTGAAAACTAAAATTTTTTAAGAAAATTTTAATTTTTCGAGAGAATTTTAGTTTTTTTGAGAGAATTTCATTATTCAATGAAAATTTGAATTTTTAGTGAAAATTTAAATTTTTAGTGAAAATTGAAATTTTTAGTGAAAATTGAAATTTTTAGTGAAAATTGAAATTTTTAGTGAAAATTGAAATTTTTAGTGAAAATTGAAATTTTTAGTGAAAATTGAAATTTTTAGTGAAAATTGAAATTTTTAGTGAAAATTTAAATTTTTAGTGAAAATTGAAATTTTTAGTGAAAATTGAAATTTTTAGTGAAAATTGAAATTTTTAGTGAAAATTGAAATTTTTAGTGAAAATTTAAATTTTTAGTGAAAATTTAAATTTTTAGTGAAAATTTAAATTTTTAGTGAAAATTTAAATTTTTAGTGAAAATTTCAATTTTTAGTGAAAATTTCAATTTTTAGTGAAAATTTCAATTTTAGTGAAAATTTCAATTTTTAGTGAAAATTTCAATTTTAGTGAAAATTTCAATTTTTAGTGAAAATTTCAATTTTTAGTGAAAATTTCAATTTTTAGTGAAAATTTTAATTTTTAATGAAAATTTCAATTTTTAGTGAAAATTGAAATTTTTAGTGAAAATTGAAATTTTAGTGAAAATTGAAATTTTTAGTGAAAATTGAAATTTTTAGTGAAAATTGAAATTTTTAGTGAAAATTGAAATTTTTAGTGAAAATTTAAATTTTTAGTGAAAATTGAAATTTTTAGTGAAAATTGAAATTTTTAGTGAAAATTTCAATTTTTAGTGAAAATTTCAATTTTTAGTGAAAATTGAAATTTTTAGTGAAAATTTTAATTTTTAGTGAAAATTTCAATTTTTAGTGAAAATTTCAATTTTTAGTGAAAATTTCAATTTTTATGAAAATTAAAATTTAAATTTTAAAAATTAAAATTTAAATTAAATTTAAATTTCATTATTCAATGAAAATTTAAATTTTTAGTGAAAATTTAAATTTTTAGTGAAATATAATACAGATTATAGTCTTGACTATAATACAGATTATAGTCTCGACTATAATACAGATTATAGTCTCGACTATAATACAGATTATAGTCTCGACTATAATACAGATTATAGTCTCGACTATAATACAGATTATAGTCTTGACTATAATACAGATTATAGTCTCGACTATAATACAGATAATAACTCATTTTATGGACCCATTGTAATTCAATTTATAGTCGCCACTTTAATCTCGTTTATAATTCCCATCAATCCCCTTTATAAACTCACTATAATCTAATTTATAATCCAGTTTATAATTCCCACTATAATCCAGTTTATAGTCCCTTAAAATTAAGATTAAAATCTTCACTAAAATCTAGTTTATAGTCCCCACTATCAAGTTTAAAATTCCCCATAATTCCATACTGTAATACATTTTATAGTTCACAATTTATAGTCTCCACTATAATTCAGTTTATATTTCCCCATAATTTAGTATATAATTCACAATAAAATCCCGTTTATAGTCAGATTATATATGACTTTAATCTGATTTATAGCCCAGACAAAAATCTATTATGTCGTCCAGACAATGGTCTTGATTTGTGATCCAATCTATTGTCTAACTTGTAATGTTAATTATGATTTATTTTTTTAATTTTTTTTTTGGTGCAGACTACAGTTTAGTCAACAGTCTAATTTGTGGACCTGGTCGTTTCTTACTTTTTATTGTTTAGTCTTGCGAACATCTTGATTTCATTCTTAACTATTGTGATTTAAGTCTTTTGAAATTTTTATCATTAAAAAAATGTTTATAATTATTTGCTATAAATCATATTTATTTCCTATAATTTATATATAAAATAATAACCTCAAAACTCATTAGCGATTATTATTTAATAATTTATTAATAAAACAACTGAAATCGAAACAAAAATAAAATTATTTGTAATAAAAATTAAAATTTTAAAATTATTTCGAGGGGCATGAGGACTGAGTCAATTGCATTACGTGTGTAACGCTAAGAAGTTATCATAGTCGATTTAGCTATGCCCGTTTGTCTGTCTGTCTGTTGTTGGTATGCTTATTTGAAGTTGGTATAAATTTCTTATAGTTTCCTATTTAAAAGATATAGACCGATATCTGAGTCAATTTCTAAGTTAAAAATTAAAACTTTCGTAAAATTGTCAATTATAAATTGACAAATTTGAATGATTTTTTTGATATAATATGAAGTTGTATGTACTTCATAATCATTCCAAAAATTATCAAAATCGGTTCAGTGGAAAATATATAGCTGTTTTTGTGTTATTTTTACCAAAAATCTTTACATAACGTATACATCTGTGATTATATATGTAAGTGTGTTTGAACGTACATAACGTATTTACTTGCATTTGTTATGGGAGGGTATTTAAGATTCAGCACAGCTGAATTTAACATTCTTACTTATTTTCAATTGTGTTTCAAAAACAGTTTTCCCCCCTTCAAATTTACCTTGATCGTTTTTAAGGTAAAAATTGTTTAAATTTAATGTTGTTGTTAACAAAATAAATTGAAAATTACTTTTTTTAAGTGAATGATTGTTTTTTGAAAAAAAAGTTTTGAAATGAAGTCATAAAATAGCAAATAAATTGATTTTTTTTTATTTTAAGAAAATAATAGCATTTGAGGTGTTTGATTGTATTGTTTATTGTCACAAGTTCTATTTCAATTAAAACCAGATTTTGATCTAAAACATGTGTCTGGTTCAACTTTAGTTGACTGAATATTTTTTTTTCTTCAAATAAAACAATTTTGAGTTTAAACAATTTTTGTTATTTCTCTAGATTTTTCTTTAATTATTTCATTTTAAATTTACATAATAATAATTATAGTCATTTTTACGATATGAGAATTTAAAAAAAAAAAAAAAAAAAGTGTGGGAATATTTTTTTTGTAATTGTTTAATTTTATTGTTGTTGTGATTAATTTGTTAATGTGAATGAAAATTTTAATTAAAAATTATGAGATTCTTTTTAAAAAAAATTAAGTTAAAATATCAGTGATTAATGGCTTAATGACGTATTAAGCTAAATTAGTCATGAATTTGTGACAAATTTGAAAAATATGTTGAAAATTTTGATTATCTTTGTATACCCTCCACCAAGACAAGTGGTGATGAGGGTATATTAACTTTGTCATTCCGTATGTAACGCTAAGAAGGCATCATTTAAGACCCCATAATGAATAAATATATTCTTGCTTCATATCAAAATCTGAGTCGATTTAACTATGTCCATCTGTCTGTCTTTCTGTCCATCTATCTGTCTGTTGTTGGCACTCTCACATGCACAATAATTGACAGAGCTCAATGAAATTTGACCAGAGTATTTGTTATAGTCCTGCCAAGTTTCCTATTTAAAACCAGCAAAATCGGTTCAGTATATTGAAAGTTATAAACCGATATGCGAGGCAACTTCTAAATTTCAGCGAAAACTTTCGTAAAATTGTCAACTATAAATCGACAAATTAGAATGATATTTGCCATAATATGAAGTTATATGTACTTCATTACCATTTATCGGTTCAGTAGAAAAAAGTTATAACCAAAAATATAACTGATTTTATGACTCATAAAGTGTTCAAGTGTGTTTTATTTAAGAAACATGTGTATGTATTGCAAACGTTTGTTTGAGTGTGTATGTAGGAAATATAATGTATTTACTTCACATGCCTTTGTGGTGGAGGGTATTGAAGATTCGGCATAGCCGAATATAGCATTTTTAATGACTCTAAAGTGACTCATTTTTATTTAAAATCACTCTCTCTTTCTCTTCACTATCACTTACATTATCTCTTCCCTTTTAGGACGACGACATGGGTTTTGGTTCGCGCATGGACTGCTGCGGGCAGTTTGTCAAATATAGTTTATTTGTTTCAAATTTTATCATATTTGTAAGTATATTATTATTTCTAGATCTCAAAAACTTTTCATGACTTCTCTCTATTTAGGTCGGTGGTGCAACTGTATTTTGCTTAAGTTTATGGACTTTGGTTGATCGCAGTTTTATGAATGAGCTATTGGGTACAAATCTATTTTCGGGAGCTGTTTATGTTTTATTGGTTACATCGGTGGCCATATGTTTATTATCGTTTTTAGGTTGTGTGGGTGCGGGAAAAGAAGTGAAATGTTTATTGTTAACGGTAAGAATGTGAAAACACAAAAGGATTGAAATTCGGTCCATAAACATAATACATCAGATTGTATTATATATTTTATATTCCCGAATATAATATAATTTATAGTTTAAAATTTAATCTGGTCAATTTTAAAGTTCCAACTTTAATAGTTCCTTTTCTAATTAATTTTCTTGTTTATAATACTGACTATAATTTAGTTTACAATCCAGACAATTATCCAGTTTATATTTCAGACTATAATCCATTTTATATTTCAAACTATAATCTAGTTTATAATCCAGACTATAATATAGTTTAAAATCCAGACTTTTATCCAGTTTATATTTTAGACTATAATCTAGTTTATATTTCAAACTATAATCTAGTTTATAATCCAATATAGTTTAAAATCCAGACTTTTATCCAGTTTATATTTCAGACTATAATCTAGTTTATAATCCAGACTATTGTCCAGTTTATATTTTAGACTATAATCTAGTTTATGTTTCAGACTATAATATAGTTTAAAATCGAGACTATTATCCAGTTAATATTTAAGACTATAATCCAGTTTATATTTCAAAGTATAATCTAGTTTATAATACAGACTATAATACAGTTTAAAATCCAGACTTTTATCCAGTTTATATTTTAGACTATAATCTAGTTTATAGTCCAGTCCGTTATCTAGTTAATATTTCAGCTTATAATATTGTTTATAGTTCATACTTTTATTTAGTTCATATTTCCATCTATAATCTAGTTAATAGTCCAGATTTTAATCTAGTTTATAATTCACACTATATTCTACTTTATGGACCAGTTTATAATCTGGTTTAAAATCCCTGCTATAATCCAATTTGTAATCCAGTAGTTTAAAGTCTGAACCTCTGGATTTTCTAAGAAACCCTTCATATGCTTTCTTCTTCTTTAGTATTTTATTATTGTGGCCCTGGTATTTGTAACAATGCTTGTAGCTGGTATACTGGGATATGTCTTCCGAGAACGGGTACAACAAACTATGAGACAGGTTTGTATTTCTTCCATCCCTTAAAATATTAAGAAAAAAATACTAAACTCTGTTTTTCATATTTTAGGAAATGCGCTCCTCTATGGCTTTGTATGGTAGTCGTCGTGATATAACTCAGGCTTGGGATCAAACCCAGGAACGTCTTCAGTGTTGTGGCGTAGATACCTGGCATGATTGGAATCGTTTTGGTCCCATACCCGAATCATGTTGTCAAGAGATATTCGGAGGTCAACGTAAGGAGTGTACATTATTCCCCACCATTTCCAATTTGTATAGTCAAGGATGTTTGTATGTGACTTCAAATTTCATAAGAGATCATGCGGCCATAATTGGTGGTACCTCCATAGCAGTGGCCATAATAATGGTGGGTTCAAAAGTTATTGCTTTCTGATATAATATTTTTATTTTAACTTGATATTGTTTCAGATCTTTGGCATGGTCTTCTCTTGTCTTCTATTTAATATGATTGAATAGTCAAGATTTAAGTATATATTTTTTCTCGGATTTTTTTATTACTCGTCCTTAACATTAAAATATCCTTAATTATACAAATTAAATTTTTTTCCTTTTATTATTTGTGTAATAATTTTGTTGTAAAAAAAATCTTTAAGAAATTTTTTTGTAAAAAAATATCGCTCAATAATATAAAAGATTTTTATATAAAACAAAAATTATATCCCTTTTTAAGGTTAAGACAGATCTGGTACTGATATCTGTCATAATTTCTGTCTTCTATTATGTCACATTTATGTTAAGCCCTTTTAAAAATATATATTAAAATTATTATTATTAAAATTATTATTTCTTCATTAGTTTTTGTACAAAATATTTTGTTTAAATTTTATAAAAAAAATTATTAAAAAATTTAAAAAAAAAATTATTAAAAAATTTTAAAAATTAAAAAAAAATCTATAATAAAAAGTATTATACATAACTTTTTCATATAAATTAAATACAAAAATATCATGTTTATTATATAATATATATTCACAAGTTTTTAGTAGATATAATTTTACCGTTATATCGTTTAAGTTATCGTTTATATATATAATTTTTTCCTTATACCGTCCCTTAATTCTAAATATCATGTCATTTTTTCTATATATTTTTCTTTATTTAAAAATTGTTTTAAAAAAAATTAAATTGTTTTTAATTATTAAGTTTTAAAATTAAGTTAAGAAAATTTCAATAAAAATTAAGAAACAACAAAAAAAAATGGTGGACTTTTTTCTTAACCTTAAAAGGGGTCCTCAAATGTTTGAATATAAATTTAAGTAGAGGATATTTTAGTTATTGGTTCAAGAGACCTAAAGGTATTTCAATATATTATTCTGTAGTCTGTAGATAAGTTTATAGTTCAGACTATAATTTGGTTCGGAATTCAGTCTATAATCCAGTTTATTGGCCAGATTATAATTATTCCCCACCATAAATAATTTTAATAATTCATATCATTATGTGGTCTATAATCCGGATTATATTATAGTTTATAATCCTGACTATAACCAGACTATAATCTAGTTTATAATCCAGACCATGATCTATTTTATATTTAAGACTATAATCTAATTTATAATTAAAGCTAAAATCTAGTTCATAATTCAGATTATATCCAGTTTATAATCCAGACTATTATCTGTCTTATATTTCAGACTATAATCTATTTTATAATCCAGACTATTGTCAAGTTCATATTTCAGACTATAATCTAACCAAATCAAATAATCCGAACAATAATCTAGTTTATAATCCAGTAGTTTATAATACGGACCAGACTCTAGTTAATAATACAGACCATATTCCGGTTTATAATACAGTCTATTATCTTGTTCATATTTCAGACTGTAATATAGTTTATAATATAAACTATAATCTAGTTTATAGTCCAGTCAATTTCTTAGTTCATGTACTATAGTCTAGTTTACAATACGAATCAAATTCTAGTTTATAATCATGACCATAATCTGGTTTATAATTAAGACCATCATCCACTTTATATTTCAGACTAAAATCTAGTTTATAGTCCAGTCAATTTCTTAGTTTATAGATTATAGTCTAGTTTATAACACAGACCAAATTCTAGTTTATAATCCTGACTATAATCTAGTTTATAATACAAACTATTATCCGGTTTGTATTTCAGACTATAATCTAGTTTATATTCCGGAAATGTCAAGTTTATCGTCCATACTATTATCGAGTTTATATTTTAGACTACAATCCAGTTAATAACTCAGACCATTATATACTTTATAATTCTGACTATAATTAGCTTATATTTCACACTCTAATCTAGTTTAAAATCCAGATCATAATCAAGCTTATATTTCAGACTAAAATATAGTTTATAACCCGGAATATGATCTAATTTATAATCCAGGCAATTAGTTTATATCTCACACAATGATCTGATCTACAGTACAGTCTATAATTTTATTATAACCTATTAAGTACTTTATATTTGTGCTTATGGACCAGTCCATATTTTGGACTTGCATCCCCTTTACCAATAACGTAAAATAAAATTTCGATATTTTCTTTAAAACCAATTTTTTATTAAAAAAATTTGAATAAATAAAAGAGAAAATAATATCACAATTTATTTCTGAGACCCTCTAACCCATTTCACCAATTATGAGGCCCTACATAAACCTAATAAAATATATAAAAATAAAATTATAAAAACCATTAATTTAAATGAGAATTTTGCATTTTGTACCCCTTTCGAATTTGGCGGACTACCATACCACCATTGCCAATTGCCATCAAATCTTTGAGGATTCGCTAAGGGATCAGAATAGGGTATACGGGCCGAGGGTGTTACCCCTGGTTCATATTCTTCAACTTCTTGTTGTAAGAATTGTAGTTCAAGAGGATATAAATTAGCTAAATTATAACGTTCACAAGGATCTTTTTCGATATTGAAATAGCAAGGGGCCTTGACATTTATGGGTGGATTGTTGTCTTAAGTCCTTAATGAGTGGTTTGTTTAATACATTATTGTTTAGTATTTTAAAGACTTCAGAATTCATTATAGTTTCTTCATAGTTCTCGGAAAAAGGATCCTCTTCCTCGGGATCTAATAAACCCATCCAATGATCATATTTCCCTTCAAAGGTAGAACCATTAACATATTTAAGATTTCCATTCATATAAGAACTATAACCGAAAATATTATCATAAGCGTGTAATAAACGACGTGGTTGAGGGTCTTGAGCTTCACTTAGGGCGGGCCAAAGGTTAATGCCATCTAGTTTAAGGTTTTCGGGTAAGGGCACCTTGGCAGCATGGGCCAAAGTAGGCAGCCAATCTATAGCGTGTGTTATTTGATTACTAACATAGTTTTTCTGTTTTAAAAAGGGACTCCAAATCAGGCCTGCCGATCGTATGCCGCCTTCCCAGGGGGATTCTTTTTGCTAAGGGGAAGATGATAAGGGCTTAAAAGGTTTTATAAATTTTTAACTTGATCGTTGACTTACCCCTCTAAAAGGATAATTTGAGCCACCATTGGCATGAATACCCAAAGTAGGAGCTCCATTATCGGAATATAACAAGATAATTGAATTATTTAACATATTCCGGGCAGACAGGGCCCGGACTGTTTTACCCACACTTTTATCCAATCTCGATAACATGGCTGTAATAAGAAACATTTAAGGGAAAAAGAAATTTTATTAAAAAAGCGATCCTAATTACCCGCATATTTCCTTCTTTTGGGATCTTTGATATAACCAAATTTTTTAATCTCCTCCTCGGGAGCCTCCATGGGATTATCTTCGTTTCCAGTATGGACCGCCAAGTGACTCATCAGCAAAAACAGAGGCTTTTTCACATTATGTTGCTTTATAATACGCACTGCTTCTTGGGTAAACAAATCGGTAGCATAAATCCCCGATGCCTCCGGATACATATCCAAATCTCTTCTCATATCCAAACCAGTATAATTGCGATCCTAAAAATGGTGTAATGAAAAACCTAAACTTATTCCATATTTCTTCTAATACTCACCAACATTTTTAACATATGATCATAGTATCCTATATAACCCGAATAATAGCCCAAATGATGATCAAATCCTCGATATACCGGAGTCATTTCTTTACGATAAAATCCCAGATGCCATTTGCCCACTAGATTTGTAGAGTAACCAGCATCACGAAATATCTCGGGCATTAAACGTTCTCGTAGTGGAAGACCCCACGGTTCATCGTTAACGATCACAAAGTGATGCATACCTTAAGGGAGAGGGAAAGGGGAAAAAGTGATTTAATAAAATTAAAAGAGTGATAAGGGGAATATTCGGTTCCTACCCGTATGTATGGGATATTTGCCAGTCAAGAGGGTAGATCTTGAGGGTGTACACAAATTGGGTACATAATTTCTATTGAGAATTATACCATTATAGGCCAAGGCATCTATGTTGGGGGTTAGGATCTGATTGGAACCATGAAAGCTGACATCATTGAAGCCCTTTAGGTGAAAAAATATTAATATAAAGAAAATTTTAACGGCTTCGTCTGGAATAACAATAGGTATTCGATAATACAATCGAATAATTTTAAATTATTCGATTAAATTTTAAAAGTAATCGATTATTTTTTAATAATTATTTATATCACCAAATTTGAACTTAAATGCTTTTAAAAATTAGTTTAAACAAACGATTTTAAGAAACGTTTTAAAAATTGAAATGATTTATTGAGTAACCGGTTACTTTTTGCAAATAACCATCATTATTCTTATTTAAATTGTTTTATTTATAATAAAGTAAAGCATTATGAAAAAGTTTCGAGTTTTTTAAAAAAATGTAACAATTATTAGTTAAAAATAATCGATTACTCTTTGTAGTAATCGTCTTTTACAACAAAAGTAACCAATTACTTTGGTAAAATAACCATTTATTTTAATGAAATTTTGCATTAATTAAGTTTGTTTGGGTTTTTATGCATTGAAAAATGATACTTGATGGTTATTTTAAAAGAACCGATTCTTTTAAGTAACCGTTTAGATTTTTAAATAACTTTTTGCATTTTGCGTTTCTATGTATTTTGATGATTGAAATTTTTAGTTTTTGAATCAGATTTTTCTTTAATTTAAGCAAAAGTAACCGATTACTTTTAGCGAGTAACCATTGATATTTGTTTTTAAAAAGTAACCTATTACTTTTTCAATGTAGCAATTTTTTATTATTTATTTTAATTGTAAAAATGTTATATTTTTTAAATATTTAACATTTCAATGAAATTTTATATATTTAAGAACAAGTAATCGGTTACTTGCAGTAAGTAACCATTAATTTTTAAGAGTTTTTATAACAAATATAATTTTTATTTAATACATGAATTTTTGTTTACATAATTTTATACTTTTAATAAAAAAGTAACCGGTTACATATTTTATTGAAAAAGTAACCGATTACATTTTTTTAAATAACCGTTTTATAAATTAAAGTATTTTACCAATATTTATTTAAAAAATTAAATCTTTAATGATTTTTTAATTTTTTGAGAAAAAGTAACCGGTTACTATTTAAAACAAGCGATTACTTTTTTTAAATAACCATTTGTAAAATACTGATATTTAAGAATTTTGATTATAAAAGGTTAATTTTAAGAAATTTTAACTTTCAAAGCATTTTACCTTAATAAACGTATTACTAAACGGTTACTTTTAATAAGTAATCATACATATGGTTACTTATTAAATTTTTTATAAAGTTTTAAACAAATTTTATTTTATCTTGTTCTTCTACAACAGAAATAATAGTTTAATTGATTTTGTTTTGCTTTTTAAAGAAAAGTAACTGGTTACTTTTTTAAGTAACCATATTTTAAATTTTAATTTTAAAGCTTTTTGATACAAAAAGTAGTTATTCGTATGTTTTTCTAACGGAAATATTGATTTATTTTATTATTTTTTTGGGCTATTTAGTGAAAAGTAATCGGTTACCTTGTTAAGTAACCATTTATAAAATGTTAATTTTTAAATTATTTGTTCATAAAATATAAAATTATTGAAAAAATTAACTTTTAATATAATTTATTGCATTTTTTAGCAAAAAGTAATCGGTTACTTTTTTAAGTAATCATGTCATTTTTTAAGTTTATTTTTTAATAAAATATTTTTTCTTCATTTTTATATCACAAATAATGTCTTTAAAAAAATTGCATTTTTTTCATTAATTTAGAAAAGAGTAATCGGTTACTTTTAAAAGTAATCATTAAGTTTTTTATGATTTTTAAGAAATATTTAAATCAATAATTAATATTTTGTTATAAATTTCCTGTTTTTAAACCAATTTTCATGAATTTAAGAAAAAGTAACCGGTTACTTAAATTAATAATTTTTTATTTTTAAATTCATTTTAGTCTAAATAAATTACTTCACTTGATTTTATTAAAACTTAATAAGATTTTTATATATTTTTTTAAATTTTGAAAGAAATTGTTTAAAAGTAACCGGTTATCTTTTTAAGTAACCGTTCATTTTATTTTTCTAATTATTATTGTTATAATATTTTCCAAAAGTAACCGTTTTGTTAAAATAACTACTTTATTTAAAATGTAACATACACTAATAAAGCTTATTGACTGTGTATTAAGAGAGAGAGAGAGAGCTTTTCTCTCTTTCTCTCATTTACTTACCATATCATCTATTAAGATAATTATAATATGAGGTTTTTCACTTTGCTGAAGCTTTTTATCATCTTGTTGATCACCACTTGAACTTTGAGGTGAATTCAGAATAATTAACCACAGATAAACAACACAATAAAACCAACAACAACTACAACGATGACTTCTACTCAGATAATGCATTTTGTTTTGTCATCAAGTTCAAGTTCATTAACGGGGGGAATTTCTCAATAACAGAGAGTGTGAGTGTATGAGTGTATGGGAGCGTTATAAAGTAACTGGGCTAGTGTTAAAGTATATAAAAAAACAGAAACCGGTTACAAAATTATAAATTAAATAAAGGGTTTTTTTTCAGAGATTCTTAAGAATTTAAATGAATTGTTGTTGTTTTTATATTAAAATGTAAACAAAATAACTCGAAGAACTACTTTTTTTATGGAGATATTTTTAGTTTTTTATACCCTCCACCAACACCAAAGTGGTGAAGAGGGTATATTAAGTTTGTCATTTCGTGTGTAATGCTGAGAAGGCATCATCTCAGACGGACAAACGGAGTCTTATATGTCGATTTATAATTGACATTTTAACTAAAGTTTTTACATTAAACTTAGAAGTTACCCCAGATATCGGTCTATATCTTTAAATATACCTAACCAATTTTGCTGGTTTGAAAAAGGATTATAAAAATACTCAGGTCAAAGTTCATTGACCTCTGCCAATTATTTGAGATGTGAGCGTGCGATCAACAGACAAACGGATATACTTCAATCGAGTCAGATTATGATTTGATGCAAGAATTTATATACATTATGGTGCCTGGGATAATTTTTTTAACTTGGTATAGCTTAATACCAATATCTCCTTAAAAATTTGTTCTTTCATATTTTAGTAATTTGCTCATAAGTAACCGGTTAATTAAAAAAGTAACCGGCTTAATTTTTAATAAAATTTTATTTTTTCCAATGTGAAAAAATTGAAGCTAAAGAATTTTCTTATAAAAATTAAAACTTTTTCACTGTTTACGAATTTTTTTTCATAAGTAACCGGTTACTTTTAAAAAGTAGTGATTTCATATTTTATTAAAATCAATATTTCTTGTATAAAAATTAAAAAATTAATATTGTTATTTTTAAGATTTAACTTTTTCATTTTTCTAGCATAAGTAACCGATTATTTTTTAATAAGTAACCATTTTATTATCGATCGAAATTAATAACTTTGTTTCAAAAATAACAATTAATTATATTTTTAATATAAAATCTGTGAAATCTCGTTATTTTTTTAAATTTCGTTTAAAAGTAACCGGTTACTTTTCAAAAGTAACCATTTTATTTTCTGTACAAATAACTGTATTTCATAATAAAAATAGCAATAAATATTTTTCTGATATAAATTCTTTATAATTACCAATTTTAAAGAATTCGTTCACAAGTAACCGGTTACTTTTTAAAAGTAACCATTTAGTTTTCTGTACAAATAATTATATTTCATAATAAAAAATAGCAATAAAATATTCTAAATTTAAGTCATCATATTAAGTTATCGGTTTTATATATTGTATGCGTCTGTGAGTGTATGTACGAAACATGATGTATTTACATCACAAGTTTTTCGGCATAGCAGAATATGAAATTCTTACTTGTTAATTTTTCAAGAGGAAATGTACCACAAATTGAAGATGTTGTTGTTTTTTCTATCTTTGTTTTTATTGTTGTTGCCAATATTTTCTAGTGATGACGAATGTTGTAAATTTTGTTAATTTGTTTACTTAACTTTATTATCATTTGTACTTCATTTTTTTAACAACTTAATTAGTTTCTTCTTATAATGTTTTCTTTTGTTGTTATTGTTTTCTTCAAATAAATTTGAAGAAAATTAATGTTGTTTTTGTGAATTTATCTAGTGTTTTATCAGGATTTTTTTTTAGATTTAAAATTAGGTTAATAACCGATTAATTATTCGCACGTACTTTTATTTTATGACATTAAAATGCATTAAAATTAAGATTCTTGAATTCTTAAATCTAAATTTTTTAATTTTTATAAAGAAATAAGAAAAAGTAACCGGTTACTTTTTTCTATACTATTAACAATTTAAATTTTAATTATATTTTCTTTATCAACATTAACACAAAAATTAAAATACAAATCACTTTTTTCAATTTTCATAAAAATTCTAAAAAAAAGTAATCGGTTACTTTTTATTAAAAAATCTAGTAATTTATTTTTTAACAAAAATTTCATTACATTTTAAACAAGCATCTAATATTTTGTAATATTTAAAAAAGAATTGAAAATGCTAAAAAGTAACCGGGTACTTTTCCCTAAAATTAAGCTGTTTAAATTCAAATTACTTTTTCTTTATCAAATTTAACACAAAATTTAAAAACGAAATCAATTTTTTAAATTTTATAAAAATTTTGGAAAAGTAACCGGTTTTTATTAAGAAATGTTGTAACTTAATTTCTGAATACAAAATTTCATTACATTTTAAACAAAAATCTAATATTTTATAATATTTTGTAAAAATTTGTAAATAATATAGAAAAATAACCGATTACTTTTTATTAAAAAAAAACTTAATTTATTTCATATTTAATATTAAATAAATTTGAACTAAACTTTTATACTTTTATAAACTTTTAAGAAATTTAAATAAATAATTTAAATAAATTACATTTACTTAACAAATTCAACAAAAGTAACCGGTTACTTATTGTAAAAAATTCCATAATTTATATTATTTTTAATATTTTCAATAAAAATTCAAAATTTGTTAACAAATTATTAAAAACTTTAACAAAATCTTGCGAAATTGAAAGAAAGTAATCGGTTACTTTTCAAAAGTAATCATTAATTTTCAACAAAAAAATTCGTTTGAAAACCATTTATAATTTTTATATCAAAAGCAAATTAGAAATCATTAGTTTCTTGTTTCTTTATTATGGTTACCTTAAAAGTAACCGATTACTTTTAACAAGTAACCATTATCTTTTTCTCAAAAATATAAAAAAAATTGTTTAATAAAATTTAGTTAAAACTTATAAATTTCTTTAATATTTTCGAGTGGTTACTTTCAAACAAAACCGGTTACTTTTAAAAAGTAACCACTATTTTCTTAAAAAAATGTTTAAAACATATTGATAAGCTTTTAAATCAATAATTAATTCAAACAGTATATATTTTTTCATGTTTAGGAATGGTTACTTTTAAAAGTAAACCGATTAAACCGCAAACTAAAATTAATCAAAAAATATATTGTTTTGAAGTGGTTATTTTCTAAATAAAGTGAAAATTTTCATAATTTATTTAAAAAATTATTTTTGTTCCCAGCTAAATTAAAAAAATTATAACCGGTTTCTTTCAAAAGTAACCGATTAATTTTAAAAGTAACCATTCTTCATTATAAAAACAATTATTAAAATTTATTCAAAACTATAAATTAAAAATTAAATTAAAAAATAAAATATTTTTATTGCAGTAACCGGTTACTGCAGAAAATAACCGGTTACTTAAAAAAAGTAACCATACGAAATTTGTTTAAACACTATTTGAACGCTTTTTAATCGGAAATAAATAAAACAACATTAAATTTTTAATGATTTCATGTGCTTACTTTTAAAAGTAACCGGTTATTTTATATAAGTAACCGAGTAAAATTCGTGTAAAAATTATTTAGACGCCTTTAAATCAAAAATTAAAATGAAAAACATAAATTTTTTAAGGTTTTCGAGTGGTTTCTTTCAAAAGTAACCGGTTACTTTCAAAGAGTAATCGAGTAAATTTCGCTTAAAACGATTTAAATAATTTCAGGTTTCATTAGTTTTGATTATTTTTATTGAAATTTACTTTTTAAGCAACATCTGAAGTTCATCACCAATTTACCTCTTTTTTCCTCTATTGTCTTTCAATTACATAAAATTGAATGCTTCAATTAAATTTTTATCTTTTTTCCATGATCAGCAATTACATAATTGCAATTTCCTCCCTCTAAAACTTAACCTTCAAAATAAGATTTCATTGTTAAATCTTTTTCAGAATTTCAATTAGAGTTAACGCCTTTTTTTGTCTCCCTCTAAAGAAGAAAAATAGTTAATGTTTTCATTAGAACTTTAATGTTTTATTTAACATAACTTGTTTTAAGGTTAAGGTTAATAAGTTCTTATTTCGCTAAAATGATAAGAAGTGTGGAAAAAATCTAAATCCGTCAGTCGTGTTTGAAAAAAAATCACGTTTTTTGCGAAATTAAGAAAAATTAAATATTGAATTTTTTTTGTTGAATTAATGAAATAAATTTGTTGATTGAAAATAATTAAATTACAATTTATTTAAATAAATGCACATTTGTTGCAAACACAAGAGTATTTAAATTAATCTCCAACAAACAAGTCATGATTTGCATGTAAAAGCTGGTAATTTGTCTGAGAAATAAATTATGTTGGGAGATCGAGTGGAAAATTAGATAAAAATTAAACTTTAAACTAGAATTCAAGGTTCAAGCAGTTTTTAACAAAATTCTAACAAAAAATTTAAAAAATTATTCGAATAATTAAAAAAATATTCGGTTACTTTTAAGGAAATAATCGATTACTTATCTAAGTAACCATTAACTTTTTGCAAGAAAGTTTAAAAAATTAAGTGAATTGCAATAAAACATTTAACATTTTTAATTAATTTCTTAAAGAAAACATAAGTAATCGGTTTTTTAAATAAAAATTAATCGGTTACTTTTTGCATGAAAGTTAAAAAATTTCTTTGAATTGCAATAAACTATAACATTTTAAATTAATTTCTTAAAAAATTATAATTGGTAATTGGTTTTTACGTAAAACTTAATCGGTTACTTTAAAAAGTAATCGATTGCTTTTCTTTAAAACTACTTTTCTTAAGCAGAATAAGAAAATTGTCCGTATTGCTATAAAATTCTAAATTTTAAATAAAATTAAACAAAAACATAAGTAACCGGTTTAATTTTCTAGTTACCGGTTATTTATAAAAAAGTAACCACATCAGTTTATTTTAAAGTCACAACTCTTCAGTCATGAAAATATCAATATCTCCTTAAAAAGTACTTTTTTCCATATTTTAGTAATTTACTCATAAGTAACCGGTTAATTAAAAAAGTAACCGGTTTAATTTTTAACAAAATTTTATTTTTCCAAGTGAAAAAATTGAAAATAAATAATCTTTTTTATAAAATTTAAACTTTTTCATTGTTTACGAAATTTTTTTCATAAGTAACCGGTTACTTTTAAAAAGTAGTGATTTCATATTTTATGAAAATCAATATTTCTTGTATAAAAATTAAGAAATTAATATTGTTTTGTTTTTAAGATTTAACTTTTTCAATTTTCTAGCATAAGTAACCGATTACTTTTTAATAAGTAACCACTTTATTTTCTATCAAAATTAATAAATTTGTTTTGAAGATAACAATTAATTATATTTGTAATATAAAATCTGTGAAATCTCCTTTTTTTTTTTAATTTCGTTTAAAAGTAACCGGTTACTTTTCAAAAGTAACCATTTTATTTTCTGTACAAATAAATATATTTCATAATAAAAATTGCGATAAAATATTTTTGTGATATAAATTCTTTATAATTACCAATTTTCAAGAATTCGTTCATAAGTAACCGGTTATTTTTTAAAAGTAACCATTTAGTTTAGTTTTATTGATTAAAATTTTTGAAATTTTCGATTTTTTTTAAATTGTTTTGTTTCAAATTGTGATTCTTTTAAATTTTTGAAAATATCTTCGAAAATTTTCAATATTTTATAAATTTTTCAATATTTTTGAAAATTATCAATATTTTGAAAAATTTTCAAAATTTTGGAAAATGATCAATATTTTGGAAATTTTTCAATATATTCGGGAATTTTTAATATTTTAAAAAGTTTTCAATATTTTGAAAAATTTTCAATATTTTGAAAAATTTTCAAAATTTTGAAAAATTTTCAATATTTTGATAAATTTTCAATATTTAATTTTTTTTTAATATTTTGAAAAATTTTTCAATATTTTGAAAATTTTTCAAAATTTTGGAAAATTTTCAATATTTTGAAAAATTTTCAATATTTTGAAAAATTTTCAATATTTAAAATATTTTTCAATATTTTTAAAAATGTTCAAAATTTTGGAAAATTTTCAATATTTTCGAAAATTTTCGAAAATTTTCAATATTTTGATAAATTTTCAATATATAAAAAAATTTTTAATATATAATTTTGGAAAATTTTCAATATTTTTTAAAATTTTCAATATTTTGGACAATTTTTAATATTTTGGAAAATTCGTAATATATCGTAAAATTTTAAAATTTGTGAAAATGTTAATTTATTTATTTTTTTAGTTTTTTTGAAAATTTGAAATTTTGAAAATTTTTAATATTTTGGAAACCTGTAAAATTTTTGAAAATTTTTAAATTATTTAAAATTTTTTGGAAATTTCAAAAATATAGATTTTTGTTTAAACTTTTAGTTTTTTAAATTTTTAGGAAATTGTATAATTTTCGAAAGTTTTTTTTTCAAAATTTTCGGATATATTTTTAATATTCAAAATTTTAAGTTTTTTTAATTTTGGAAAATATTAGATTTTTTATAATGTTCAAATTTTTGTTTATATTTTGACTTTTTTATAATCAGTATTTGAAAATATTTTTTTTTGTAAATTTCATTTATGGAAATAATATTTTTTAATTTTAGATTTTATAAAGTTTGAAATTTTTGAAAATGCTTAATATTTTGGAATACTGCAGAATATTTGAATTTTTTCATTGCATTGCAAATTGTAGAATTTTTAAAAAGGAACGTAACATTATTCGAGTATTAAGTTTTTTGAAATTAAACTTTTTAATACTTATTTTTTAAAATTTAAAATTTTTGAATTATTTGAAATTTTTTAAAATTTTTTAAATTTTTTAAATTCTGAATATATAAATTTTGTTTTAAATACTTTCAAAATTCGACTTTTTATTTTATTTTATTTTATTTTTTTTATTTATTTTTTTATTATTATTATTATTATTTTTTTTTTTTTTTTTTTTGCTAAAATTTTCAATTCTTTAAAATTTTGATTTTAATTTAAATTGTGATTTTTTTTAAATTATTATCAATGAAATTTTGAAAATTTTTTAGAAAATTTTCTGGAAAAAATTTTTGTTTAAATTTTTAATTTTTTTTTATTTTTGCTAATTTTTTTTTATAAATTTCAATTTTAAAAATATAGAATATTTTTAAGTTTTGAACATGTTCAATATTTTGATCATGAATTTTTTTCTTAAATTTGATTTTATTAATTTTTCTTTCGAAGTTTATATTTTTCAAAATTTTTGGAAAAAATATTTTTTTTAATGCAACGTTTTTAATTTTTTTTTTTAAATTATTTTTGTTTAAACCTTTTGCTTTTTCTTGTTTGTTTTTTGCCCATAAATTAATTTATTTCTTTTTGTCATTTTATTTATTTTTTTTTAATTCATAATAATTTGTTTACATTTTTTAATTATTTTCCTTGAGCCTTTACTTTTATTATAACAACAACAATAAAAAAACAATTTTTATTACTTTGATTAATAAAAAAAAAATATCACTTTTAATTGCAATTCAATTAATTTATCTTCTATATTCTCCAGTTATATTAATGATCTTTCTTTGTTGCTTATCTAACAGCGACTAACTGTGATTTAACACCAACCCCATGATTATAAATGTTAAATTTATATATTAATACTAGAAAATACTGTTAAAAGATAAAAATTTTGCAGTTATAAAAGAATTTATCATGTTAACAGTTAATATCAACTGTTAAAAGTAAAATTAAAATGTTAAATTTAATATTAAACTGTTTACAGTTAAATTACTCTGTTAACAGTTAATTTAAATTGTTAACATTTCAATTTCTCTGTTATTTCATAAATCAACTGTTATTTATTACATTTTAGTATTAATCTGTTAAATTAAACTGTTAATATTGTCTATGTTTTCATTACCAATAACAGAGAGCTCAGATAGTGTTATGACATTTTTGTTTGTGTGTTTTGTGCGTAAAACAAGAATTGCGAAAAAAGAAAACTTGTTAAGTAAATAACAAAAACAAACACAAAACTCAACTAATGAGAATTGCAACAAGAACTACAAAACCATAATAAGAGGATTTAATTAACAAAAGAGGAAGTTATCTGAAATGGAAGGTAACTGTATTGACGTCATCATGTTGAATCACTTGCAACAGGTTGCAAGCAAACATCAACAAAAAAATGGGGATTTTCCTAGACGCCAAAAGAAGGGGATTTATTTTTATAACTTCCACCACAACAAGTGGTGAAGAGGGTATATTAACTTTGTCATTCCGTGTAGAAAGAAGGAATCATCTATATTCTTATATCAAATTAAAATCTGAGTCGATTTTGCTATGCCCGTCTGTCTGTCTGTCTGTCTGTCTGTTTATGTTGGCTCTTTCAAATCCTTGATAATTGATAAGGATTAATGAAGTCTGGCCTCAGTATTTGTTATAGTCCTGAGAGTACCTATTAGAACCAGCAAATCAGTTCATATATTAAGATATAGACCGATATCTAAGGCAATTTCTAAGTTCAAGTAGAGATCTTTCCTTAAAAATGTCACTTATATAAATCGAAAAATTAGAATGAAACTGATATTTTAACTCTAAAGTGTATACGTTTGTGAGTGTACGTGTGTATGTATGAAAGATAACGTATTTACTTCACATGTTTTGTGGTGGAGGACATTGAAGGTTCGGTGTAGCCGAATATAACAATCATTATAACATATATAGTCGTTCAAGTCCGACTATATAATGGAATGGTGGTTATTTATACTATGAACGACCCTCGTAGAATTTTATTTTTTAAATTTATTCTTAAATGTGCAGTACATTGTTGTAAAACAAACATGTGCAATTTGTGCGTTTTTAATGAATTTTTGTGAGGAGTTAAATGGGAGCTACATGAAATTATGGACCGACACTCATTTATCGATTATTGTCAATATTTATCTTAATTTAACCAATTTTTTTGCAATACCAACGTATATGTGAGATTTATGCACTTCTAAGTAATATTCTGAAGGGGTCTGGTATAGGACCTACGAGAAGCAATAGATTGACCGGTTTAGAACATCATAAGACTTATTTCTGTCCATTTTCATTAAAATCGCTTTTTATTTTGGCTTAAAACCTCATTCTGACAGGACATTTGCATGGAAGTTACCTGAATTATTAGGCCGACTATAACCAATTTCAATAGGCTTCGTCCTTAGTCAAAAATAATATTATGTACCAAATTTCATCAAGTTATCTTAAATGTTGCGACTTGCAGAGTGTTCACAAAGTTAACAGGAAAGGACAGACAGATGGATGACTGACATCGTTTAACCGACTCAGAAAGTAGTTAAAGGTCAACGCCATTTTTTCTGAATGTTACAAACATCAACACAACCGCATAATATCCCAAACAACTACGGTGTCTAAGTCATAAAATCTTAAAATGTAAATTAAAAAAAAGAATTTAAAAAAATACAACAGCAACAGCAAAAAAGCAACACATTTTTATACTCAAAAACAAAAATATTAAAAGAGAACATGAGTTTGTTTATTCATAACTCAGTGTTGCCTTGTCTGTTTGCTAGTAAAATACAGTTAAAAATCAAACTACATTCCTTAGGTTTCCACAATAACGGCAACACTTATTATGATCTCGCTCTTTTATGTTTATTTTGCTCAAATCAAATTTACTCTTTTTTTTTGAAGAAACATTAGTTTCTTATTGGTTTTTTAAAGAGCGAGTTCAGTGTTTGTAAACAAATGAAAAGCCGGCAGGTTTTTGTTAAAAGTGTTAAATAAATAAATTAATAATAATTAAAAATAATAAATTAATTGCTAAAATATTAATGAGTGTTATTTAAGAAGAAATTGTTTATTTGTGTGTGAAAAAGTGTGCGCTTGTTTATGTTCATTAAAAAAAATCTGACACATTCTTATTAAAGCGAATTGATTGTTGTTTTGTTATTGAAAAATTATTTTAATGTTTTAATTTATTTAAAAAAGAGTGCAAAAATCAATATTAATTAATAAATTTGCAACGTTAATTGCTTTAATTGTTAGAAATTTTCCACCATCTCAGGTAAGTTTTTTTCTAAATGGAGACATTTTTCTTTGCATATGATTTTCTTTGGAGTGCGTGTGTCTGGTTTTGTTTTGCTAACAAGAGAATTTCTTATTTAAACTCTCATGCGAATACAAGTGTTTTTTCTCAATGTGTTTTGTTATTGTTTTTTTCTATTGCTTTTTGTTGTAAGAGTGTTGTTTTTTTTTGTTCACCGGGTTAAGAAAATGCGTTTGCTTTTGTGTTTGCTTTTTATTCAATGGAATTGTTGTTTTTTTTTTAAATAATTAATAGATTTGGCAGCTGTTTGTTTTTACTTTGATTTTAAAACAGAGTTCTCTTGTTTTTACTTGAGTGTTTTTGTACCCTACACCACCGTAGGTGGTTGGGGTATTATGCGTTTATGCTGATGTTTGTAACATACAAAATATGACATTGTAGTTTGTCTGTTGTGAAAACGTTGTGAACACTCTACAGGTCGCAATTATTGAAATTTCTTAATGAAATTTGGTACAGATTATTATTTTGGTCCAAGGAGGAAGCCTATTGAAATTGGCCATGTTCGAAATAATATTTCAGGTACCTCGATTACAAACATTAGTTGGATGAGATTTTAAGCTCATAACAAATAAAAGTTTTATATTATTTTAAATCGCTGTGCCAAATGATGCGAAATCGGTCCAAAACTTCTTCATAGATCCCATACTTGCCCCCTTCCAAATTTCACTTTGAAGGGCATAAATCTCATACATACGTTTGCATTGTAATTACAACTGGTCGAATTAAGTTAAATACAATCTACAGTCGATGTTCGAAATTTTAAGAGGGTAAATCCATCATTTGTTCTAGCACCGATATAAGCCTCCAGAAAAATATCCCTTTCAAACACACAAATGTTAGTATCATATTATTGTACTTCACACTTAATCATAAATCAGAAAACCAAATTATACGGAGGTCGAGAATTTATACATTTACAACCTATAATGTCGGGCTTGACCGACTCTAACATTTTAAATTGTTTATCTGGTTAAAAACAGGAACCAACTTAGTCCTACAAAAAGTTAGTCAAGCATTGTGCTTTCAAACTGTAATCAATGTTATAAAATAGTCCTGGAGAACTTGTCTCTTGATGGAAAACCTGGTTCAGGTAGAACTAATGATCCACATGAGCTAAAGCCACAAAAGAGCTAGCAACGCATCCGGTAGGAAAGCAGCCTGGTTAGCTCAGTGCTTGGATTATTTGGTATGAAAAGTTAAAGCTAATGAAGGTTTTAAAAACATACAAGGCTCAACAAGTTGCTGATAGGAATGCTGCTAAAAATGTAGAGGCCAAAAACAGGGCACGGAAATTGAAGTCAAGCGTTCTAAAACAGATTTTTGACAACTTTCTGGTCAAAAATTTTATATTGCTGATGCTCAAGCGAATGTTGAAGAAAAGTTTTAGACTAAAAAGCAATTAAAATTTCATAAAAAAGTTCTGAAAATGGCAAGCAATATGTATCAGTGGTAACTAATGGACTATAGGAATGTCTATAGTCTGGAATATAGAGCGTCTGTACAATGTCTATATTCCGATATATAGTGCGTCTATAGCCTGAATCAGTGTCTATATTCTGGACTATAAAGCGTTTATAGTATGATCTATAGAACGTTAATAGTTTAGCCAATAGTACGTCTATAATCTGGACCATAGAGCGAATAAATTCTTGATTATATCTATAAACTTTAAAGCGAATATAGTCTGGACTATAATATGACTACGATCTGTTTTAAATAGAGAAAATTAGCTGGATTGTGGATGGATTATAATCTGTACTATAATTTGGAAAATCGGCTGGAATATACAGTAATTATAATTATAAATATAAGTGATTATAATCTGGACTTAAATACGACTATAGTCTGGACTGTAGAGTGAATATTGACAGGAATATAGAGTGGAAAATTGATTAACAATTATCTGAACTGTAGAGTAACTATAGTGTGTTGGGACTATTATTTGGACTATAAAAACGATTATATTCTGGACTATAAAACAACTATAGTCTGGACTATAGAGAGAGCGTCTTTAGTCTAGACTGCATAGTGTCTGATCTTTGTTAACTTTGCTTGTATAGAATTTTACAATCTAAATTCCTACTAAACGACAAAATCAAATTTAATCAAATAATATTTATTAATAACGAAATAAATAAATTATCTCATATTAGTTTTCTTTTTAAGACATTTAATTAATTAACATTACATTTAGTATTGCATAATTATCATTAGTATTTTAACTTCAACATATCGTGACTTAGACATTCAAATTTCAAATATATTTAATTTTGCACAATTTCATTTACATTTTGTTTGAAGCAAAAAAAAACTACATAAATGTTTAATAATTAAACTACATTTCATTTTATTACACCAGTTTTAACTTATGCCAGACATTAAAACGCATAAAAACACTTTAATCAAATAATTTCAAATATTCATCTACTCACTTCCAAAAAAAATAAGTAAAAATAAAAATAAACAAACATTTAAATTATTTAGTTTAATTATTTTAATATGAAATTATCATTTAGCATATCAGATAACAGTTAATTAAATCTTACAGTCAGATTAACAGTTGATTAAGATCTTGTTAACATTTTAAGCTGTAACTGCTGATATTTTACTCTCTCTGTTAATGATTTAACAGTTTTTTAAATTAATATTTATTGAAAATCGTGACATTGAAAATGTAAACGTTTTGGCTTCATTCAAAATGCAAAACGTTCCAATTTCCACTGTTTTATCGGAAACTTAAACAATTAACAGATGTTTTACAATTTAAGTCGCCCTAATTTTTTTCACATTAATTTTAAAGCTTTTAATTTAAACGTTATCTTATCAACTTCTATTTGCCTTTTCAAAATCACACTACTCTTACTACAACTCTGTGAGACTGAATTAGCCAAGACAAGAAACCAAATCATGGTGGATTTCTAACATTATTACGAATGACTAAACGTTGGATAAAATAGTTATTGCCTCCAGTATAGAGCGATTATAATATGAACTACGGAGAGACTATAATCTGTCTTTTGAGGACTATAATCTGGACTATAGAATTTCAAAAGCATGAACTATAGAACAATTAATTTATAAATTATAGAGTGAATATAATCTAAACTGTACTGCTTCAATAGTCTGAATTATATAGGGACTTTTATCAGGGTTATAGAGGTATTAGAGTCTGGTGAATAGAGCCCTTATAGCCTTGACTAAACAGCGAGTATAATCTGAACTATTGAGGTACCATATCTTGACAATAGAGCGACTCAAGTTTGATCAGTAGATGGACCATAATCTAAACCATAAAGCAACTAAAGCGTAAACTAAATTCTGAATTATATATCGTTTATGGTCTGAATTTCAAAGAAACTATAATCAGGACTATAGAGTCTTCGCATTATAGTTACTATAGTCTATATTATACATTGATTATAGTCAGGATTATACATCTACTATAATTTGATCTATAAAAAGATTAAAATCTAGACTAAAGAGCGAATATAGTCTAAATTATAGAGCGAGTATGATTTAGTCAATAGAGCGAATATTATCTGGAGAATAGAACGACTTTTATCTGGACTATCGAGCAACTACAGTCTGAATTACAGAGAGGCTATAGTTTAATCTATAGAGCGACTGTATTCTGGACTGTAGAACTAACATATTCTGGATATTAGAGCTAATTTGACATAGGGCTTTGTGTGGATATCAGAGCTACTATAGCCTGAACTATAGAGCAATTATATTCTGGTTATAGAGCCCTAAAGTCTGAACTGTAGACTGGGGATTAAAGGGCGAATATTATATGGATTTTAAGGTAATTATAATTAGATTATAGAGCAGCTATAATGAATATAGAACAAATATATTCTATAAAAAGAGTCATTATCTTCTGGACAATATAGCGTCTCCAACTGAATCTTTGATCGATTACAGTATGGATGTTAAAGTAACTGTAGTTTTTATTATAAAAAAACTATATTTTGGAAAATAAAGTTACATCATTCTTTACGTTAGAGCTGCTATATAGTCTTGCACTTATAGATTCTGGACTCTATAGTCTTGTATATAGATCGGCTACAATTTCTATTATAAATCGTTAACACAATTTTAATTGATTTAATATTTTATTCACATTAATAAATATCCTAAAACTACAACAATACTGTTCATTAATAACGCATTTACAATACCCAAAGCTGTCACTCTCTCCCCGGCATTACCCTCCAATATATCCTCCCACCAAGTCCATTCACCACCAAAATTAGCCGGATCACAACGATAATCTGTAGGTTTATTATTAATTGCATGAGCATTTTCTCTAAAATGCTCAATTCTCTCCAGCATGTCAGTTAAAATCTTGGAATTTTTATATTTTTCATATAAATTCTGTTGTTCACATGGATCGCTATCTAAATCGAATAAGCAAGGGGACTCCAAGGGATTGCAGGCGATACCTTCAGTGGAATTTTCATATAAACATTTAACTAAAGCTAAATCGCGCATTTGTGTTATATTGTGATTTGCGGAGGAGGTTAATTTATGTAACTCTTGCCAAACGGGTGAACGTTTTACTAAATCTTCGTAGAAAGGTGAGCGAGGATCAATTTGTGAAGAATTTGTGGGAGGTCTTTGAGAAAGCCAATTATCGTAAAGGCCTTGTTGGGTGGTGCCATTAATATATTTCCATTTGCCTTTGCTATAGACCTCGTATTGGAATATCTCATCTATGTTATGGAGAATTTCACGTTCCACCGATTCGTAGCCATATTTAAGGGCAGACCATAAATTCAGACCATCCAATTTGAGAGAATCGAGATCTAAAAATATATTAGCGGCAGCTGTCAAGGTGGGTAGTAAGTCTGCTATATAAATAGGTTGATTCCAAATAGTACCCAGTTTCTCTAATTGTGTGGACCATATGGCTGCCGAGGATCTAATGCCGCCCTCCCAGGGAGAATTTTTTTGCTGAAGGCAAAAGGAAAGTTTGTTTTTTATTTTATTTTTTGTTTTAAGATTTAATTTAATACTCACCCCTCTAAAGGGATAATTGGAGGCTGTGGTGGCATGCATACCCACGCTGGGACCACCATTATCCGATAAAAATAATAGTATAGTATTATTCAGAACCCCCTTCTTAGCTAATCCTTTAACCACCAAACCCACACTTTCATCCAGTTTAGACATCATGGCAGCATAAATACGTCTCTCGGGATTTTCTATATAAGAAAATTTCTCAATTTCTTGTGCTGGGGCCTGCAGAGGTATATCATCATTAGCACTATGGGGCGCCATATGACTTAAGATCATAAATAAAGGTTTCATTTGGAAATTGTGATCCCGTATACGTTTCAAAGCTGCATTAGTTAAAAGGTCTGTGACATAAGTGCCATTGCCTTCGTAAGTAGGTTTTAGATTATCACGAAAATCATGACCCCGGGAATAATTTTGAGCCTAAAATCGTTTTTAAATTAATTTTAAAGGATTTTTTTTTAATTCGGAAATCTTAACTCACAAATTGTTCCATTGTCTGATCGTAGTAATCAACATATGAACCCAAATAACCATAATGTTGATCGAATCCCCTCAAAGTGGGCGTGTAGGCTTTGCGAGACATACCCAAATGCCATTTTCCAATGAGGGAGGTATAATAACCATGTTGTCGAAATATTTCCGCCATAGTGGTCTCATTTAATGGCAAACTCCAGGGTTGATCATTCACAATAACATAATGTTGCATGCCCGTATTAATGGGATATTTTCCCGTTAATAAAGCCGATCTTGAGGGTGTGCACATGGAGGATGTATAAAGATTATTAAGTATTACCCCACTATAGGCCAAAGCATCTATGTTGGGTGTTAGGAACTCATTAGAGCCACGAAAGCTGACATCATCGAAACCCTAAAATTAAATCGCTAATTTGGTCCTTCGTTTCTCATATTATCGGCCAAAAATACTCACCATATCATCTGCCATTATTATGACAATATTTGGTTTTCCCTTCTCCTCAAAGGCCTGACATTTGAAGCAGGTTAATAGCATTAGCCCCCATAAATAGTTAAGTCTCATCTTAATTTCTTTATCTCTAGATCTTCATTTATTAAATGGCGCCTAGAAAAAAGATTTAAATAAAGAATTAAGCACGTTTTGTTTTAAGTAAACATAAGTAATTTGTTTAATTAGTCTTTGTTACTAAATTAAAGGGGATTTTAAGTTCCACTATTATTTCATTTGTTTAAATATTTAATTTTTTTAATTTATTATTTATTTAAAATATTTAGATTTAGAAAAACTGATAATAAATTCGTTAAGAAAAAATCACCAGAACTAAAATAAATAATAAACGTCTTTGAAAAGTCGTTAAATAGTGAATGATTAAGTGATTTGAAAGTGAAAACTTTTTTCAGAGGAAATTAACGTTTTTTTTAGTATTGAAAATAATATAAAGTGAAGTTCCTGATCATAAACGTCATAGTCGAGGCTTTTGATTAACTAAAGACTCCACTACAGATAGGAAATATCTTAGTCAATATAAAAAGACTTTTATGGAGTTATAGTGCAGCCTAAGGAGTTAGATGAAAAAATTCTAAACACACGTTTTTTATTAAAACAATTAATTAAAAAAGTGTTATTTGATTTTCTTAAGATCAAGTTACCTTTCAAAATCCTCTCAGTTTTTATGTTTAATGTTTGATTAAATTGGGCGATCAGAAAAGGGTGCGTACTAAAATTATTAAATATTTTCAATAACATCCAACTTGGTGCTACAAAAAGTTGGTCAAGCATTCAAAAGACTGCCTGATCTAATGAAGGTAGATGGAATGGTCCACATGATGTTTCTAAAACTAAACAGTTGAAAGGATTTTCAAAAGAGAGCTCCCAACACAACCGTTAGGAATGCAGCCCGATAAGCTCAGTGTTGGCACTTTTTGGTACGTGAAATAAATCCTAAAACAGACAAGACTCAAAAAGTTCCTGACAGAACAGCAGTTATAAATTTAGAAACCCAAAAAATCAAGGACATTGAAATCAAGTTTTCAAAAATATATGTTTTTGCAGCATAATGGAATTACTGTCCGATGTTTCGCCACTTTCCCATAATTTTAAGTTACGGATGCTCGAGGGAGTGTTGAAGAAAATTCCCATTGAGTTTTTGGTATGACAAACAGTATGGGATTGCGGAAAAGGAATCATATCAAGTTATGTGAATATTTATAAGACTTTATAATGTGTCCACATAGTTTTGGCCTGAATTGTCATCCTGTCACTACGGCAAACAAGTCCTTGAGTGATACAAGAGCAATAATTTGGTATTTGTACCAAGAGAGTCAAATCCTTCAAACTGCCCGGAGCTAAGACCAGTGTAGAAATATTGGGCTCTCGTTAAAAGAGTAATGAAGTGCACCAAGAAGGTGGTCTAAAGTGTGTTCGATGAAGATAAGTATAATCAGGTTATAGCGATTACTACAATC
Source organism: Cochliomyia hominivorax (assembly GCA_004302925.2). Classification (NCBI taxonomy): domain Eukaryota; kingdom Metazoa; phylum Arthropoda; class Insecta; order Diptera; family Calliphoridae; genus Cochliomyia; species Cochliomyia hominivorax. The sequence goes on along the minus strand of PYHX02000413.1, from coordinate 94,812,419 downwards.
AGATTATAGTGAGAATTATAACAAGATTATTGTGAGGACTATTGCCAGAGTGTACTGTACTGGCCATACTGTACTGAGGAATATAGATAGTAAGGACTGTAAAATCAGATTGAAGTGATGACTATAATTATATTATAGTAAAGATTATAATCAGATTATAGTTAGGATTATATCCAATTTATAATGAGAATTATGATCAAATTTTAGTAAATACAATAACCAAATTATAGTGATGACTGCAATTAGATTATAGTAAGCACTATAACAGGATTTAAGTGAAGACAATAACCAAATTATAGTGATTAGTATGATCAGTTAATAGTGAGGATTATAACCTAATTATAATGAGGATTATAACCTGAATAAAGTGTATTAAAACTAAGGATTATAAGCAGATTATAATGAAGACCATACCAGGTTATAATGATGAATACAAAGAGATTGTATTTATGACTGTGATCGTTTTATAGTGAGGATTACAACCTGATTATAGAGGGAACTATAACCAGGTTATAGTGAGGACTACAACCTGATTATAGTGAGGAATATAATCAGATTATAGTATTGTCTATATCCAGATTATAGTGAGTACTATATTCAGATCACAGTGAGAACTATAAGGAAGTTATAGTGAGGACAACAATTAGATTATTGTGAGGACTAGAAATGATTATGAATTTAATGTTCTCAAATAAAACTTGTTTTGTCTTAAAACTTCGTATTATGTGAGTTAAAGACATTTTTATCTTTAAATGTAAATTTTTCGACTTTTTTTTGCATTTGATCTCAGATTAAACTTATTTTCGTTTTAATTATTTTATTTTTATATTTAGTGCATGTTTAATTATGTTAAAATCTTAAATTAAAGATTATTTTGTAAAACATTTTACATTGAGCGAAAAAAATAGGTTTTAGAGGTTATATTTTTATTTATTTTCAACTTTTTTTCATTATAAAACAAGAAAATCTCACGTTATGATAATTAAATTTTATTTTAAATTTTAATTTAAACAAATTTAAATATTTAATTATATTGAAATATGTTTGTATATATTTTTTTTTTTGCAAATAACAGAAGTCTATAATTTTTTAAAGCGATCGAGAGGGAGATAAATGGTCAATGAATTTTGTATACCAAATTATTGGCATCTTATCGATTTAAAGCGGATTTTAAAGTTCTTTTCAAATTCCCACAGTTTGTCATTATTGGGGGAGTTTAAACTTTAAATTGCAATTATTTGGTGATTCTTTTTTAATTTATGGAAATTTTATTTGTTTTTTGTTAAAAAAAAGATTAAAATCTTTTAAATATAAAATTAAAGTTATTTGTTCATATTTTTTTACAGTTAAAATGCATTGAGCTGCCAATTAATTGTAATTGAAAATAATCCACCATAACCGTTAATCTGTTGTTGTTGTTCTATTGTTAAATTATCGATTATATTCGCTTTTTTTACATTCTAGTGGAAATGTTTTTTTTTTTTTTTTTTTTTTTTTTTTTGTAAATTATTTGTTTTTGGGTTTTTTGTGTAGATCACTGATTTTATAACTTTTTTTTATTTTAACAATTAAAAATCAAGATTTTTTTTTTGTAAGCACGCACCCCTTCTTTTTTTTGTAGTATTTTTATTATTACAAATTTATCACTATCAAATGCGATCGTTTTGAATAGTTAATTATTTAGTTTTAACTAATTTAATGATCGTGTTTATTTTTAATATTGACTTTTTGCTTCAAACTCTCGTTCAAGAATGTTCAACTAACTAAAATTGATAAACGTTTTATTATGGTTAATGAAAGTTCAAAAGAGATTTATTCAATTTTATTAATTTATCTCTTGTTGTTTGTTTTGATTTTTATGCGATCACTCTCTCTCTCTCTCTCCCTCTTTAAAAATAGAGTAAGAAAATGAGAGTAAGTAATAAAGAAAAAGAGATTAATGCATACAGAAAGAGTTTAGGTAATTAAAAGTCAGGGCTGGAGAAATATTCTTATTTAGAACAAAATAACTTTAATTCAAGATCTCTTGAAAAACATAAAAAATTCTCAGGAAATAAAAAAAATAAATATTTTGAAAGTATTTCCATTCAAATGAAAAAAGTGTCCAATAGATGAATCCAAAATGGTCTAAAAGTATATATGGTTTAAAAGTAAACACTTATAGCTTTCTCTTGGTAGATAAATTTTCTTAAGCCCTTTTAGTCCTGAAAAGTTCTATACCCTTAAACTTTAAATTTGATTAACATATAAATAAGAAAATTTTGAAATTACTTTCACTCAAATAGAAAATATGTTTAAGCGATGGGTCCAAATAGGTGTAACAGTATATATGGAATAAAAGTAAACACTTGATGCTTTATTTTGGTGGTAAATTTTTTCTTAACCTTTCTAACCTTCAAAAGTTCATTTCAACTAAACTTTAAATTTTAGTAAAATATTCATAACAAAATTTTGAAGGTAACTTCATTCAAATGGAAAAAAGTATTAAAAGTTGTACTCAAAGTAGTCTAAAATTATATATGAAATAAAAGCCAACACTCATAGCTTTCTTTTGGTATTAATCTTTTTCAATGTCTGCCAAACCTTTAAAGTTCTACACCATTAAACTTTAAGTTAAGGTAAAATATGAAGAATTAAATATTTAAAGTGTTTTTATTCAAATAGAAAATGTGTTAAACGGATGGGTCCGAATAGGTCTAAAATTTTATATGGGGTAAAAGTAAACACTCATAGCTTTCTTTTGGTAGTAATAGTATTTTAAATCATTTATTTTTTCAGAAGCTCTACAGCAATATATCTTAAATTTGCTTTTAAATATAATACTGGCGGACTAAAATTATTCACACAAAGCACATAAATGTGACCGCGATCTCATATAAGTTTCTTAAACATCTTTATCTTACCAACACGAGAGAAGGAAATCCAGTTCATTTATCGTTAATAGTTTTCCGGGAAAGAAGCATTAACTTCTGAGCAAATAAAAATTATTTTCTGTTTATAAAATATTATAACTCGTGTGTTTTTAACAGTTTACTAGGCTCACAATTAGAGCTACTTCCAGTCCATTTTTTAGGCAACCAAAGCTTCAATATGTTTACTGTTATTTACAGTAATATTTTGTAATATTTTGCAAAATAAGCTTTATTTGTGAGCACTTTTGCTAAAAATCTAGAAAATAATATTTTAAGGTAAAAATTTTTATAACTCTCAAAATACTGTATTTTCAGATAAAATAGGTTTTATTTGTGAAGAATTTTTTTTAAATCATATGAATTTATATGTATAGATGTGAAAATTTCCATAAATAATACTCTTTTGGACAAAATTATCTTAATTTGTGTTCATTTTCAAAAAAAAATTCAAAATTAAAATTTATAGTAAAAAAAATTATAAATCCTGAAATAAAATATTTTTGGCTAAAAGAAGCATAATCTATGATTAATAACATATTCGAATTTTTAAATCCTGAACTTGAGAACCTCAGTAAGTACTGAGATTTTGCCCAAAATAAGCTTGATTAATGATCTTTTTTTTACCTAAAAATCAATTTTTGAATTAATCAAAGTCTTTAAATCGCTAAATAAAAGGTTTTTGATTTAAATAAACTTAATTTGTGATCAATTTAATAGTTGTCAAATAAAGTCAAAAAAGTCAGAATTTTGTAAATATAGCATTTTTTGACTAAAATAACCTTAAACGGTGAACATCTTTTTAAAACTTTAAAAATTCATATTTAACGTTAAAAAAGTTTCTAACTTAGTAAAGAGTGAGCTTTATCTGTGATCACTTTTAAAATAAATCTGATAAACCTATTTTATGATAAGTATGTCTGTAATTCCATCAAAAAGACCAGAATTTATCAAATTAAGCTTAATTTGTGATCATTTTATCAAAAAATAAAAAACGTTTTATTTAAAATGCATTTAATTTGTGATAAATGTGAAAGTCCATATTTAAAGTTAAAAACTTTATAAATCTATATTTTTTTGATGAACGAAGCTTAATCTGTGATCATTTTGTAAAAATCAAAAAATAAATACTTTAAATTAAAGTAAACTCATAAAATGAAACGTTTTGAGTCAAAATAAGCTTAATCAGTGATCAGTTAAAAAAAGTAGACATTTTAAGTAAAAAACTTTAATTTAATAATAAACTTTGATCAATATGATTGAGCACAAAAATAAATATTTGAAGTTAAAAACCTCTAACTGTGATCACTTTTGTGAAAATCCAAAAATCTTCCTAAGACTGCAAATATGGCGTTTTTTTCGCAAAATAATCTTAATCTGTGATCCTTTTTATAAAATTTCTAAAATCCATATATAAAAATTAAAAATTATTTTTAATTAAAAGTTTTTGGAAAAATTTTTGTCAATTCCGATAGCATCACTTTTTCCAGCCCTGCTTCTTAGTGGTAAATAGAGAGAGAAAGATTGTGAGAGTGAGATAATTAGAGTTACCAGATTAAAGTTTTTATGATTCCATGTTTTGAAGAATAAAATCTACTTAAATAAAACTCATTTTTTATTAATTTTTATAAATTTATTTAGGTCTTTTACGGAGGAATATAATTCAAGATTTTTTTGGAGAACTGCCAGATTTTACACTATAATTCCGTCCTACAGGGTGGTGAATTATAATCACATTCCAAAATATCTGTGAATAAAATTAAAGTACATTTTAAAGTCCGGCCTTTAAAGAAATTCATTTTTTTACTTACAATTAGTTACGGGAACCTCCAAATAATTCGTCCAGGTGCAATCATGTCTTGATGGGTCATTATCTATAACACTGCCCCCTATACGAGGACTTAAAGCTGTTAATCTCAATTCCTCTGCTCTATTTTTCAATTCCCTTAATTTCTTTTGATATTGAGGCTGTTTTGCCAAATTATTTTGCTCACAGGGATCTAACCAAATATTGAAAAGACATTCCTCCTTTAGAGGATCGCAATCTGGTCCCACTTTACCACACTTTATTTCAGCCTGAGAACGTAGATTTTGAATTTTTAGGGCAGTTAAAGGTTTTTCCGCAAATTTATTTAATGCTTGATGAGCCAGAGAATTTTGTATGGTTTGCACATATTCCCGATCACGAGGATCGGTTATATTGGGATTTCGGTTTAATAGAACATGGTCATAATTTCCTTGTATGGTGGTACCCTGAATATATTTATATTGTCCCTTCATAAAAGATTTGACTTGATATATTTCATCTAAAAAGTGAACTATTTCACGTTCTTTAGAGGGTGAGAGTAGTGTGTCCCCTTTGGAATTCACTAAATCGGTCCATTGATTTAAACCATCCAAATTTAATTGTCTAGAGTTTAAGGGGATTTTGGCTGCCGCTGCTAAAGTGGGTAACCAATCTCCTACATATAAAGGTAATTGGTGAATAGAGTTACGGTTTTTGATTAAAGGACTCCAAATGGCGGCGGGCACTCGTATGCCTCCCTCCCAGGGGGAATTTTTTTGCTACAGAATTTTAATTTATTAAAAATTCTAAATAAATTTCAATTTGTTCAAAGTCTCACCCCTCTAAAAGGCCAATTGGATCCGGTATTATTAAATAATCCCGCTGAAGGGGCTCCGTTATCGGAATAGAATAAAATAATGGAATTCTTCAATTTTTGGGCCTTATCCAAAGCTTTTATTATTCTTCCCACACTTTCATCCAATTTAGAGGCCATGGCTGGAAAAATAAGGAATAAGAAATGAATTAAAATTCATTTAGGTTTAACTTACCCGCATAGGTCCTTCTTCTCACATCGGGTATATAAGAAAACTTTTCAATTTCCTTTTCAGGAGCCTGCAAAGGTTCATTATCATTAGCCGTATGCATGGCTAAATGACTGACCATTAAAAATAATGGTTCCGAAGATTTACTATTCAATATAATATTCTCAGCTTCTTGGGTAAATAAATCGGTTACATATCGGCCTTCCGGCACACATTCCAAATCCAAATTACGACGAAAATCATAACCCATCGAATAATTAGTCTGAAATGAATTTTATCTTTTAAAATACAAAAAATAATCCAAATTTTTGTCTTCTCAATATACCGGCATTTTTGATCTCATTCTAAAATAATCAACATAGGCCCCCCAATAACCATAATGTGAATCGAATCCATTATACAGGGGTGTAAACTCTTTGCGGGCTAAACCCAAATGCCATTTACCCACCAGATGGGTAGCATAACCCTGAGACTGAAATATTTCAGCCATAGAAGTGAAATTTTCTAAAATCCCCCAGGGTTCCTCATTGACGATAACATAATGTTGGGTCCCTTAAAAAATTCCGAAAATACTGACAGTCGTTCATTAGCTTTTAATAGAATTTTCGTTGAACTTACCTGTATGTATGGGATAGAGCCCTGTTAAAAGTGATGCTCTAGAGGGGGTACACATGGGCGGGGTGTATAAACGATTCAGAATTTTACCATGATAAGCCAAAGCATCTATGTTGGGAGTTAAAAATTCCCTGGCTCCCCGAAAACTCACATCATCAAAACCCTAATAAAAAGAGACAGGAAAAATCCATAAAATTGTAATTCAGAAAATAATACGATTTTATTAAAATAACTTTAATCTGTGAAAATGAGTCTAATCTGAGATTATTTTTCTGGAAATCTAGAAATTTATTTTTAAGTCAAAAATTTTTTCAGCCAAAATAATCTTGATATGTGATCACGACAAAAATTAAAAAATGAGCTTAACCTGTAAAAAGGAGCCTAATCTGTGATCAGTTTTATGTAAATGCAAGAATTATCTTTTAAGTTAACTTTTTTTAAGACAAAATGTGATCACGACGAAAATTAAAAAATATGCTTAAGCTGTGAAAATGAGTTTAATCTGTGATCACTTTCATGGAAATCTTAAAATTAAAATTTTAGTAAATTCCTTTTTAGTAAAAATTAACATGTAATAAATTATGAAATCATTATAAAATTGAATTCGAAGTGAAATTGCAATATCTCCAAAAATATTGACTTTATGTATAAAATAACTTTTATTTGTGATAAATTTTTTAAGAATCAAAAATTTGTACAAAAGGAAAATTTTTGTTTAAATGGTTTCTGGCTCACCAAATATTGCTTTAATTATGAAAATAAGTATAATCTGTGATCGAGATTAAAAAATCATTTTAAAGTGCAAAGTTAAAGTGAACAAATAAAAAGATCGTTTAACAATTAAAATGAACCTAAAAGGTTAAAATCGTCAATAACTCGATCAATATTGCGTTTTTTACCAAAATAAGCTTAATTTGGGATCATTGTTAAAAAAATTCAAAAATCGTTATTAAAATGAAGTTAAAAATTAAAACCTCTAGAAATAAGTAAATAGTGCATTTTTTTACCAAAAAATCTTAATTTGTGATCACTTTCATAAAAAACCATATTTGAAGTTAAAATCTTTCTACATCAATAAATATTGTGTTTTTTGCTTAATTTGGGAAAATTTAAAAAATCCTTGTAAAAGTGAAATTTACAGTTAAAAACATGTTTACTCGGAAAATACTGTAATTTTGGCTAAAATCTTTTTAGATCATTAAATTTTTTGCTAAATAAGCTTAATCTGTGATCACTTATGTTAGGATCCAAACACCTATATAAAATAAAATTTAAAGTTAAAAACTTCTTAAACTTACGAAATACTACGTTTTTGACCAAAATAAGCTTAATTTGTGATCACGACAAAAATCCTTGTAAAAATAAATTTTTAAATTAAAAAAATTCATAACTCTGAAAATATAGAGTTTTTCACGAAAATCAACCTAATCTGTGATCACTTTTACAAAAATTCAAAAATTTAAAAAAAAAATTTATTTAAAGTTAAAAATCTCTATAGCTCATGAAATACCGTTATTAAAGATATTGAAATCTTATAATTATTTCATAAATTGCAAAAAAGGCAAAAATCTGTGATTGTTTTTATTAAAAAAAAATATTTTTTTTAATTTTTACTTTTTAACTTTAATTATCTTTATGATATTCAATAAACATAATTATTACTTTTGATTTTTGTTGATTTTGGTTGCATTCACAAATTAACGTCATTTTTTATGAGTTAACCTGAGATCTAAATTATTTAATATTTTTATTATTAGAAATAGAATAATAAAAATATTGAATAATTAAAAAAAACAAAAACAAAGAAATGGGGAAGTAAAATTTAACGAGGGTCAAGAGAAAAACACAAGGATCCTCTCAATAAGTATCACACAAAGCAAAATCCTTTCTAGGATTTTTTTGTCCAACAAATTCATTGAACAGTTTTTTAAATTAAGTTTATGTTAATTTTACTCTCTTCTCTCCACTTTAATTTTAATACTCCCTTTTCCTCTCTCACCATATCATCCGCCATAATGATCACTATATTTGGTCTTTTATTATCCTTTCCCAGGACATTTGCTTTAATCCCCACCATGATGCATAATATTATCCAAATTTTATACAACATTTTTCGTTATTTTATCTTTTTCACTCGATTTAATTCGTTACAACTTTAATTTAACACCTTATTTTCTATACTGATCTTATTGAGATCTTTTGATTTAACATTTTAATTCAAGTTCAACAAAATTTGTTGAATTTTTTTTATTATTGTTGTGCTTTTTTTATAATTATTGTTATTAAACAAATATTAATAAAAGACATTATTTTGTCAATTAACTTTATTTATTTGTTTGAGTCTTGCAAAACATTTTTGTCTTATTTCACAGTTAAAGATCTAAAAGTGCTAAAGATATAACGAGAGAGAGTTTTATATTCGGCAGTTTTAAATACCCTACAATAGAATGACTATAAACTTAACTGTAGTTCAAGTTAAAAACATTCACGACTCTTTGATTTTTTAATAAAATAAGCTTAATCTGTGATCACTTTTAAAAATCATCAAAACTCATTATAAAAATTAAATTCCAATGTTAGAAATCTCTATTACTCTATGAATATTCTTAATCAGTGATTACTGCGTTCGGAACCAAATAAGTATAATCTGTGATCATTAAAAAAATCCGAAAATCTTTTTAAAAATAAATTTTAAAGTTTAAAAACTACTATAACTTAGAAAATATTGCAACTTAAATGAAAATAAGCTTAATTTGGGATCTCTTAACAAAAGTCCTCGATTTGTTTCTCACCAAAATTAGTTTTTGAAAAAATCGTTCTTTTAATTTCATTTTGAGTTAAAAACCTACATAACTCAATAAATATTGTGTTTTTGACCAAAATAAGCATAATTTGTGATCAATTTAATAAAATTTCAAATACCGTTATAAAAATGTATTTTGTAATGGGTAGAACTCAGTAAAGGATATGTCTATGATTAAAATATGTTTAATATGTGATCACTTTTAGTAGAATAAAAACTTCAGACTTTAATCCTGATTATAGTTCAGACTATATATATAGTCCATAGTCTACCATACTATAGTCCATAGTCTGGACTATAGGGTGATAGTTAGAATATAGTCATTATTATAATGATGACTATATTGTTACTATAGTTCAGACTATAGTGCTTACTACATTCCAGATTTTAGTGTAGACTTTTGTGCGGAAATTGTAAAATTTATAGCCCAGACTATAGATCAGACTATAGTCCTATCTATTGTCCTACACTACTTCAGATTATTTTGCAAACTATAGTTCAAACAATAGTCCAGATTATTGTATATACTATGGCCCACACTCCACACTATAATCCAGGCTCCAGGCACCAGACTATAGTCTAGAATTTGGTCCAGACTAAAGCGCAGACTAAAATCCACACTAAATTTCAGACTGTAATCCAGACTTTAGTCCTGATTATAGTGAAGCTTATAGTCCAGACTTTAGTTCAGACTATAGACTAAAGTCATGACTATAGTCCTTACTATTGTCGAGACTATTGATCAGACTATAGTACAGGCTGTAGTCTAGATAAAAGTCTAGATTTTAGTTCAGACTAAAATCCAGACTAAAGTTCAGACTAAAATCCAGACTAAAGTTCAGACTAAAGTTCAGACTATAGTTCGGACTATAGTTCAGACTACAGTTCGGACTATAGTTCAGACTATAGTTCGGACTATAGTTCAGACTATAGTTCGGACTATAGTTCAGACTATAGTTCGGACTATAGTTCAGACTATAGTTCGGACTATAGTTTAGACTATAGTTCAGACTATAGTTCAGACTATAGTTCAGGCTATAATTCAGACTATAGTTCAGACTATAGTTCAGACTATAATTCAGACTAAAGTTCGGACTATAGTTCAGACTATAGTTCGGAATATAGTTCAGACTATAGTTCGGAATATAGTTCAGACTATAGTTCAGACTATAGTTCAGACTATAGTTCAGACTATAGTTCAGACTATAGTTCAGACTATAGTTCAGACTATAGTTCAGAGTATAGTTCAGACTATAGTTCGGACTATAGTTCAGACTATAGTTCGGAATATAGTTCAGACTATAGTTCGGACTATAGTTCAGACTATAGTTCGGACTGTAGTTCAGACTATAGTTCGGACTATAGTTCAGACTATAGTTCGGACTATAGTTCAGACTATAGTTCGGACTATAGTTCAGACTATAGTTCGGACTATAGTTCAGACTATAGTTCGGACTATAGTTCAGACTATAGTTCGGACTATAGTTTAGACTATAGTTCGGACTATAGTTCAGACTATAGTTCGGACTATAGTTCAGACTATAGTTCGGACTATAGTTCAGACTATAGTTCGGACTATAGTTCAGACTATAGTTCGGACTATAGTTCAGACTATAGTTCGGACTATAGTTCAGACTATAGTTCGGACTATAGTTTAGACTATAGTTCGGACTATAGTTCAGACTATAGTTCAGACTATAGTTCAGCCTATAGTTCAGACTATAGTTCAGGCTATAATTCAGACTATAGTTCAGACTATAGTTCTGACTATAATTCAGACTAAAGTTCATACTATAGTTCATACTATAATTCAGACTATAGTTCAGACTATAGTCTAAGCTATAGTCCATATTATTGTCCAAAGTATAGTCCATATTATACTTTAGGCAACAGACTATAGTGAAGAATAAAGTCCAGACTGTACTCCAGGCACCAGACTATAATACAGACTATAATCCGGACTTTAGTCTTAGTGAAGACTATAGTTCAAATTTTGTTACAGACTAAAATCCAGACAAAGTCAAGACTATAGTCCTTACTATTGTCGAGACTAAAGTCCAGGCTACTGAATGATGCTACATTCAGGATGACAAACTTATTTTACTCCCATTTATCTCTTGTGTTGCAAATGAGTAATAAAAAAAGAAAATTGTGTTTAAAATGTTAAATTTATTTGTTATTATTTTTATAAATATTTAATTTTTATTTAAGACAAAATAAATTATTTCTTTGCACTCTTTTCTCCTTTTCCCTTTACCCTTTTTAAAAACGGGGGGGGGGGAATTTTTAACACGAGTTAAATTTATTTACTTTAATGCAGAACTTTTGAATCGAAGTATTTGAAATTATTAGTTAAACTCATTATTAATAAATTAATTGTAATTAAAGCAGATTTAATTAATGTTATTTTAAATTTGATAACTGAAGTTTATAGTCCTATCGCTTGCAAGTTGCCGTATTATAGTCACAAGATAAAATATCTGAAAATTTACAAGAAATAATTTTCACTCTCTCCCTCTCTCTCTTCTCTCTCTCTTTATATATTTACATTCAAAATACTCACTTTGTTGAATTGATTCCTCCAAAAAATTTGTCCAAATACAATCATGTCTGGAAGGATCATTATCTATAAAACTTCCACCATAAAGAGGTCTAACGGAAGATTTTTCTAATTGTTTAACTCTCTCCCTTAACTCTCTTAATTTCTCTTGATATTGAGATGCTTTAGCTAAATTATTTTGTTCACAGGGATCCAACCAAATATTGAAGAGACATTCCTCTTTAAGAGGATTACAGTCTGGACCCAATTTACCACATTTTATTTCAGCTTGAGATCGTAAATTTTGAATTTTGTGAGGACTTAAAGGTTTCTCATTAAATTTATCTAAAGCTTGATAAGCCAAAGAGTTTTGTATATATCTCACATAATCCCGATTACGAGGATCACTAACATTAGGATTTCGGTGTAATAAAACATGATCATATTGGCCTTCAATAGTTGTACCCTGAATATATTTATAATCACCTTTCATAAATGACTTCACTTGTAATATATGATCCAACATATGAGGTATCTCACGATCTTTGTGGCGTGAAGTTAAGGTATCGGTTTTGGAATTTACCAAATCGGGCCATTGATTTAAACCATCTAAATTCAATTTAGAAGAGTTCAAAGGAATTTTGGCTGCCGCTGCTAAAGTTGGTAACCAATCCGCTAAATACAAAGGTAACTGGTGTATAGAGTTACGATTTTTGATTAAAGGACTCCAAATAGCGGCGGGCACTCTTATGCCTCCCTCCCAGGGTGAGTGTTTTTGCTGAAGTATACAATTTTTTTAACTATAAAAATAAATTCAACATTATTTTAAAAATTACCCCTCTTAAAGGCCAATTTCTGCCCGTATTATTAAATAAACCAGCCGAGGGTCCTCCATTATCGGAATAGAATAAAATAATGGAATTTTTCAATTGTTGTATTTGATCTAAAGCCTTGATAATTCTACCCACACTTTCATCCAATTTAGAGGCCATGGCTTTAAGAAAAAACAATTAGAACTTTATAAAATTTCCTTTACCCTTAACTCACCCGCATAGGTCCTTCTTCTGATATCGGGAATATAAGTAAACTTCTCAATTTCCTGTTCCGGTGCCTGTAAAGGTTCATCTTCATTGGCGGTGTGCATGGCTAAATGTGTCACCATTAGAAATAAAGGTTTTGGAAATTTATTATTCAATATAATTTTCTCAGCTTCTTGGGTAAATAAATCGGTAACATAACTGTTTGGGGGAGCACATTCCAAGTCCAAATTACGACGAAAATCATAACCCATCGAATAATTAGTCTGAAAGTATTTTGATTTAATAAAAGAAACAAAAGGAAAAATCGAATAAAATCTTTACCATATTTTGGACTAAAGTCCGGAATTTAGTTTCTACTAAATCATATAGTTTTACTAAAGTTCGGACTTTAGTTTTTACTAAATTTCGGACTATAGTCTGGGTTATAACCTGGACTCTGCACTATAGCTTAGTTTAGTTTGGAGTGAAGTTTGGACTATAATTTGTACTAAAATCTGGACTATAGTTTATACTAAAGTCCAGACTATCATTGGACTACAGTCTGAACTATAGTTTGGACTATAATAAGAACTGTAGTTTAGATTATAATTTGGACTATAACTCAGATTCTAGTCTGGATAATTGTATGCACCATTGTTTTAACTAATCTGGACTATAGTTTGGACTATATTCTAGCTATGGCCTATAATCGAAACTATAATTTGGACAGTAGTTTGGATTATAGTCTAGACTATAGTATGGACTATGGTCCGGACTGTGGATTAGACTATAATATAGAGTATAGTTTGGACTGTAGTGGTATATTATCTCGACTATAGTGTGTACTGTAGCATGTATTTTAGTCTGGACTATAGTCTGGAATGTAGTCTTAACTTTAATAAGGACTATAGTTTGGACTATGGTTTGGACTATAGTTTACACTATAGTTGCGACTATTGTTTTGACTATATTTTCAATGCCGTCTGGTTTGATTTATAATTAAATTCTGTGCTCTCATTTGGATAATAGACTAGACTTAGGTCTAGTCAGTAGTATGAACTATATTTTATACTATAGTTCGGACCAAAGACTGGACTATATTTTGCTTATTACTTTTAGTTCAAAATCTAAGCTATAATTTAGTCAGTAGATTATTGTGTAACCAGAATTATTGTTTACTTGTTTTTTGATTTTTTGGACCTACCGGCATTTTTGCTGTCATCCTAAAATAATCTATATAACCTCCCCAATAACCATAATGTGAATCGAACCCCTTAAAAATCGGTGTAAACTCTTTTCGGGCCATACCCAAATGCCATTTACCCACTAAATGGGTAGAATAACCTTGTGACTGGAATATCTCAGCCATTGAGGTAATATTTTCTAAAATCCCCCAAGGGTCTTCATTGGATAAAACAAAATGTTGGGTTCCTAAAATGATTTAAAGAAATATTTACAAATTCGATTAAAATATTTTCAAGGATTTTTTTCTTGAAACAAACCTGTATGTATGGGATAGAGTCCCGTTAGCAGGGTAGCTCTAGAGGGTGTACATATGGGTGGTGTGTACAAACGATTAAGGATTTTACCCTGATAGGCTCTATATTGGGAGTTAGATAATCTGAAGCTCCTCTAAAACTCACATCATCGATACCCTGGAAAAATATAATTTGAACATTTCTTTTCTTGGGATTTTCACCTCACTTTGCTATATTCACCATATCATCTGCTATGATTATTATAATATTTGGTGGAGGATTTTCTGAAGCCAGGATGAATTTCCAGTCGTGGCAAATGGTTAATGAAATTATAAAAATTCGAAAAAACATTTTTTTTGAAAGAAAAATTCAAAAGCGCGTGTTTGATCTGCGATCGTTTTCAATACTGAACTCAAAATTGAATTATTTAAAAAAAATATGTTAACAATTTTTTCTTTTTTGAAATTTAACAAAAAAAATCCAGATGGCCGGGTGTGTGTTGGGGGGAGGGGGATTGAAATTTATTTGTTGTTGTTTTTTTTGCAGATTAACAAACAAAAGAGATTTCGTGTTAATTAAGATAAAAACGAAATTAATGTCATAAAGATTTTGAAAATATATATGAACCGAAAAAAAGGGGAATAAAATAAAGGAGATATAAAACAGAATCTTTTCATAAATGTCTGGGTGTTTGAAAAGAACTGTTGAAAGCTTTAAACCCCCCCCAACAAATCAAAATCAAATTACAAGTTTTTAAATTTTAAAAATTTATTTAAAATCTTCTTAAAATCTAATATCCATAAGAAACTTCTCTCTCCCTCTCTCTCCCTCTCTCTCCCTCTCTCTTCCCAATTACCAGTTCAACTTTCTCTTCTCGACTGTTAGCTCACATATAGCATTATGTACTGGTATGGCCAACAATGCAGCCCCTGTTATACCCAAAGAATCTGATTGTATAACAATCGATAAAGCAAATTTTCTTCTTTCCATAGGAATCTCATTGGACATACGATAAAAGGTATTAACATAAGCTCCTCCCCCCAATAAACCCTCCCACAAAGCCATTACAAAACAAATCCATATGGTAGGAGTCTGGGCATAAATTGCTTCCCACAAAAAATAAACAACATTAATAAATTGTAAAACAGCCATTAACCAGGTCCGCTTAAAATGCAATATATTAACCGAGGATCTTGCTATGAAAACCCCTATTTGATAGTCCACATTCAACCAACGATATTGGGCCGCTTTATCCAAAAACGAAATCTCGAAATAAACCAATTCGTACTAAAGGAAACAAAAATATTGATAAATTGAAATCCAATATACATGAAATCCTTTACCAGTCCCTGATTTATAAAATATTCAAAGAGATACACCAACACCAGTGGCACCATATATTTCAATAACTCCTTCACATATTTAATTTTTTCATTAAACTCTTCAAATTTCTTCAAAACCAATTCTTTGGAATAATTCAGTTTTAGTTTCGGCTTAATGGGTCTTAGGAGCAACCAAAAGGAGAGGGCTTCTAGAAGGGGGAAAATTAACATGATCAACATGGTATTACGATTGGAGATATCGAAAGATCTTAAGGTGGCATAGGATAAGGAACCGATAACACCCGCTGCCCCAGTGCCAGAGGACCAAGTGGAAACAACGTTTCTAAAAATGATATGTATATTAGTTTATATATGATCTGGTTTAAAAATTCGACTATAGTTTAGTCTAATGTTAGACTTCATATACCATAATTCAGTTTAAAAGTTTTTCTATAGTTTAGTCTATAAACTCCTATATAGTCTATAGTTCTATAGTCCAGACTATAGTTTGTTCTATAGTCCAGACTATAGTTTGTTCTATAGTCCAGACGATAGTTTGTTCTATAGTCCAGACGATAGTTTGTTCTATAGTCCAGACGATAGTTTGTTCTATAGTCCAGACGATAGTTTGTTCTATAGTCCAGACGATAGTTTGTTCTATAGTCCAGACGATAGTTTGTTCTATAGTCCAGACTATAGTTTGTTCTATAGTCCAGACTATAGTTTGTTCTATAGTCCAGACTATAGTTTGTTCTATAGTCCAGACTATAGTTTGTTCTATAGTCCAGACTATAGTTTGTTCTATAGTCCAGACTATAGTTTGTTCTATAGTCCAGACTATAGTTTGTTCTATAGTCCAGACTATAGTTTGTTCTATAGTCCAGACTATAGTTTGTTCTATAGTCCAGACTATAGTTTGTTCTATAGTCCAGACTATAGTTTGTTCTATAGTCCAGACTATAGTTTGTTCTATAGTCCAGACTATAGCTAATTTTATTCAGTCTTTAGTCCCAACTATAGTTCATTGATTTCTCTCACTTGTTATAATTCGATGAATATGACATAAATTTCGTCTCCCCAATTCCACCACTAGCCGAAGTCACAGCTATACCCAATAACGCCACCCATTCTGCCGAAGCAAAGCCCACCAATATATATCCAGCTGCTGAAAATGTTACCGCTAAAATTATATAAAAACTGAAAACCCAAAATCACAAAAATTAATTCTTTAAATAATAAAATCCAAATTTCAAATTACTTCATCCAATAGGGGAGGAAAGGTAAAATAATTTTGAATATTAAACAAGGTAATATATCGGCCAGCAATATAACACCGGTAGACATATGTTGACATTTTCTAAAGGTTTCTTCCTGATCATGATCTGATTTCGTAGAAATGTGATCCGCATTAAATTGGTGAATAATATCATGAGCAGCACTTAACATCACGGTATAACCATAATTATTGCAAAGGCCCAAGATCCAATAAGCAGCTAAATCACGCCATAAACTGTGATCCTTTAAAGACACCGAAACGGGAGTTTCTGAAGGATTAACTGTCGACATTTTTTTAGATTTTTGATTTTTTTTTTAGAAATTTTGTTTTGATTTTTAATATGATTGAAAAGAAATAAAACAGAAATGAAGAACTGTCTGAAATTCTGATATATATTTTCTGAGAAATTTTCTAAAGCATATTTTCAGGCTGAAGAAACAGTGGTTTCATTGATAAAGTGTTTTAACTAAAATGTTTCGTCTTTTATTAAAATTTTCTTAATTCTAAAAAAATTCTTATCGTTTTGTTTTTATCTAAAAACGAATTTTTTATACTTAATTATTCTAAAATCTTTAGCGTGGGCAGTCTTAAAATTAATTTGCACAAAAAACAAACTACAAAATTTTACTACATTTAATAATATTTTAACGAAATTTTAACTAAATTAATTCTATTCACCAAGTAATACTTCTTATGGCCGCAGGTAGGGCACATATAGCATTGTGCACAGGTATGGCTAGAAATCCAGCTAAAGCAATACCATATGAATCGGATTGTACCACCATAGCCATAGCAAATTGTCTACGACCGGGTGGTATTTCCTTAGACATACGATAGAATGTATTTACATAAGCGCCTCCTCCCAAGAGACCCTCCCACAAGACAATAACAAATGTTATCCAAATACTGGGTGTATAGAAGTAAATGACCTCGGTCAGGAAATAGACCACATTGATGAATTGGAATACGGACATTAACCAAATCTTATTCAATTGGAAGACATTAACCGAGGAACGGGAAATGAAGACACCAATTTGATAGTCCACATTAAGCCAACGATACTGGGAGGCCTTATCCAGGAAAGTGTTTTGGAAGTAAACCAATTCGAACTGCAATAAATAAAAAAATAAACATCTGTTTTAAAAAAAACCCCGAAAAGGACTTACTAATCCTTGATTTATAAAATACTCAAAGAAATACACCAAAGCCAAAGGTATCATATATTTCACTAAATTCTTGATATAGAAAAATTTCTCCTTGAAACCCTGCAATGGCTTATCATCGGTTATCAGTTCCTCAGTAGACTCCACCACTGTAACCGGTAAAACAGATGGGCTTCTTAATAAAACCCAGAATGAAAGAGCCTCTATGAAGGGGAATATTAACATGATTAACATGGTATCACGGGGACTAACATTAAGGGATCTTAAGGTGGCATATGATAGAGAACCAATAACACCAGCTCCTCCCGTGCCAGAAGACCAAGTAGACACCACATTTCTGTTAAAAAAAAAATAATTTAAAATTTGAGGGAATTTTTCTTTTAAACAATAATTTCAGGGGAAAAACTTACTTGTTATAGTGCGAGGAATAGGCCAGGAATGTTGTCTCTCCTATACCGGAACTAGCAGAGGTAATAATTACACCCAACAGTGCCATCCATTCAGCATTGGCAAAGCCTACCAGGAGAAAGCCAGCGGCAGAGAACAGAATAGCCAAACCAATACGAAAACTAGAATACAAGAGAAAAATATTCAGTTCAAAGTCGGGATTGACTGGGTTATAATATAGTCTATAACCGGGGCTACAGTTTAGCCTACAGGCAGGACTCTAGTTTATTGTGCAGACGAAACTAAAGTTTATAGATGGGACTGTGGTTTAATCTATAGACGTGACTTGAGTTTAGGCTATAGAGGGGGTCATAGTTTAGGCTGTAAACAGTTTAGTCTATAGATGTAGTTTAGATGTATAGTTTAGTCTAAAGTCGGGACTATAGTTAAGTCTATATGCCGGACTATTGTGTAATCTATAAACGGTACAATAGCTCAGCCTATAGATGGGACTAAAGTCTTGTCTATAGACTGGAATAAATTTAAGTCATTAGACGGGACTATAGTCTAGTCTATAGTAGTTTAGTTGAAATACTGTACCATAGTTTAATTCATATATAGTTTAATACATAGTCGGAACTATAGCTTAGTCTATAGAAGTGGCTACAGTTAAGACTGCAGTCAGATCAATTGTTTAATCTATATCGGGATTGCAGTTTAGTTTTTAAAAAAGACTATAGTTTAGCTTAATCTATAGACGAAATTATAGCTTATTCTAAAGACGGGACTATTGTTTAGTCTAAAGACGGAACTTGAAACTATAGTTTAATCTATTCTTTAGTCTGTAGTCGGGACTATAGTTTAGTCTATAGATGCACCTATTATTTTGTCTTTAGATGGAACTATAGTTTAGTCTATTAACGGAACTATAGGACTATAGTTCTGTCTATAGTCAGGGTTATTGTACGGGAACTATTTATTAGTCTATATGGGACTATTGTTTAGTCTATTGACGGCTCTAATGTTTACTCTATAGACGGGATAATAGTTTCATCTACAGTCGGGGCTATAGTTTATATACGGGACTGTAGTTTAGTCTATAGTATGTTTAATGTATAGTAGGAACTATAGTTTAATCTGGGACTATAGTTTAAACTGTAGTCGGAATTATAGTTAAATCTGAAGTCGGGACTCTATTGTCGGGACTATGGTTTAATCTTTAGTTTGTTCTATAGACGGAAGCATAGTTTGTCCCATAATCTGGTTTACAGTTTAGTCTAAAGCCTGACATGTTGTTTAATTCAGATAGAATCAATAGCTTTTTTTAATACTCACTGCACCCAAAACGGAAAAAATGGCATTATTATCTTCACAAACAACGATGGTAAAATGTCGGCCAATAATATAGCACCCGTAGAAACAATATGACATTCACGACCATTTCCACCCTCATTATCAGGAGGAGTATCCTTGAGTAAAAGAATAAAACAGTTAAATAGAAATCATTTCTAGATCAAATTTAACTCACATCATGATGAAATTGTCCAATAATATCGTGGGCCGCACTTAACATCACCACATAACCGTAATTATTGCAAAGACCCAAAATCCAATAAGAAGTCAAATCACGCCATAAACTTTTATCACGACGCATATTGTGGGCATCAACAGGTGGAGCCACCACCACTACTTCTTGACTTGTGGAGGCCATGTCTTAGGGGTGGGAGAAAGACTGCAATTATTTCAAAAATAAAAGTCACGTTTTTTTTTATTTAATTTTTATTTTTATTTTTTTCTAAAACGAAGAAAAAAACTATAAATATTTATTTTCACTTAATTAACGTTTTAAATTATTTTCTTTAATTAAAAATTTATTTATCTGTTAACGCAAAATAAACGTGAGATTTTGCGTTTGAGAAGCTGTTAAATATTTTTATTTTATTCGATTAAAAAAAACAACAACAACTTTTTCAACTTTTATTGTGATTTTGCGAAAAGAAAAAAATCATAAATTATTCATCAACTCAGAAAACAACAACAATTAAGAATGATATATATTCGGCTATGCCGAATCTTCAATACCTTCCACCACAAGTGGGTGTGAAGTAGATACATTATGTTTCGTACCTATAAAATCACACATACTTTCACTACGTCTGAAATTGAACAGGAATGAGTCATAAAATTACTTAATTATTTGGCTATAAATTTTTATCTGAACCGATTTTGATAATTCTTGAATTGATGGTGAAGAAAATATAGTGTATTATAGCAAAATTTTATTCTAATTTGCCGATTTATAATTTATAATTTAACGAAAACTTTTTGCTTGAACTAAGAGGATTTGTCTCAGATATCGCTCTATATCTTTTAATATACTAAACCAATTTCGCTGGTTTTAATTGGTAAACTTCTCAGGACTATATAGAAATATTTAGGCCAAATTTATTTAACTCTGTCAATTATTGTGGAGGTGAGGATGCCAACAAGACGGACAGTCAGACTAACATTCAGACAGACAGACGGACAGACAGATGGTCATAGCTTACTCGACTATTTAATACAAGAATATATGTTACACACGGAATGACAAAGTTAATATACCCCTTTCACCACTTGTAGTGGTGGGGGGAGGTAAAATAATTAAAATGCATCACACATTTTTATTAAATTCACATTAAAAAGAATATTAACCTTCAAATTGGGAACAAAAAATATCGAAAAAATGTGGTTTTAGCTAAAAAGAGTGTTTTTTCAGATTCCCTTAATTACTTTTACATTTAGTGTAAAAAACACCTTTTTATTTTTAATCACACTTTTTTTCGATAAAACGGAAGTCGTTTTTCGATTAAACACAAAATAGTGCGATCGGAAGGTCGTTTAATTTTTTTTGGCTTAAAAAGGAAAAAAAAACAACAATAAAAATAATTAAATAGCGGGTGTTTAGAATATTTAATTATTTTTTTTATTTTATTTTAAAACTAAAATTTGAACACTTGAATGTCAAGTTTAAGGTTTTTAATGTCCAATTTGGTTTGAGACGTTACACTGTGAGTAAATTTTTTTGAGAACAATTAAAAACAAAAATGTTATAGTCGATAAATTTTTATTGATTTTAAATGTCTGTTATGAAAAATTTAGGAACGACCCTCGTATAATTTACTTTCCTTATTTATGCTTATGTAAGCAAAATTTATTATCATAAAAAAAATTAAAAGAAATTTATGCGTTTTAAAGGGAACTTTTTCTGTAGTGTTATGTGAGAATAAGAAATGGTATGTACCGACCCTCGTTTAATTTTTGCACAGCTGTATATTTATTTCATAAACCTAAAAATTTTTACAATAACCACACATGTGTAAGATTAATGAGTTTCAAAGTTGGAAGTATTTGGAAATATTTGGAAGAGTGGTGGTATTGGACCTATAAGCAGCAATGGACCGATTCCATAATTTTGCTCATCGTTTTAGAATATAATAAGACTTAGTTTTACAAAATTTGGTTAAAATCGTCTTACATTTAGGAATTTTATGGGCTAACAACCCTAATCCGGGGGACATTTGTATGGCACCCAGATGAAATAATAAGTCAATTATAACAAATTTCAATAGGCATTGTGGTTGGACCAAACTAAATTTCATAAAGATAACTTTAAAACTACGATCTGTATTTTGCGAACAAGCTTTACATGGAAAGCCAGCCAGCCGAATGGACGTACATGTTTAAATCGACTCAGAAATTCTGAGTCGAACGGTATACTTTAAAGTGGTGATAGGACTAGTTTTTTTGCCCGTTACAAATACCTGCACAAACGCATAATATCCCCATCACCTATGGTGGTGTTGGATATAAATACGCCAAAGTCTGGAGCTCATTTTAGTTTATTACCTCGACTATTGCTTTGTCTATGGTCTGACCTGTTTTATGTATTAATTATATACAAATTATCTTGACTATAATTTAGTCAGAGTTTCGACTATAGTTTAGTGTAAATTCTGTTCTTTAGTTTAGTCTATAATTTGGATTATAGGTCAGTCTTTAGCCTGGCCTATAGTCTAATAGAGTCTTAAATCTAGTCTATAGTTTAATCATTTATCTATATTATGGTTTAGTCTATAGTGTGGACTATAGTCAAGACTAGTCTATATTTTTTTTTAATTTTAATTTCAAAATTTTGTGGAATTAAATTTTGAATTGATAAATTTATAGTATTTTCAATAAAAATTAATCAATAATTAAATTTAAAATTTATAATTTTCTATTTATTACAAATTTAATTTTTTATAATTGTTTTAATTTTTTAATTTCTTTTTAAATAAAATTTAATTTGTTTTAAGTTATTAAATGTATTTTTTAATTTTAATATTTAAACTTTTTGAATTGGAATTATTATTTAATTTAAATTAAGATAAAATATATTTTTTTAGTTACAAATTTAAATTTAAATTTAAAATTGAATTTATTTAAAATTGAAGGAATTTTTCAATTAGATATTTTTGAATACAAAAAATTTTAATTAAAATTTAATATATATTTTTTTCATTTTTTAGCTAAAAAATATATATTTTTTAATTTAGAATATTTTTTTTAATTTCAAATATTTTTAATTGAAATTTTTGAAACTGTTTAAAATTAAAATTTAATATTTGTAAAAATTTTTAAATTTTATATTATTTTTCAATTAATTTTTTTAATTAAAATTTAAAAATTTTAATTTTCCATATTAATTTTTTTAATTAAATTAAAAAAGAAATTACGTTAAATAAACAAATTTTTAAATTAAAGTTAATTAAAATTTTATAAAAATTAAAAAAAAATATTATTTTATAAATTAATTTCATATTAAAATTAATTTTAAAAAATTTTCAAGTCATTTTATTAACTTTAATGATTTTTTTTAATTATATTTTTCATTATTTGTACTAATTATTATTTTTAAAATTAATTAAATTATTAATTTTTATTTACTTTTTTTGTTATTGTATTTTTTTGTCAAAATTTAATATTTTTTATTCATTTTATTTTTTGTTATTCTTCATAACCTAATTTTTTATTTGATTTTCAAGGTTTGCAAGTTTATTTAACCCGCATTTTTATTATTTCCATTATTATTTTTTCATAAATTTTATTATTTACATTTTTTCTATTTTTTAATAAAAGATATTTTGTTATAAAACAATTAAAACAATAAACTCAATTTAATTCTGTTCCATTTTAGTCATAATTTCTTATCACTCACTTTATTCTATTTATTTGTGAAAGATCTTTTTCAAAACACTTGTTTTTCTGTATTCAAAATGCACTTTTTCGAAAAAATTTATAAAATAGAGCATTTAAGCGTTTTTTTGGGGAAGAAAATTTAGGCTCAAAATTTTGATTTTTTTAAAGAAATTTTTGTTGTGACTTTTTCTTTCGCACAACAAACCGCAACGAGTCACAAATTGTAACTGAAGTGAATTTAATTTATTTATATTCACTTAAAATGAACTAGAGAAAAATGTAATTTAAAGATCTCTTGTTATATCTACTTACTCTCCCACTTTCTTTCTCTATCGCTCGCTCACTCTCTCTCTCTCTCTTTATATGATAATTAATTATGGTAATTAAGTAAGAAATTAAATTTAGATTTAAATTTCTGTAATTCAGATTATTTTTTGTTAAATTTTTTAATTTATTTTTTATTAAAAATTTATTTTTAAAAAGAATTTAATTCTCTGTTAAATTCTGTACAGCTGTTCGTTTTCTCTGGTTTTTCCTATATGAAATCAATAACATAATCGATAACTCTGTTATTGATTTGTTATTTTTGCTCTCTGTTAGTTTTAAGAGTTCCCACATTTATTTTTTAAACCCTCCACCAGCACAAGAGGTAGAGAAGGGAATATAAACTTTACCATTCCCTATGTTACGCTAAGAAGGTATCATTTCAGACCCCATGAAGTATATTTATTATAGCATCAAATCAAAATCTGAGTAGATTTAGCTATGCCCGTGTGTGTTAATGGCACGCTCACATCTACACTAATTAATAGAGATCAATGAAATTTGACCTGAATATTTCTATATAGTCCTTAGAAGTTTCCTATTTAAAATCGGTGAAATCGGTTTAGTATATTAAAAGTTATGGAGCGATATCTAAAACAGCCTTTAAGTTCAAGCAGATAACCTTCTTAAAATTAATATAAACTTCTGAACCTCGTTCTAACGCTTCATTAGATGCATAATACTTGTGTAAGAGTTTTATACCTTCGCTGAAAATCTAACCTAAATTAGGCTTTCTCTAGTCACATTTAATTATTTTCCATACATTTTTCTAGGTTTTTGAACCGGCTGAAAACTTTTTGGCGATTTTGAATAAAATGTATGGCAAAAGTGATAAAAAGTAAGTCTGGCAACCCTGGTTTACATATAAGTTGTTTGTATTTCTTATCTTTAGAAAACAAGAGTCGGAGAGAGAAAGAGAGAGAGAGTTCTAATTAAAACGGGATTTTTCTTCGAAAGTAAACAATACATTCTGTTATTTTTGTTATTTTGTTTTTCTGTTATTTCCTGTTAATGTTAAACTGATTTTAAATGTTACTCTAACTCTCTCTTTCACTCACTCTCTCTGTGTTATTGTTTTTTACCTGAAAAACGAATTAAAAACATTTATACCTGCCTTAAATCAAATCGCCTTTTAAAATTTTGGCTTTAATTATTAAAATGAGCGGAAAGTTTTTTGTTGGGATTTTTTTACACTCAAAAAAATTCAGTGTGTTAAATGTAATGAGGTTATGTTAAATTAAATCTTATCAATTTTGAAATCTTATGAAAAGGGAATTTGAAAAGATAAAGTTTTGAAGTGAATTTGTATTAAGAAAATAACATAAATTTAATTGTTTAATTTATAACAATTAAAAAGAGATTAAATTTATTAAATTATTATCATATATTTGTTTTTGTTATTAACTCAAATTGAGTTTATTTTCAAGGTATTGAGTAGATTTTTAAAAAAAAAGTTAATTTTTCCTTTTTTTTAGAACCTTTTTAATGAAATAATCTAATCGGTAACGAAACTTTAATTACAACTAATAAAATTTATTGGAAAAATACGTATTTTTAGGCTCTGAAAAAAATTTCACGTGATATAAAATAATGTGTTGCCCACTTGATTAGCTTTTATCAGTTTAGAGGCATAGGCGGTGGCCCTCTAAATTTGGTTGCCCTGGTTTTCACAAATTGGAAATATTTGTAGTCCTTTAAAAACTCTATAAAAATTGGTTTCTCCTATGGTTTTAGAGTTCAAAGTTCAAATAAATGTTTAACCCATTTTGAACCTTGACTTTTTTAAGTTGGAGGACTTAATTAAGCTGCATTTTTTTTGAAATATTTGCCAGATTCTTTGTAAAATCCAGAAAATATTACTGTTATTTTCATGTTAATTTAGGAAGCCCTTAAAAGGTTATTTTAATCTGAAATTGGAAATTTTATAATTTTTTATTTAAAAAATATGGCAACATTTATTCACTGATAAAACCAAACTTTATGATTTTTGATTATTTTATAAAATAATGCAATTTACGTTATATCAGTCCAGATGAAATTTTAGCAAATATCAGCCCCAAGACCAAAATGGTTAAGTTTCTCTGTCAAACTCCCCTTAAGATGGCAGATTGATGATTTTAGGGAAAAATGTAAAATATTTCACGATGATTCGAAATTTTGAAGAAATATAAAACTGGATTTAAACTAAATGACTTCAATGGCAGAAGCAAGGGGAAAAGAACTTTTTTTGAAAAAGGCAGCATAAAGACGGAGCAATAAACAATACAGTGTAAGCCAAAAGTTGAACAAAGGTTTTTACACTTAAAGTAAGAGTTTTACTTAATTTAATAATAAAATTGTATTTTTGTTTTAACAGGTTTTTTTATTTGTTTTTTTCCAATTTATGTATTTTTAGCGCTTTTTTGTATTACAGCGTTTTTTGAAATTTTTAATTTATTATGAATTGAGTTAAAAAACTGAATTATTTTATAGCATTTTTATGATTTAAAAGGATTCACTAATTTTATGATAATTTTGATTTATGCATTTTTTAACGTTTTTTTGTGATTTAATTTCGTGTTTTTATTTAAGCGCTTTTTTATTTGAATTAATTATTTTTTTAGCATTTAAATTGTTTTAATTTTATAGTTTTCTAATTTGAAATAAACTTTGTTTTTGTTTTATTTAAGCGTTTTTTTGTGTTTAAGCGATTTTTTGCGTGATTTTTTATTTGAATTCATTATTTATTCACATTATTATTTTTTGTTTTGAAAAACGAATTAAAAACATTTATACCTGCCTTAAATCAAATCGCCTTTTAAAATTTTGGCTTTAATTATTAAAATGAGCGGAAAGTTTTTTGTTGGGATTTTTTTACACTCAAAGAAATTCAGTGTGTTAAATGTTATTAGGTCATGTTAAATTAAATCTTATCAATTTTATGAAAAAAAAACAAAATTTATTTTTGTTTTTTTCGTTTTTTAGTTTGAAATTAACTTTGTTTTTGTTCTATTTAAATGTTTTTTTTCTGTTAAAACGTTTTTTTTTTTGCTTTCTTTTCTTGTTTATTGGAATTGTTTTATTCCTGTTTTTAAGCTCTTTTTAACATTTTAGAATTTTGCATAATCTTTTACATGTTATCAAGTACAAAGATTTTTTTAATTGTGCTAATTGATTTCGACCTTTTTAAGTTATGAAATTTCAGTATTTTGAAACTTCTTCATTTTAGCGCTTTTTTATGTTTTGGCGATTTTTTGATTTTTTACTTTTTTTGTACGTTATATTTATAACAATTTGATTCTTACACATTAAAATTCCAGAGATTTTCATAATTTCTTATTTTTTCTCATTTTGCTATTTTTGTCATTTTAACGTTTTTTAGTATTTTTATGATTTTATTAACAGTAAAGATATTTTTTAATTTTTCCACTTGATTTTAATGATTTGAATTTAGTTATAAAATTTCTTAAGTCTCTTTTTATCATTTAAGCGCTTTTTTGAGTTTTATAATAATTTCATATTATTTGTCATTTTGGTATTTTTTGTCATTTTGGCATTTGAATTATTTTTGGATTTTATTAAGTGTATTTTTTATTATTTTTTCGAAGGTTTTTAATAATTTGATTCTTTTTGAATTATATAATTTCGTATTTACTTTTTTCAATTTTAGCGCTTTTTTGAGTGATTTTGTAATTTTTTAATGCTTTTTTATTCTCATGGAAGTTTTCGCACTTTTTTTTAATAATTTTGTTTTTATATATTAAATTTTCGGATTGTAGTTGATTTTTTCACCATTTCAGAAATTTTCATTTAAGGGATTTTTAACGAACATTTTATAATTTTTTACATTTTGCGTGAGTTTTTAATGATTTGACTTTTTTGTATTATAAATTACAAAAAAGTCTATTTAAGCGCTTTTTTGTGTTTAAGCGATTTTTTTATTATTTTTTTTATAATTTTTCGACATAGTTTTAATAATGAGGTTCTTATATATTAATTTCTTAGGTTCAAGTTGATTTTTTACACCATTTTAGAAATTCCCATTTAGCGCTTTTGAAGGTTTGTTTTATATTTCTCATTTTTCTTCGTGTGTTTTAAATGATTTCACTTTTATAGAATTATAAAACATTTGTCCTATTTTGTTTCTTTTTGATATTTAAGCGCTTTTTTGTTTTAGCGATTTTTATTTAATTTTTTCCTCATTTCAGAGATTTTAATTTAAGCGATTTTTTAAGATTAATCTTATACTTTTTAAATTTCGTTTTTTTATAATTTTCTTCTTAGTTTATATTATTTTTTGCTTCTAATTGCAAATTTTAAAACTCATTTTGTTATTTTTTCATTTTAGCGCTTTTATATTTTTCACTTTTTAAGGTTTTTATTGTAAATAATTTCAAGATAAGAAATTTCTTATTTAAAAAAAATCTTGTTAATTATTCTTTAAGCACCTCAATAAATTTTTTAATAAACCACTTAAACAATTACACAATCAATCAATTTGTTAATAAATAAAACAGCAAATAAATTAAGGAAAAACACACCCAAGAAACGTGTTAAAGAAATCACGCGATTTTTTATTAAAAACAATTAATTTCAACAAACACAAGCCCCTTTAAAAAATTGTATTTTTAAATTTAAATTAATCACAAGAATTAATTTAAATTCATTCATGGATGCAAAAAAAAAAAAAAATCAATTGAAAAAATATTTCAATTTTTTTAAAATTAAATTGCATCATGACGCTTGAATTTTTTTTATGTTAAAAATTTTAAAAGTTGCATTTTTTTAATTTAATGGAAATTTTTTTTATAAAAATTGTTTTAGATGTTTTTGTTTATTTTCTATAAATTTGCGTAAATTTTGTGATTAAATTTTTCTTGTTTTTAGTGTTGTCAATTTATTTTAAACGTCAGTGTCCACAAACACTTGTTGCTAAGTTGCAGAAAAAAATAAGAAAATTTGTTAGTGTCTGTGTGTGTGTGAATCAACCAATTGTTTTTAATTATTTGTTATTGAGGCATAAATAATTTTAACGCGTGTCTCTTAAAAAAAATAGCGGGTTTTTTTTTTTTTTTGTTAAAAATAGAAAATAAAGGAAATAAATATGTAATCTTAAAAAAACGAGGTACAAAGTTCAAGTAATTAAGAAAAAATCCCCTCTGAAAATAATAAAAAATAAAGAATTTTAATACAAAATTGTTTAATTAACGATTTTTTTTATCTCTTTAACCTGTAAAACCGTTAAAAAATAAAGAATTTAAGGGAAATACTCTATAAGAAGTACGATTAAAATCTCTCTCATTTTTGTAATAAAGTTAACAAACTCCTTCAAATAAATGTTAACAAAGAAATATATTTACACACTAACAAACTCTTTAAATAAAAATCTCAAAATATCGTAATTAACGGTTAAAATTTATAGTTAAAAATAGCTCTAACACTCGTTGAATTAAACTCTATTTTTTAAATGAAACAAATTCACTAATATAACTAACACAAAATTCCTTATTAATTTCTTCTTTATAATGGCAAACACAAAATATATACACACACACGTTCATAAATGTTTCTCCAATAATAACGGTTTCAATTGATTCCAACTCAAATAAAATCAGCTGAAAAAAATCACTTAAAACTTTCCTTTACAAAACATAAACATGGTGTACACTCGCATTTTCCTTTTATTTTTTATACAAAAACAGTTAAAATTAACTCTAAGTTCTCCTTAATATTAAGTTCTTCTTTAAAATTCTCAAAAAGATCAAACACATACCATATAAACCCATAGTAAATGTTAAAACGTAAACAAAATCAACAACATTCATACGCACCCATGTAGATCTTATGTACACTCTTTATTTTTACATTACTCAATTACTCACATTAAACTCTCCCTTGCAATGCAAAGTAAACAAAACCACATAAACAGCTAAACATGAATAAAATCAAAATGCTTAACATAAACATTCAAACATGAATAACAAAATAAAATTTTACATTTTCAGCTAACATCAACATCTAAACATGTGCAAAACAAAGGTTTAACATTAAGAAAGTGAGAAAGAAACACAAACTGATAAACACATGTAAGTTAATTGAATATTAAGTGATTTATTTATATTCTTAATAACTTTTGAACTAATTGAGCAATTTATAACAAATTTTTAATGTTAATTAAGAATAAATTAAACTATCAAAAGATTTTATTTAGAAATAATTTAAATTAAAACTATAGGTTTTAGAGCCTCACAAAGTCATAACATATTGATATTACTTTTGGTATAAAATGTTAACAAAAGACCATAAACATCCAAATATGAATAAAAAAGCAAAGCTTAACATTAAAATTAATATAAACAACCAAACATGAATAAAATCAAGGCTTAACGGTTAAAAGTAACATAAAATAAACCTGAGTAAATTAAAAATTAACAATTAAACATGAATAAATTGGAGACATTAACATTTAAGTGTAAATAGAAAGAACAAACACAAAGTGATAAACACATGTTATTTAATAGGATTATAAATTATTTATTTCAATTGCTAATAACTTTTTAACTAATTAAGTAAGTAAAGGAAAACTTAAACTTTACTTAGTTTTGATTGGAAATTGCTAAAATAGAAACTTTTTTATAACAAATGCAAACATGTTAACATAAAAAATTGGAATATAACGCAAAAAATCTACATATGAATAAGATTGCAACTTAACATTAAAATAACAACACAAGCATTTTAACATGCATAAAATAGATACTTTAACATTTGAATGTAAAAAGAAGGAACAAACACAACTTATTTTATGGCAATTTAAATGATTTATTATAATTGTTAATAATTTTTTAAGTAATTAAGCAATTGAGATCAAAATTTTGCAGTTAATTAAGAAGGCCTTAAGTTATTTAAATATTCCATATAAAATTATAACCAACTATAATTAAAGCTTTTAGAGAAGAACAAAGTTGTAACAAAATATTCAGACTTTAATTAAGTTTAAAGTAATTTTAAATTCATTTTGTAAAATAAAAGATCCATAAATTTTATATAGAAAATATAGAAATATACATTTTCATAAGTTTATGGAACAAACAGAAAATGTTAACAATTAAGAAAAATTTAAGGTAAAAATCTTAAAAATCCTTTTTTCTTTGTATGAGTTAATGGTAATATAAATTGCTTTGAAATGTCTCTTCGAAGACTTAACTCTGCTAGAGTATATATTGGATATATCATTGGTCAGGTCGATTCATGACTTCTTCTTTAAAATTCATAATTTAGTTTCAGAAATTTTAGCTCTAATTCTTTTTAAACATTAAATTTCTATTATTGTATATAATTTATTAATAATTTTTTCTTAATGACATTTTTTATTTTAAAAATAATCTTTCTTAAAACCACATTTTATATTTTTTTCATTTTTTAATATATATTTATTTTTATATAAAATAAATAATGTCTGAGAAAAACAGATAAAAATTTCATTTATATTAAAAATAAAAAAATATTTTTATTGAAATATCTGTAGTAAGATAATAAATTTTTGTTTTGCTTTTAAAGAGAAAAATATCTTAGCAAGTTTTTTTTATAAAAAGGGAAACAAAATTTTAATTGCTTACAAAAATGTTGCCAAAAAAATATCAACCTTTTGGCCATTGACCATAACCTCCTTCCCTTTGTTCACAAAATATAACCGCAATGCTTGAATTTTTACTGATTTACATCACTTGAAACGTTATTAAAAGTTTGTTAAACTAAAAGAAACACTGAGAGAACAAATAACGAAAATGGATTTTTTTTAAATTTACTTAAAAATAATAATAATAAAATTTTTGAATAAATTTTAAACATTTTTTATAAAAAATCTGCATTAATTAATTTTTTGTTGTTTTATAATTAATTTTTATTTACAAGTATTAAAATTCAATGATTTTTTCTTTAAATGATTTATTTACTCATATGAAATGATCCATTTTTTATTTATTATAACACTTTTTATAATAAAAATAATGTTAAATACATTATTTCTAATTATTTATTAATTTAATTGTCTTTCTCTTCTAAACATGTCCAATTTACCATCAATATACACAAACACATACTCTTGTTTATAAATAAAAAGTAAACATTTCTCCTTATTATACTCTCTTTGCAAATAATTAAAAAAAGTACTCAATATTTAACCGTTTTATTTATTCTTGTAAAATCCCCTAACAAAAGCACACACTTCCACATAAACAATCAATAATTAGCATAATCGATAAAATAACTCCATTATTAAATAAGCTCTTCTTATGAAATGTAAACAAAACCACATAAACAACCGAACACACACACTAAAATAAACCAGTTTAATTTCTCCAATAATCCTCTGTTAACAAAACATAAACAATGACAATCATACGCACAAACCCCTTATAACTGCAATACTCTGTTCATTAACACTCTCTCAGTAATTACTCTTTACTCATAGACATAACTGTGTAATGTTTTTGCTATTGAAAAACTCTATGCAAATACAAAAACAATATGCTTAACATTTCTAATACAGAGTAATTAAAGGAATAAGTTTTTTTATAAATTTTAACATTAAAAGTAAGAGAGAGTGAGAGAAAGTGTTATATTTTAGTTATGGCTGCTTATTTAATAATATTATCATATCCGTTTCCTGAGAATGCTTTATGAACAAATGTGAAAATATATTTTTAGGGAAAATAAAGGTGTAAAGAAAAGATAAAATAAAAACACAGAAAAACCAAATAAATTTGTTTCCTTAGTTAAGGAAATTGGCAAAAAATCAATTTAAAAATCTATTAAAAATTTCTCTAAATTAAAATATTATCGATTTTTTTAAATTAAGAAATTGACCGAAAATTTCCTTAAATTAAGAAATTTATCTAAAATATCCCTTAATTAACAAATTTATAGAATTCACTAAATTAAAAAATATTATCAAAATTATTTAATAAAGAAATTCATCGAAAACTTATGTAATTTAGAAAAACTATTTAACATTTTTAAGAAATTTACCAAAAGTTTTAATGAAATAGGAAATTTACAAAAAATTTCTTTTAATAAGGTTGTCTAACGAATATTTTTATAATTTGAAGAAAATTTTCCAAAATAAAAAATTGACTAAAATTTCCTAAAATAAGAAATGTTATGGAAATTTTCCTTTATTTAGAGAATTTATTAAAAAGTTTCTTTAGTTAGGAAATTTATCGAAAATTTCCTTTAATTAATAAATTTATCAAAAGTCTTTCCTTTAGTAAGAAATCACATATTGCCCTTATTTTTCCATTAAAGTGCTTTATTGTGTATTTAATTAAAATGTTTCACTACAAAAGTGCAAAAAAACTCTGAGTGCTTTTAATTAACACGATTAACAGATTACACCCGAATTTTTTCCTTCAACATTCCCTTTGCCTTTCTCTCTTCAACATTCTCCTTTTCCGGTCTCATCCTTAATTTCCTTTCAAATTTTTGCCACATTAACTCCAAAAACATTAATAGCAAAACCACTATATAAGCGGTGGCCAACATTATAAACAAGGGAGCAGTATATTCCAGACCCACTTGAATCAAAGAATTGCTGGACATAGAACATGTTAAGCGACCCTTGCCAAATAAATGATTATGACGACTGTAAATACCCGATTCCATAATGCGTAATTGTCTGAAAAATATTAAGTCAAAAATTATAATTGTGAATCCAATAAAATAATCTCTTACTTCAATTTAACAATTTTCTTAAAGGACGAGTTCTTATGCAAATGTAGATAAAGAGGCTGCTCGGGTCTAAAGGGAACCTCATTTAAATCACAAATTTCCTGTTCCGTATAAGTTTTCTTAATCAAATCATAACCGGAGAATGATTCTAAAACAAACACAAAACCCGGTTCAACTCTTACACGATGTAAGCCCACATCCACACTCATCCAAACTTTTTCGGGGTTACGTTTGGACTCGATTTTATTGCGCACAAAACGTTTGATATCGGCTCGGGGAGAAATCTGGAGATGAAAATATGTTAACTTAGGAAAAAATTTATTTGAATCCACAAACTTACATTCAAATATGTCATTGTATAGGGCAACGGAACCATTCCGATTTCCAAATTACTATCAGCCAATTGACCCATAGTTTTAATATTCGATTTAACCGGAGAATCCAATAATATAGAGACCACAATTGAAGTATAATAATTGTACATAATAAAGGTCAACAGCGATAAAGTAATAAAAACTATGCGACCTCCCGTGGAGGAGGGTATCAAAAAACTTCCCTGATAACAGGCGGAACCAAAGGCTATTAAACAGGTGGTCAATATTGAGGGTACAAAACCTAACATCGCTTTCATTTGATGAAATTCCACAAAGAATGTTAACCATAAAAGTACAGCTGCCAATATCAAAACCACACCGAAAAGGATCCATACCCGTGCCGAAAATGGTTCAAAGAAAACCGCTCCCTGAATGCCAGAATTAAGGGGAGTACGAAATATACAAACTTGGCGAAAGTTTCCCAAAATCATCATGGCTTGAATGTACTTCAAACGACTAAGGCTGGATAGAAAGGGAGTGGAGGAAATGTCGGCTGTACCCTCAATGCCTACGGCACCAACACTACCACCCGTGTCTTCGGTGACACTCCAGAGATTGGTGAAATTGTATCTAAAGCTAAGGGAATCAAAATTTGTTAGAAAATTGAAAACTTCAAGTTCAATTCTTTTATTTGGTAATTTATCGAAAATTTCCATTAATTGGGAATTTTTGTCGAAAAATTCCTTTAAAGAAGAAAGTTCTTACTTGCACTTCAAATTTTCTTTTAAAATCATTAAATATTGAAAACCAAATTTTGCGACTCCGTCTTGATATTTGTCCTTGGTGGAACTTAAATAGGCCAATAATTTTTCTGGCGGATCCGTTAAAGGTAGATAAGTGACCTATTGAATATCAAGAACTCATTTTATCAATATTTTATTCTTATCTTATAACTCAACCCACCACTGCCGACACTCTCATGGTTATATCTCTCAAATACCAACGATGTTCGAATTTCTGTTTCTCATGCAAAGACGACAAATATTGTTTCACTTCACAAGACCTCTTAGAACATTTTATTTCCCGATCTATAGTCATATTAAGTTTACCACCCAAATTGTAACCATTATTATAAACATCATACAAAATAAAAGAGGAATTCAAAGGAGAATTAATTAAATTCTGATTATCCATAAATAAAGTCACATCCGCATTCACTGCCATTTGAAATCGTCCAAAGAGATCCTTAAATTTCGGTAGATCTCCCAAGGAGTCGTAAATCAACCAATGAAAATGTTCTTTGAATAATTTCTCTTCACTTGATTTTTGTAAAACCTCAAGAGAGTTTGAACAATTCATATCAAAAAAATCCCCAATAAAGGACGGTCCTTTACCAGATAATGACCCTCTAAAGGGGTAGTAAGATCTATATTATTTATAGACCAAAACTGTATATATACATTTTGATTCATGGCTTGATCTGCTAAATGTAATTGAGCTGGAATTTTAAAGAAAATGACATTAATTTAAACTCCACTAAAATATTTCATTACTGTCTACTTTTCACATCCCAACAGTGCAATATTATCGCCCATTTAATATTATTTTGAAGAAAATTATATAATATCAGATTTATTAAAGAAAAATGTATCATTTTTTGTCTTTTTTATTATTTTAACACACTTTTCCGTTCCAAATGAAATTAAAGACAAAACAAATATTGTCCTTTTATATTGGTGTCTTAGCTGTAATTTAACCTTAATTGATAATAGTCGTGTCAATATTTGCTTAAATTTGACACATTTTTGACAAGTTAAGTAAACAAAAAGATTTATTTAAATCAATTATTTAAGAGAAAATTATAAAGAAGACAAAAAGGAACAAATTTTTGATTTAAAGGAAATTTCTGATAAATTTTTTAAATATAGGAAATTTTCAATAATTTTATTAATTGAAGGAAATTTTAGCAAATTTTCTTTAGTAAAGGAAATTTTTGATAAATTTCTTAAATAAGGAAATTTGTCAATAAATTTCTTTATTGAAGGAAATATTCGTTAATTTCTTAATTGATTGAAATTTCCGATAATTTTTTAATTTTTGGAAATTTTTAATAAATTTCTTAATTAATTGAAATTTTCGATAATTTTTTTAATTTTAGGAAATTTTAATAAATTTTTTAATTAAGGAAATTTTTGATTTTTTTTAGTTTTAGGATTTTTCATAATAAATTTCTTAATTTTAGAAAATTTTCGATTAATTTCCTTAATAAAGGAAATTTAATCTCAATATTTAATCTTTTGATTTACTTTTGTAAAATTCCTCCAAAAAATGTAAACAAAAGCACACACTTCCACCTAAACAATCAATAATTAGCACAAGCAATAAAATAACTCCATTATTAAATAATCTCTTCTTATGAAATGTAAACAAAAACACATAAACAATCGAACACACACACTAAAATAAACTAGTTTAATTTCTCCAATAATCTTCTGTTAACAAAACATAAACAATGGCAATCAAACGCACAAACCCTTTATAACTGCAATACTCTATTAACACTCTCTCAGTAATTACTCTTTACTCATTGACATAACTGTGTAATGTTTTTGCTATTGAAAAACTCTATGCAAATACAAAAACAATATGCTTAACATTCTAATACAGAGTAATTAAAGGAATAATTTTTATTATACATTTTAACATAAAAAGTAAGAAAGAGTGAGAGAAAGTGTTTTATTTAAGTTATGGCTGATTATTTAATAATGTTATCATATCCGTTTCCTGAAAATGCTTTAAAATTCGTTGTTTACTTTAATATTTATAATATTTCGTTTGGAATCGTTAAGAAAAAAATGGTTTTTGCAGCTTTTAATGTTAACATTTCGATGAATAATTTTTTTATGGGTTTTTAAATCAGTGAGGATTGTACTTTTTAAAAGGGGATTTTTGGCATTTGTATGAATAAATATGCAAATATATTTTTATGTAAAATAAAGGTGTAAATGTAAAGATAGAGATAAAATGAACAAAATTAAATTAAAGAACACAGAAAAAATCAAATAAAGAAAAAAATAAAAAATAAAAAAATAAAATATTCTTTAATTAAGAAATTTTGCAAAAAAAATCCTTTTAGTTAAGAAATTTATAGACAATTTTTCAAAATAAAAAAATTTATAAAAAATAAAAAATCGCAAAAAAGAAGAAGAATTTCGTTAAATTATGAAATTAATAAGAAATTTGTCTACTTTCAGAAATTGACCGAATATTTCCTCTAATTTTGACATTTATTAAAAATTTTCCGTAATTTAGACATTTATCGAAAACTTACATCAATCAAGAAATTAACGCAATTTTTTTAGTTACAAATTAAGAACCTATCGAAACTGCTTTTAATCAATAAATTTATCGAAAATTTCTATAAATTAGAAATATCGAAATTTTCTCTAAATTAAGATATTTATTAAAATATTTCCCTTAAATTGAAAAATTTATCAACAAATTGTCTTAAATTATCTCTAAATTAAGACATTTATGGAAAATTTCCTTTATTTAGGAAATTTATTAAAAAGTTTTTTAGTTAGGAAATTTATCTAAAATTTTCTTTAATTAATAAATTTATCAAAAATTTCCTTTTAGAAAGAAATCACATATTTGCCTTATTTTCCCATTAAAGTGCTTTATTGTGTATTTAATTAAAATTCTTCACTACAAAAGTGCAAATAAAACTCTGAGTGCTTTAAATTAACACGATTAACAGATTACATCAGAATTTTCTCCTTTCTCTCTTCAACATTCTCCTTTTCCGGTCTCATCCTTAATTTCCTCTCAAATTTTTGCCACATTAACTCCATAAACATTAAAAGCAAAACCACTATATAAGCGGTGGCCAACATTATAAACAAGGGAGCGGTATATTCCAGACCCACTTGAACTAAAGAATTACTGGATAAATAACAGGTTAAGCGACCCTTGCCAAATAGGCGATTATGACGACTGTAAATACCCGATTCCATAATTCGTACTTGTCTGAAAGATATTAAGTCAAAAGTTATAATTTTGAATCCAATAAAATAATCTCTTACTTCAATTTAATAATTTTCTTATAGGACGAGTTCTTGGGCAAATGTTGATAAAGGGGTTGCTCGGGTCTTAGGAGCACCTCATTTAAATCACAAATTTCCTGTTCCGTATAAGTTTTCTTAATCAAATCATAACCGGAAAATGATTCTAAAACAAAAACAAAACCCGGTTCAACTCTTACACGATGTAAGCCCACATCCACACTCATCCAAACTTTATCGGCGTTACGTTTGGACTCGATTTTATTGCGCACAAAACGTCGGATATCGGCTCGGGGAGAAATCTAGAGAAGAAAATATTTTAACTTAAAAAAAAGTCTATTAGAATCCGCAAACTTACATTCAAAAATGTCTTTGTATAGGGCAACGGCACTATTCCGACTTCTAAATTACTATCAGCCAATTGACCCATAGTTTTAATATTCGATTTAACCGGAGAACCCAATAATATAGAGACCACAATTGAAGTATAATAATTATACATAATAAACGTCAATAGCGATAAAGTAATAAAAACTGTGCGACCTCCCGTGGAGGAGGGTATCAAAAAACTTCCCTGATAACAGGCGGAACCAAAAGCTATCAAACAGGTGGTCAATATTGAGGGTACAAAACCTAACATCGCTTTCATTTGATGAAATTCCACAAAGAATGTTAACCATAAAAGTACAGCTGCCAATATCAAAACCACACCGAAAAGGATCCATACTCGTGCCGAAAATGGTTCAAAGAAAACCGCTCCCTGAATGCCAGAATTAAGGGGAGTACGAAATATACAAACTTGGCGAAAGTTTCCCAAAATCATCATGGCTTCAACGTACTTCAAACGGTTTTTACTGGAAAGAAAGGGAGAGGAGGAGAGATCGGCTGTACCCTCAATGCCTATAGCACCAATACAGCCTCCCGTAACTTCGGTGCCACTCCAGAGATTGGTGAAATTGTAGCTAAACCTGAAAGGTATTCGAATTTTTCAGGGAAATTAAATTTTTTAAAGTTTATTATAAAGAGAAAATTTATCAAAAATTTTCTTTAAAGAAAAAATTTTCCAAAATTTTCTTGAAATTCTTACTCGCATTCCAAATTCTCTTTTAAAATCATTAAATATTGAAAACCAAATTTGGCAACTCCATCTAGATATCTGTCCTTGGTGGAACTTAAATAGGCCAATAATTTTTCTGGCGGATCCGTTAAAGGTAGATAAGTGACCTATTGAATATCAAGAAATCATTTTATCAATATTTTATTCTTATCTTATAATTCAACCCACCACTGTCGATACTCTCATGGTTATATCCCTCAAATACCAACGATGTTCCAATTTCGGTTTCTCATGTAAAGACGATAAATATTGTTTCACTTCACAAGACCTCTTAGAACATTTTATTTCCCGATCTATAGTCATATTAAGTTTACCGCCCAAATTGTAACCATTATTATAAACATCATACAAAATAAAAGAGGAATTCAAAGGAGAATTAATTAAATTCCGATTATCCATAAATAAAGTCACATCCGCATCCACTGCCATTTGAAATCGTCCAAAGAGATCCCTAAATTTCGGTAGATCTCCCAAGGAGTCGTAAATCAACCAATGAAAATGTTGTTTAAATAATTTCTCTTCACTTGATTTTTGTAGAACCTGAAGAGAGTTTGAACAATTCATATCAAAATAAATCCCCAATAAAGGACGGTCCTTTACCAGATAATGACCCTCTAAAGGGGTCGTAAGATTTATATTATTTATAGACCAAAACTGTATATATACATTTTGATTCATGGCTTGATCTGCTAAATGTAATTGAGCTGGAATTTTAAAGAAAATGACATTAATTTAAACTCCACTAAAATATTTCATTACTGTCTACTTTTCACATCCCAACAGTGCAGTATTATCGCCCATTTAATATTATTTTCAAGAAAATTATATAATATCAGGTTTATTAAAGAAAAATTTATCATTTTTTGTCTTTTTTATTATTTTTTTAATACACTTTTCCGTTCCAAATGAAATTAAAGACAAAACAAATATTGTCCTTTTATATTGGTGTCTTAGCTGTAATTTAACCTTAATTGATAATAGACATGTCAATATTTGTTTAAATTCGACATATTGATGACAAGTTAAGTAAACAAAAAGATTTTTTGAAATAAATTATTTAAGAGAAAATTATGAAGAAGACAAAAAGGAACAAATTTGTGATTTAAAGGAAATTTTTGATAAATTTTTTAAATAAGCAAATTTTCGATAAATTTCTTACTTAATTTAAGACATTTTTCGATAATTTTCCTAATTAAGGGAAATTTTCGATAAATTTTTTTACTTTTAGGAGAATTTATTAATTTAAGGAAATTTTCGATAAATTTCTTAATTTAAGGAAATTTTCGATAATTTTCTTAATTTAAGAAAATTTTTCGAAAATTTCTTAATTTAAGGAAATTTCCGAAAATTTATTAATTTAAGGAAATTTTCGATAATTTTCTTTATTTAAGGAAATTTTCGAAAATTTCTTGATTTAAGGAAATTTTCGATAAATTTCTTAATTCAACTAAATTTTCGATAAATTTGTTAATTTAAGGAAATTTTAGATAAATTTCCTAATTTAAGGACATTCTCGAAAAATTTCTTAATTCAAGGAAATTTTCGATAATTTTCTTAATTTAAGGAAATTTTCGAAAATTTATTAATTTAAGAAAATGTTCGATAAATTTCTTAAGTCAAGTAATTTTTCGATAAATTTATAATTTAAGGTAATTTTGATAATTTCCTAATTTAAGGAATTTCGATAATTTTATTCAAGGAATTTTGACAATTTTATTTAAGGAAATTTTTGATAAATTTCTTTATTTAAGGAAATTTTCGATAAATTTCTTAATTTAAGGAAATTTTCGAAAATTTCTTAATTCCAGGAAATTTTCGATAAATTTCTTAATTTAAGGAAATTTTTAATAAGTTTCTTAATTTAAAGAAATTTTCGATAAATTTCTTATTTCAAGGAAATTTCGATAAATTTCTTAATTCAAGGAAATTTTCGATAAATTTCTTAATTTAAGGAAATTTTAGAAAATTTATTAATTTAAGGAAATTTTTGATAAATTTCCTAGTTTAAGGAAATTTTCGATAAATTTCTTAATTCAAGGAAATTTTTGACAAATTTCTTAATTTAAGGAAATTTTTGATAAATTTCTTTATTTAAGGAAATTTTCGATAAATTTCTTAATTTAAGGAAATTTTCGATAAATTTCTTAATTTAAAGAAATTTTCGATAAATTTCTTATTTCAAGGAAATTTTCGATAAATTTCTTAAGGAAATTTTCGATAAATTTTTTATTTAAGAAAATTTTCGATAAATTTTTTATTTTCGATAAATAATTCAAGGAAATTTAAGGAAAAATTTTAAGTTTCTTAAAAAAATTTCGATAAATTTCTTATTTCAAGGAAATTTTCGATAAATTTCTTAATTCAAGGAAATTTTCGATAAATTTCTTAATTTAAGGAAATTTTAGAAAATTTATTAATTTAAGAAAATGTTCGATAAATTTCTTAAGTCAAGTAATTTTTCGATAAATTTATTAATTTAAGGTAATTTTTGATAAATTTCCTAATTTAAGGAAATTTTCGATAAATTTCTTAATTCAAGGAAATTTTTGACAAATTTCTTAATTTAAGGAAATTTTTGATAAATTTCTTTATTTAAGGAAATTTTCGATAAATTTCTTAATTTAAGGAAATTTTCGAAAATTTCTTAATTCCAGGAAATTTTCGATAAATTTCTTAATTTAAGGAAATTTTTAATAAGTTTCTTAATTTAAAGAAATTTCGATAAATTTCTTATTTCAAGGAAATTTTCGATAAATTTCTTAATTCAAGGAAATTTCGATAAATTTCTTAATTTAAGGAAATTTTAGAAAATTATTAATTTAAGGAATTTTTGATAAATTTCCTAGTTTAAGGAAATTTCGATAAATTTCTTAATTCAAGGAAATTTTGACAAATTTCTTAATTTAAGGAAATTTTTGATAAATTTCTTTATTTAAGGAAATTTCGATAAATTTCTTAATTTAAGGAAATTTTTAATAAATTTCTTAATTTAAAGAAATTTTCGATAAATTTCTTATTTCAAGGAAATTTTCGATAAATTTCTTAATTCAAGGAAATTTTCGATAAATTTTTTATTTAAGAAAATTTTCCGATAAATTTCTTAATTTAAGGAAATTTTTGATAAATTTGTTAATTCAAGGAAATTTTTGATAAATTTCTTAATTTAAGGAAATTTTCGATAAATTTCTTAATTTAAGGAAATTTTTCAATAAATTTATTAATTCAAAGAAATTTTCGATAAATTTCATTGGAAATTAACGAATAAATTCTTATTAAAAAAATTTTCAAAAAATTTCTTATTAAACAAACTTTTCAATTAAACAATATTTTTGATTAATTCCTTCATTAAATGTCATTTTTAATTGATTCAGTCACTTTTTTAATACCCCTTTTTAGGCATTCAACAGGTTCTCATTCTGCGCATGTTCGAAAAATTTTCTCTCTTTTGAGTCACATAAAAATTGTGACATTGTTGGCGCCAAAAATCAGCTGTGTTTTTGGAAAAAAGTGTTGCCATAGTTTTATTTTTATTTAATTCCTTAAATTCTTCCTCATTCAAAATAAAACTCTTTCATTTGCTTTTAAATCAGGTGAAAACTACTTTATTAACATTGAGTGCTTTTAAGTGATTTGAATAAATTTAATATTATTTTCTCTTCTCCTTAACCTCAATTCTCTTTTCCTTGTTGTTCTAATTCTGCCATCATTTCCTTATTGATGACATAACGATACCAAAACATTTCTCCCATAAAAACAAACAAAACCAATAAGTATCCAGCAATTAAGACGATAAACAAAGAACCCGCATATTCCATTCCGACATTAATAATGAAATTATTGGCGAAACATGATAAATGACTGCGAACCCAGAGACGATGATGTTTCGAATGGATGCCAGTTTCCAAAATGCGCATAATTCTGCAGAAAGAGATAAAATTAATTAATTTTGGGAGTTAAACTGTGTCGTAGAGTTCAACTTACTTTAGTCTCACGATTTCTTTGTAACTGGAATTCTTATGAAGGTGAGTGAGCAACAAATTATCGGAACGAAATAAGATTTCGTTAAGATCACAAATTTCATTAAACGTATATTGATTTTCGATCATATTGAAACCAGTAGAAGTTTCGAAAATAAATACAAAACCGGGTTTCTCACGCATTTTATTGATGCCATCTTGAGCCGAATACCAGAGATGTTGGGGATTCTTTTTGGTTTCCACTTTACGCTTGACAAAACGTTTGACATCGGGGAGAGTAGAGAACTGAGAAAGGAGATGATATAATGTTTTAAAATTGTCCTCAAAGAAATGTATCGTAAATTTCCTTGAGTAAAGAAATTTATCGAAAATTTCCTTGAGTAAAGAAATTCGATTATTTCCTTGAGTAAAGAAATTTATCGAAAATTTCCTTAAATTAAGAAATTTTTGAAAATTTCCTTTAATTAACAAATTTATCAAAAATTTCCTTGTGTTATGAAATTTATCAAAAATTTCCTTAAATTGAAAAATTTGTCGAACACTTTCTTTAATTATGAAATTTATCGAAAATTTCCTTAAATTAAGAAATTTTTGAAAATT
The DNA here is from genome assembly GCA_004302925.2 of Cochliomyia hominivorax. Taxonomy (NCBI): domain Eukaryota; kingdom Metazoa; phylum Arthropoda; class Insecta; order Diptera; family Calliphoridae; genus Cochliomyia; species Cochliomyia hominivorax. The sequence goes on along the minus strand of PYHX02000413.1, from coordinate 94,768,755 downwards.
TCCTTTAATTAACAAATTTATCAAAAATTTCCTTGTGTTATGAAATTTATCAAAAATTTCCTTAAATTGAAAAATTTGTCGAACACTTTCTTTAATTATGAAATTTATCGAAAATTTCCTTTAGTTGAAGAATTTATGGAAAATTTCCTTTATTTAAGAAATTTATCGAAAATTTCCTTAAGTTGAAAAATTTATCGAAATTTTTTTGAAAATTTCCTTTAATTGAGAAACTTATCGATAACTTCCATAAATTAAGAAATTTATCGAAAATTTCCTTGAGTAAAGAAATTTATCGATTATTTCCTTAAGTTGAAAATTTTATCGAACATTTTTTTTAATTATCAAATTTATTGAAAATTTCCCTGAGTAAAATAATTTATCGAAATTTCCTTTAATTAAGAAATTTAATAAATTTTTTTTAAATTAAGAAACTTATCGATAATTTCCGTTAATAAACAAATTTATCGAAAATTTCCTTTAATTAAGAAATTTATCGAAAATTTCCTTTAATTGAGAAATTTATCGATAATTTCCATAAATTAAGAAATTTGTAGAAAATGTTTCTGTAACTCCATTTTAGAAATTTATACTCACATTTAAATAAGTATACGTGTACGGCGACGGTTCCAATCCGACATCCAAATTCGAATCCGCCAAATCTCCCAAAGTTTTTATATCCGATTTTATGGGTGAACCCAATAAAATCGCCACCACTATCGATGTATAATAATTATTTATCAAGTAAAATATTATCGATAAAGAAATGAAACCCAAACGCCCTCCCATAGAACCAGGAACCAACCAACTACCCTGAGAGCAGGCAGCACCAAATGAAATCAAACAGGTTGTTAGAATAGAGGGAACAAAATCCAAATAAGTTTTTAAACGATGATATTCCACAAAGAAAGTGAACCAGATGAAAATCGCACCAACTATTAAGATAATACCCAGACCAATCCATACTTTAGTACTGAAAGGTTCTAAATAAACCCTACCCCTCATACCCGAATTACGAGGAGTACGAAACATGGCCACCGAGCGAAAAGCTCCCGTCGGAGCAATAGGAGTTAAGAAACGAAAACGTCCTAGAGTCATGAAAAAAGGAGTGGCTGTTATATCAGCTTCATCATTTACCAGAGTGCCAACTACACCTCCGGTATAGTCGACATCGGTCCAGCGATCATAATAGGAATAGGAAATGCTATAAAAAGAATAAAAATTAAGTTTCTAGGGAGTTAACAATGAAGTTCTTACTTGACATTCAAGGAGTCTTTAATACACAGGAATATTTGTATACCCATACGTGCCAAAGGATCTATATGAAAATCTTTTTGTGCCAATAGAAATTGTTGGATCTCTTCTTCAGGCGCTTTTAAATCATAGCGAGTAACCTAAGAGATTTTTTTTGTAGGAAAAGAATTAAAGAGAAGTTTAGTTACTCTTTAAAAACTTACCACTACTGAGGCTCTCATTACCACATCGCTTAGGGTTTGTCGATTCCCATACAGTGGTCTTTTATAAAGATCCGATAAATATTGTTTTAGCTCGCATTTGGAACGATTACACTCAATCTCATAATTTGAGGTTATGTTAATGGAACCCCCTATAAACCGTCCATTATTATAGACATCAAAGGTTACATACGAAGTTTTGCTGGAATTTAAAGACATTTGAGGCATTTTTGGTACCGCAAAGGTCAGACGAGTATCCACCGAAAGATTGACATGTTTGAATATATCATAGAAACGGGAAAAGCTAGAGGTTTCATCGTACACCAACCAATTGTAACGGTAATTAAAGAATCTTAAATGACTGTTCTAAAAACAAAGAGAAAGAGAGCGGGAATAAGAGCAGAAATGAAGAGTAAATGGGAATTATTTGTAAGGGAGTTTACCTCCTCTATAAAATCATCGGTAAGATTACAATTCATATCCATATATACCCCGATCTGAGGCTGATTATAGCGCATATAACGATAAGCAAAATCCTGTAAAGCTGCGGAATTATTCAAATTCACATATTGGGAATAAATAGAATTTTGAGAAGCCAAATATGAAAATTGATAAAGAGCTGAAAGAAGAGAAAATTTGTTCTAATTAAGAGTTCCATAATAAAAGCTCTTACTCACCCTCCTTATTCCAACAATGATAGACCACTACACAAGCTAATTTTTCTCTTAGAAAATGATTTATTATTAAATTAAATAAATTTAACATTTTCAGCAAAATTTCTTCCGTTTAGGTGACTTCTCCTGAATGCCTCCAAAATACTTCTGTTGTATGCCTTAAACCCAAAAATTTTCAAGTACTCTTTTGCTATTTAAATTGCCTCTTTTTAAATATTAATGACAGCCAAAATTTGTGTTTTTGACAAAATAATTTGTTTAAAAACATTTAAACACAAAAACTATTTATAATAAACTTATTAAATTGTTTAATAAATAACTTAATGAATTATTAATAATCACAAGACACAATTTGTGCCAAAGTAACAGGTTGTATTGCAAAAGAGGGGGTGGTATCCCATCTTCTCTTAATTTCACTTTCCCTTAAGTAAAATACTCTTCGCTGTTAAATGCTCCCAAAAGCCCTCTTTATGTTGAAAAGAATGGTAAATACTTTAATAAAGAAATAAAAATATATTATTATGATATATCATTTGAAAGCTAATATTGTAAACTTTCTAAAAATATATAAAACTTTAAAAATTCTTTCATAAATTTTTACACAATTTTAATAAAACTAAAAAAGAATTAGAGAAAAAGTAAAAATTTTGTACATGAAATATTAAGTTAAGCGCCAAATATTTTCTCAAATAATGCAAAATTGTTATCAAAGATATATATCACAGAAAAGAAAATTTTGTTAACTTTTCAATGATTTATAAAATATTTGTATAATTTAAAAAAAAGTATACATAATTTAAAGAAATTCTAAGAAGAGTCGCATATAATTTTGACAATTTTTGAACTTAAATATTAAGTTTAACAATTAAAATAAACTTCAATAATAAAAAGTTCTTTATATAACTATATATCATATAAAAGGTATTGTTATAAGCATTTTATAGATATATAAATCTTTACATTAATATAATTTATTTATACAAAATTTTAAACAAATTCTAAGAGAGTTGTAAAAAATATGCTAATTTTCTAAGCGAAATATGAAGTTTTATTTCAAATATTTATTAACAAAATTAAAAAATATATATTTAAATTATACAACATAGAAAAGGTAATTTTATTGGCTTTTCAAAGATATACAAATCATTTTATTTTTTTAAAAATATGTGCACTATTAAGAAAAAATTAAAAAAGGTTGTAGAAAAAAATTTATTTTGAAATTGAATTTTTAAGTTTAATGCGAAAAAAATATTCAAGTAATGAAAAAATATCATTAAAAAGAATATATTAATGGAAAGGAAATTTTGCTAGCTCTTTAATGATATATAAAATGTTTAAATATTTTAAAATAAGTTTTCACAATTTAAACAAAATTCTAAAAGAGTGCTACAAAAATTAGATAAATTTTAGAATTAAGAAATTAATAAAAATTAAAAATTTTTATTTCAATATTAAAAAATTTCAATACAATTATATATCATATAATAGGTATTTTTATTAGCTTTTCAAAAATATATACATTATTAAAGTAGTGTAATTATGTTATATACAATTTTAAAAAAGTTAAAAAAAGATAGAGAAAAATAACAATTTTGAAAATGAAATATTAAGTTTAGGAGCAAATATTTTCTCAAATAATTGAAAAAGTATATTAAAATAATACATCGTAGAAAATGATAGTTTGTTAGTTTTTAAAAAATATATTAAACTTTTTAGTATTTTTTAAAGTTTATGCAGTATTTATAAAAATCAAGAAGGATTTGTAGAGAAAGAAGTTTATTTTGAAACTGAAATATTAAGTTAAGAGCGAAATATTTATTTAAATAATGTAAAAAATTGATAAAGATTATATATCAGGAGAAAGAAGATTTTGTTACCTCTTTAATGGTAAAGAAAAAAATTTATATTTTAAAAAAGGTTTGATATTTTAAAAAGTTTCAAGAAAACCAAAAGAGAGTGTCATAAAAAATTATAAAATCAAGAACTAAAATATTAATATAAAAATATGTACTAAACATTATTAGGAAGGTATAAATAATATATATCATAAAAAAGGTAACCTTGTCAGCTTTCTAAAGATATATAAATTTAATTATAATTTTAAGTTAAGGTTAAAATATTTGCGATAGTTTAAAGGGAGAGCAATAACGTGTATATATTTTTGAACAGAATTTTAAGATTCAAGCCAAACTATTGCTTTGCATTTTATCGGGGAGGTATAAATTATATATATCATTGGAAAGGAAATTTTGTATGTTTTCTAGATATATATACATTTATTAATAATTTTCAAATTCATTTCAAAATATTTGAAATAGTTTAATGAGAGACTAAATTAATTGAGTTTGTTTTCGTACAGAATTTTGAGTTTTAAGATAAACTTTTATTCTAAATGTTTTAGGGTGGCAAAAATTACATATATCATTGGATAGGAAATTTTGCAACCTTTCCAAAAATATACATATTAAATTATATTTTTAAATACAGTTTAAAATACTTGAGGTAACTAAAAAGGAGTTATAATAAATTAAATATATTTTGAATAAATGTAACCACTTTTGAACCAAAATATTATTTTAAATATTATAAGGAAGATATAAATTATATATATCATAGAAAAGACAATTTTATTAGCTTTCCAAAAAGCTATATAATTAATTAGGAATACAAATACATCCTTTAAATTTTGAATAAATGTTAAATAAAGTCATATATAAATGACAAAATTTTTGATCTGTTTAATTTTTGAGAATAGAAATTCGAAATCTGAGTTTTATATATCATTCAAGAGCAAATTTTATTGTAATGATATATCATTTTAATTACAAATTGTTATAAATTAAGAAGTATTTAAGACAGGAGGTAATTTTGAATAGAGTTGCATTGATTTTAAATATTTGTTACGGGGAAAGAAAATCAATGAAATTATATATCTTAGGAAAGCTTGTCTTATGAACTTTGTGACTGCTAGTTTAGCATTGATAGTGAGTTATTTTAGAAGTTAAGGATATGAGCGTGAATTATTGTTAAGCAATTCAATTAAGTTTTTATGTTTTAGTCCTTATGGGTATCGAACTTGGCTCTGTCATATTAATTGGACAGATTCATAATACTTGGAGCTTAAACTTTATATTACGCCGAACCCCTGAAATCAAGATCTCTCAATTTCCAAAAGTGTTTTTTTTTCAATAAAATCTTTGGACGATTTTTCAAGTTTTTCATGATATTTAATTGACGAGTTTTTTAAAGGACGATTATTTAGAGCAAATTAAAACTTCAGTTTTCTTCTTTTTTTTTGCATTAAAACGTGCTCTTTCACTACTTTATTTAAATATCGCTAAAACAAATCTAAGAGTGCTTAATTAGGTGCCAAAAAGTTAGGTAAAATTAATTAATATTTTCTCATTCTTGTCCCGCTCTCTGCTCTCAGTTAACAAACTCCTCTGCTTGGCGTTCAATAATTTCCATATTTTTCCTTTTTCGCTCAACATGAGACCATAATATTTCCAGTAAGAATATAAAGAAGCATAAAAGATAACTGCCCACCAAAAGGAGAAATAAAGGAGCAGCATATTCCATGCCAACCGTCAAAAGGAAATTACTATCCAAACAATTAATACTAGTGCGGACCCAAAGACGGCGATGTTTTGAATGGACGCCAGTCTCCAAAATTCGCATGAGTCTAAGGATTAAGAGAGGAAATAATTTAATTAACAGTTAAAAATATTAAGAGGAAAAATAGAGAGAGAGTGAGAAAGCAGCAGAACAATAAATAAGGCAGAGGGAAAGAGATGAATATAGTTTAAAGAGAAAATGGAAAAGTAAAAGGATGTTGGCTTAAAATCACTCAAATTCACTTAAGCCTAAACAGCTCCTTGTAACTGGAATTCTTATGAACATGCGTGGCCAACATGGTATCCGGGCGAAATAATATCTTATTCAGATCGCAAATCTCATGGGGATGATATTGATTTTCGATCATATTATAACCCGTAGAAGTTTCAAAAATAAATACAAAACCCGGTTTTTCACGCATCTTCGTTATGCCCTCCTGGGAAGTGTACCAGGGGCTACGCAAAATCTTTTTACTCTCCACCTTGCGGCGCACAAATAAACGAACATCGGGTAAAGTGGAAAACTGGAATTACAAAATGATAAATAGATCCTCTAATAGCCAAAATTTTACTCACATTCAAATAGGTGTACATATAAGGCCACGATTCCAAACCCACTTCCAAATCCGAGTTCGCCAAATCTGCTAAAGTTTTCAAATTAGATTTGACCGGGGAACCCAGTAAAGATGACACCACAATTGAGGTATAATAATTATACATCAAAAAACAAATAATCAATAAAGTCATATAACCAAAACGTCCTCCAAATGTGCCCGGAACCACAAAACTTCCTTGCAAACAACTCGAGGCAAAGGATATAAAACAAGTGGTGAGTAGAGAAGGAGCAAAATCAATATACGGCTTCATGTGATGAAATTCCACAAAAAATGTTAGCCATAGGAACAGAGCATATAGACCCAATATAACACCAAATATAATCCATACCGTAGGACTAAACGGTTCTATAAAAACATGTCCCTGAATGCCAGAGTTTTGGGGAGTGCGAAACATGCAAACCATGCCAAAGGTGCCAGTAATCGACAGAGGAGCTAAGAACTGAAATCTGCCCGGAGTCATGAAGAAGGGCGAGGTAACCAAATCCGCAGTTTCATTAACTAAGGCCCCTACCACCCCACCAGTATAATCCATATCAGTCCAGCGATCATAATACTCATAATCGATTCTAAAAAAATATGATAATAAATTCCAACCCAAGAAAACTTTACATTGGGACCTACCTGGTATATAAAGTTTCAATTAGCAGCTGAAATATCAAAATACCCAAACGTGATAGGGGATCGATATGAAAATCTTTTTGGGCAAATAAAAATTCCAATATCTCATGTTTGGGAGCCGTTAAAGGGTAACGTGTGACCTTTCAAAATACACATCTCTCTTTAAAAACTCTCTCTCCCCCAAATATTTTACACTCACTTACCACTAAAGCCACTCTCATGATAACATCTCTTAAACTTTCCCGATTCCCATATAAAGGTCTTTTATATAAATTCGATAAATATTTTGTTCTTTTACAATACGAGGCATAGCATTCGATTTCATAGTCCGTGGTTATATTAATAGCACCCCCGATTAGCCAACCATTATTGTAGACATCAAACGTTATATAAGAAGTTTTTGTAGCATTCCAAAGATCGGGTAGATATTTTGGTACCACATATGTTAAACGTGTATCGACGGAGAGATTGACACTTTTGAAAATGTTATAGAAACGAGAAAAATTGGAGGTTTCATCATAGACCAGAAAACGATAACGATAATTGAATAAACGCAGATGACTATTCTGAAACGAGAGAGAGGTAATAAAATAGTACTGAATCCTGAAAAAAGTACCATAATTAAATGATGTTTTAGCGCTGAAAAATAGGCAGTAGTTTTAGGGAATTAAAATGAAATTTCCAGTCTAGATGCGATGAATAAGCAATCAAGTGACAAAATGAGCATAATGGAATGGTACTTAAGTTTGTAAAAAAGTACCACATTTAAATTATTTTCTGTATAGGAAAATAGGGAATCAGAAGGAAATTTTAGACCACTTTGAGTTAAAAAGAACATATCCAGTTGACTCTTTTGAAAAGATAAATGGAATTGAGCAATAAAGAAATGGTTCTTCTTTTCTTTAGAAAAGTACCATAATTAAATTTACTTTGCTTAAAGGAAAATTTAAATTCTTGACCAAATTTTTAGGCTTTCAAGTGCTCAAGGAATTATTTTGAAGACTTAGTTGATTATTCCGTAACATCATGTAATAGAAAGGGATAAAAAGGTGGTACTAAAATGTAGAAAATGTACCACAATTTATTTAGCTTTTTTAAAATAATAAAAATGGGTTCTATTTTATCGAATTTTATTTTCATTTTGAAACTCTGGACGCTCCAAATTAAGTCTTTAGAAACTTTAAAATGATTTTTAATAACCTTGAATTGATTTGGCTTTAAAAGTACTTTGATCTTTAATTAAGAAAAACACCGGGAATTATTAAAAAGTACCGGTTCTGATAAGTAATATTCTCAAGTTTAAATAAAGGTTTTAGTTCTTAATTCTATCGGGCTTAAAGGCCTTAGTCTTTAATTAATTAACAAAAGTACTAAAATTTATTAAAAAGTACCAGCTTTTGAAAGAAAAAGTACTGTATTTTTTTCAATTATGCAAAAGAAGTTTGTCCTTATTTTTCCGGAATTATTCTATAATTTAGAGCCTTAGGAAGTTGCAAAAAATTTTTTATTAATTTTAAAAGTACTGTGATCTAGTTGAAAAAAGTACCAAGATTTATTAAGAAGAATCGATATAGAAATATTTAAAAGGTTTTAGTATCTAATTTTATTTATTATTTAAAAGATTTGGAAATACGTTTAAACAAGTGTCTAATAGTACTTTGTTCTTTAATTGAGAAAAGTACCAAGATTTATTAATAGTACCAATTCTAAAAAGAAAATGTACCACAATCTTTTTCATTTATTTCCGAAATTATATCACAGTTTTGAACCTTTGACGGATTCAAAATAATTGGAAAATTTTCTGCATTAATTGGCTTTAAAGATACCTTGACTTTTAGCTTAAAAATGTACCCACACTTTATCAAAAAGTACCCAGTCTAAAGGACGTGTTCATATAAAGATTCTAAATTTTATCGAGTTTAAATGAAGTTGAAATTTGGAATATTTCAAAAGTAATCGAGTTTATCTAAACCCCATTTATCGGAAAATACTACTTCGGGTCGAGTACCGCAGTAGTATTTTGTTGAAATCTGAGACTCTTAAATCGTCATCTGCTAAGTAGATGAAACCCGGTTTATAATCACATATTTGAAGGTTCTGTTAGGGAATTTTCCAACTTGATCATCTCCTTTAGAACGCATAGTCCATTATTTTTATTTTACCTCATCTATAAAATCCTCTGTACGATTACAATTCATATCCATGAATATACCGATTTGTGGACGATCATGTCGCATATAACGTGAAGAGAAATTCGCCAAAGCAGCCCGATTATCCATATTAACATACTGGGTATAGAGACCATAATGTGAAGATAAATTAGAAAACTGATAAACGGCTAAGAGAAAAAAGGAATTAATTAAAATGAAAATTTTCCGAATATTTCTGAAATTCACTCACTTTCCTTATTCCAACAGTGGAACAAAACCACACAAGCCAATTTGGCATTTAAAAAATGATGCAGAATTAAACTTAAAAAATTGGGATTAAACATTTTTTCTTAGATGACAAGAAAAAAGTCCTTCAAAATGCCTTGAAAATACTAACGGTTTTAAAATAAAATTAAAGCCTTTTTATAGGCAATGGTTTTCTTAATAAAGAGTTAATTTAAATATTTCTTCTTCTATTGGAGAAATATTTTTCAAATGAATAATTAATATTTCAACTTTTTCAAGTTTAGACATGATAATTTATTTAATTGTGGAATTATTTTATATTTTAATAATTTTAAATAATTTATAACTTATTTTATTCTAAAAGACCTTGTTTGAGCGCCTAAAGGTATGCATTATTTTATGCATAAGTAATTTGTAGTGTTTAAGGGAATGAGTTTTTATATGAATTATTTTTTTATGATATTTTACTGGTAGTAAATTTTAGAAAATGTTCTGCCTGCTTTTAGGGGTTTAATGATGAATTTAGTTATATTAGCGGTTTTAAAGGCTTTCAAACGGAATTATTGGCGGCGTTGACGAAGAAATAAAATAAAATTGAAAAAAGTTTAAGTAAAAAACAGGTAGAAATTTTATATTTGATAAAGCTCGACCTTGTGATACCCTACACCAAAATATTGGTAATATAATGGATGACCCTCGTATAATTTTATTTGCTGATTTATTCTCAATTTTCATATTTATGCATTTAAAAATTAATTTTTTGAAAGCTATAACGAATCAAGTGGGAGAAATAAATCATAACAACTGGAACTAAAATAATTGGCAAAAATAGGTTAAAGTGAAATAATGATAAAGAATATAATTTTCTAAAAATCTAAAGTATACTTTAAGATTTGAAACATACAATATTTATTTGCCCAAAAGTATGCCATGAAATTCCCCCAAAAGTTTTAAATAAAATTTTACAATTTTTTTTATCCAAATGCAATTTTAAGTTATATTTTCCCATTTCCTCCATTTTCCCTTAATTTTATAATTTCAGAAATTTTATTAATATTGACAGCATGTTAAAAAAACTAAAGCATACTTTAGGGATTTTTTACTTAACTTAATTAGTTTTGATATCACTTTTTCTTATACTAAAAAATGCTTAATAACTATTTCATTTATTGTTTATTATTTTTGTAAATATTTGTGTTTAACCTCAAATAAATTATTTAATTGATAAAATAAAATATTTTAAAAAATCTGTTAAAATAACATTCCACTCTTCTGCTTAAAACATTCACAATTTTGTGGTTATTTATGTTTAAAAGGCTTTTAACAAATTAAAGCAATTTAAAATGCTTAGCATAAACAAAGGCGGAGGGAGAGTATAAAAATATTGCCTACTTTTGGGCTTATATTTCTTTAAACGCAGAATAAAGTTAAAAAAACAATTTCACTAATAGTATTAGCTTAAAAATCAATCAAAATTTCATTTGATTGTTTTAAAGGGAAATGAAAATGGCATAAACTTATTTTGGACACTTTTGGAAAATAGAGTTTTTTTAGGGATTTAAGTTAAAGAGACAGATAATAACAACATTTATTATAAAATTCTTAAGAAAAAAATGGACGGATTATGAAATATAATTCCCACAATAGTTAAGAATAAACGGCTTCAATTACTTTTAGCTCTAATTTCGTTTTTCCGTTACCTCTCTTAGAAGCATATGGACTCCACAAATCTACTCCAATTTATACGATTTACTGCTGTGTTTTTTTGCTTTAGTTTCAGTAATCAGTTTGTGTTCCTCCTAAGCTGGTGATTTGCCTGTTGAATGATGGGGCAGCTGCCATCATCCAGCAGGTTGTGCCTAGACACAACGTCCACCTTATTTTTGTAATCGTGGGGAACGTTGCAAATTGTTAACATTCTAACTTTTTTTACATATTGTAGTGTTACTTCCTGACTTCCCATGATGTTCTTATTTCCAGGGGCTGAGGGGTTTCTTGGATGGATTTTATTGGTGGGGATGAAACCCCTTACTTTATAATTCGGAATAAGCTTTTAAGACAAGATCACTATATCATGCCCCTGGCCTCTGGGATAAAATCTAAAAGATGGACGGATGGACGGACATTATAATTCTGAATTTATTAGTGTATGGATTGAAAATTTATAGAAAATTATTGCTTAAGAACTGAAGTATATATTTGAGCGATGTACAATGAATTACTTTTAATATATAGCAGATTTTGAGGCTGATCTCTAGAACTTATTTTCTCAGAATCTTTTAAATAAAAATAAAAAGACAGACGGAAGGACGGACTTTTTAATGAGTAGTTAATATCTATAAGGTTCCAATTTATATAATATTTTTACTATATATGATGACGCATTTCAAACATAAAACACATTCTTAGGCAGACTTAAAATCTGATATATTTTCTTAATTGTAATAAAATTAATAAAAGGACAGACGGAAGGACGGACATTGTTCTTTAGAAATAAATATATATAAAGTCCCAAAAGTTTTACATATATTACGAATCAGTACGTTAACATTCCAGCTACATATGCTGACTTATTATAAAATAAAGCATATCTTCAGGCAGACTTAGAATTTTATATATTTTCTGAAATTTAAACAAAATTATAAAAGGAAGAACAGAAGGATGGACATACTTATAAATTTATATTTAGAAACCTAAAATCTTTATATAATATAAATCATGAAGCGATAAATAAACGTTCCATTAATATATAACAACCTTTTGCAAATTGTAAGCATATCTTCAGGCTGACTTAAAATCTGATATATGTTTTTAACTTAAAAAAATAATCAAAGATTGAACAGAAAGATGATTATTATTAAGAAATTAATACATATAAAGTCCCAAAAAGTTAAATTATAAATCATTAATTTATTCCACATGTATATGATAAACTATCTTAATCTTAATGTATAGTTTCAGGCTGTCTTAAAATCTGAAAAAAAATTAGAAAGTTAGTTTTTAGTGGAATAAAATTTATAAAATAATGGACGAAAGGATCGGGCTTCTTATTAGTAAGTAATACATAAAGTGTTTAAAGTTGTATATATATGATATATCATAAACCGCTATCTATATTCCACCCATATATAAAATATTTAGTTCATCTTAAAGCATATTTTCAGGCTGACTTAAATCAGATATATATTTTTTTTAAATTAATTATAGGATGGACGGAAGGACGGACATTATTATAAAGATGCGATTGCTTGTATAACAAAATATATATATATGTATATAAATCATAAACTTGTAAGATATATCCCACCTATATAAGATGCATCATTTAAAGCATAATGTATATTTTTCGGCTGCTTTAAAATCGGATATATTTTCTTTAATTATAAAATTATTATAATTTATAAAAAGACCGACAGAAGGAAAGATGGTATTTTAAGAAGTCTATTAAAAACAATGCTATAAAATCTAAAAATATTAATAATGTAGAAATCGTTTATGTAACCCTACCATATAATAATTAACTATTTTAAAGTTAAAAGCATACTTTGAGGCCGAAATTTAAGTTTCATATTTTCTGTAATAAAATATTTTTCAACTTTAGCTTAAGATTTTTGTAAATAAGTTTCTTCTTAGGTAAGAGCTCTTTTTTAAAACATTTAAAAATTTCCTAAACAACAATTTCAATAACCTTCTGAACCCCACAAAACAACCCAACAAATAACGGAAAAATCCTTAAAAAACTTTTGTTATAATTCACTATTTTTTGCATAAAAAAATTTAAGACAAAATGTTTTACTAGCAATTGTTGGGCAGTAAAACAACCCGCCCCCACTCAGTAAATAAAGACAAATAAAATTCTACACAAAACAATAGTAATAATTGTATAGCATACATTTAGGCTTTTTATTTAAAAAACTATTTTAAAGCCTTAACAAGGGCTGCTGACTTAAAGATGAATTATAATTTAACAACTAAAAATAAAAGAGTGATGAAATGTTTTAGTTTTTTTTATAAATAGAAAAGATGTATTTTTTAAATAGAAAAAAATGTCAATGACAACTAAATACCTAGAATAATTTAAGAAAATATAAAAAGACTTGCTCAAGTGTTTTTGGCTTTAATTAAAAGCAGAAAAAAAGAAAAGAAAATAAAAATTAGTCAAGAAATCTTGATTTTAGTTTGTTTTCATTTTGTACGTTTATTTTCAAATAAACGTTAAATGTGAAGAGAGAGAGAAAGGGAAACGGAAATAGTTTTCAAGTTGTTTACATTTTTAAATGACAACAACAAAAATAAATCGACTAATTAGGAAAATTAACACTTGTTAAGGTGTTTTGTTTACATTGTCTCAATGAGTTTTTGTTTTAAGAGTGTAAGAAAGAGAGTAAACAGAGGAGAGTTAAAAAGAAGCCAGAAGCAACGCCTGTTAGATATGCTTTAGTTATTAAAAAGAAGAAAATGCTTTAAAGCTTAAGATAGAGAAAAACGATTTTTTAACACAAAAATTGAGACATAATTTATTCAAGAAATTTGTAGGGACTTTAATCAATTTATGAACATTTCCTTACCAGGAATTTTGATGTCCTCCAGTCCTCTAGAATTAAAAAATATGTTTCCTTTTGTGCCATTTAAAGTGTATCTACTTTTATTTCTATTAACTAAACTAAAACGCTGTGCTAATGCTAGTTCTCCAGTTCTTCTTCTTTTCCTCCACCTCCCACATTTCAGTAAATAAACTCCTCTTCTGTCTGCCTCTCAATCAGTTCCATATTTTTCCTCTTCATCTCAATACGATGCCATAATAACTCCAATAAGAAAACAAAAAAACATAAAAGATAACTGCCCACTAGCAGAAGAAATAAAGGGGCAGCATATTCCATGCCCACTTTAAGCAAATAATTACTATCCAAACAGTTAAGACTAGTACGAACCCAAAGACGACGATGTTTCGAATGGACACCACTTTCCAAAATGCGCATTAATCTGCAAATAAAGAATTGTTTAAAAAAATTATAAAATCAAAATCTTGAACACCTACTTGAGCCTAAACATTTCCTTGTAACTGGAATTCTTATGGGTATGCGAAGCCAACATGGTATCGGGACGAAAGAGTATCTTATTCAAATCACATATCTCATGAGGATAATATTGATTTTCGATCATATTATAACCCGTAGAAGTTTCAAAAATAAATACAAAACCCGGTTTTTCACGCATCTTCGTTATGCCCTCCTGGGATGTGTACCAGGGGCTGCGCAAAATCTTTTTACTCTCCACCTTGCGGCGCACAAATAAACGGACATCGGGTAGAGTGGAAAACTGGAATTACAAAATGATTAATAGATCCTCTAATAGCCAAAATTTTACTCACATTCAAATAGGTGTACATATAAGGCCACGATTCCAAACCCACTTCCAAATCCGAATTCGCTAAATCCGCCAAAGTTTTCAAATTCGATTTGACCGGGGAACCCAGTAAAGATGACACCACAATTGAGGTATAATAATTATACATCAGAAAACAAATAATCAATAAAGTCATATAACCCAAACGACCTCCCAAAGTTCCCGGAACCACAAAACTCCCCTGCAAACAACTCGAGGCAAAGGAAATAAAACAGGTAGTGAGTAATGAAGGAGCAAAATGTATAAAAGGTTTCATGTGATGAACTTCTATAAAGAAAGTCATCCACAGGAATAGAGCAAAGATACCCAAAATAACACCAAATATAATCCACACTGTAGGACTAAAAGGTTCTATAAAAACTCGTCCCTGAATGCCAGAATTTCGAGGAGTACGAAACATGCAAACCATGCCAAAAGTGCCAGTAATAGAAATCGGCTGCAAGTAACGAAATCTGCCAGGAGTCATGAAGAAAGGGGAGGTAACATAATCAGCCGTCTCATTTACCAAGGCCCCTACCACACCCCCAGTGTAGTCCACATCAGACCAGCGATCATGTATCTCATATTCAAATCTGCAAGAAAAGAATTGTATATTACATCCGAGATCTTTTGCCCTTAACTCACTTGGTGTATAAACTTTCGATTAACAACTGAAATATCCACATACCCAAACGTGCTATAGGATCTATATGAAAATCTTTTTCACTATATAAAAAATCCAATATCTCCTGTTTGGGAGCTGTTATAGGGTATAGAGTTACCTGGAATATAAACTCATTTAAGCTTGTTTGTTTATTCCCCTGCCAACTTACCACTAAAGCCACTCTCAGATTTATATCTCTTAAACTCTCCCTATTTCCATATAAAGGTCTTTTATATAATTCCGATAAATAATTTTTAATTTCACAATCTTTACGATTACATGCGATTTCATAGTCTGTGGTTATGTTTAGGGACCCACCAATTATTTTACCATTATTATAGACATCGAAAGTTATATAAGAAGTGTTACTAGTATTCCTGGCATCGGTGAAATGTTTTGGTACCACATAGGTAAGCCGTGTATCCACTGAGAGGGTTACATTTTTGAAAATGTTTTGAAAACGAGAGAAATTGGAGACTTCATCATAGGCCAGCCAACGGTAGCGATAGTTGAATAAACGCAGTTGACTATTCTGAAAATGGGAAAGAGAAAGGAGATGCCGGAAAAAATTTCCACAATTATAAATTTTGTAACTAAAAGAAGAGTTCTATATAAATCCAAATGAGGTTGATGTTTGATAAATCAAGCATTTTTGACTTTATAAGCACTTGAACTTGTTTAGGAGTTTAGATCAAAAAGAAGTGCCATAATTTGAATCGTTGAATGCAAGAGCGTCTCTCAAAACCATATCGCGTGTCACAACTCTCCACTCCAGAACATAACATTTAAGACTTCTTGTTTGGTTACCTGAGAATCACTGGAAATCTTTCACTCAGAGTTGGTGTTCAAGTAAATCTAATAACTTCCCAAACATATTGGATTCGATTTCTTTTACCGATACATTTTCCTGTTGTTCATACGAAAAATATAAGATCTCAATTAAATTCCTTAACATATATAAATTGTGGGCGATAGGTTCTTCCAACTCCGAATGCAATGTTCAAATTTTGACATACAACCCACACAATCACACAATCACTTCTATCGAAACCAATGGGTGACAAAGATGTACAATTTGCTTTCATTAAAAGAGAGTCGACACTGCTTTCTATGAAGCTTTCAAAATGTTTTCAGACCTTGAGGGAAAGAACCTCTAAATAAGATTCAAAATAGGCTTTTTAAATTTCGACGGCTGTTGAAATGTTAACCTTCAGATTCATGGTTACAGGGGTATCTCTTGTGATAATACAATTTTAATCTGTCGTTTTGCAAATCGTGATGACAAGATTCTGCATAGGAATGGAATGGTGTACTGGACAGGGAAGTAAAGCGCTGTATTTGAGGTACGTTCCTTTATACTGTTCCAACGAACTTTTTGGGAGAACTAGTGAACTAGTTATCAACATAATAGTTGATATAACTGCCAATCCACTTCTAATGGACGACACTCTATTACAGAACGGAACTTTAAGGTTTCCGACCACATGTGTTTGATATCTATCATGAAAATATAGGAATAATCGCTGAAGTAGTCGACCATTATCAGTGTAACTTTATTTCGAGAAGGTCTTTTGCAAATTGAATAGGGATGGGATTTAAAGGCACTGCCAAGGTAGAAATTCTCCCTCCAACCTTTAGACATTTTTTAAGATCTGAAAACCCTGTAGTCGAAGTTAGAATTAGCCAAAATATTCAGGATATATATCCGGCAATTAGGGAGTCGGATAGCTTTGTCAAAAGATCTTGAGTAGTGTAGGGTAGGTATTGCCCTACACTACTCTAAAAAAGTCCCAAGTAATCAGTGGAAATAAATTTAATTGCATAAGATTACATTGGAGCAGAAAGATACAGGATTTCAAGAACATAAGTCCGATACCGAGCACTTATCGACAAGAAAATTGACTCACACAAACAGTGAGAAGATTTTGGAGTCGTTTTTGGTCACAAACTTTAGGAAAATCCTGCCTCAAATGCAGGTTAATTTAATAGTTGTAACGCTTTCCTCTACCAAATATTTGTTTTGGAAAAGGGAAATTTTTTGGGAAATTGACTTATGTAATTTCGCAGAGAAGTGCTTGTTCAATTGGTCATGTTTTGCCATAAAACTTATGGTAAAGCCTTCACAAATGCAGCTAAAATTTAAGAGTTGTAGCGTCATAATAAAATTCTGGCTTAAACCATTCGTTAGCAGTCTTTTCACTTGTAGATTTTCGAACTTTTTTTCGAACATAAAGAGTTGATCCTAAACCCATCGAATTAAACGATAAATGCTGGATAATTTACAAACTACAATGCGGGCTTAGGGATCTGGATTATGGAATGTTTTATTTAATCATACTGAAATAGATCCCCAAGCAGTGAAGCTACAATACTGAAAGGAAAGGCAGACTGAAAACCGCAATCAACCACTTAACGTGTTAAATAAATCTTTGTTGGAACTCTTTTAAATCTTTGAAACAACATCGTTAAAATCGCCGAAAACCCGCAATGGCAGTGAAAGGAACTTACGGAAATTTGGGTGAAAATCTTTTCCCAAAAATCAATTTTTTTTATTTTAATTTTATAAATCTTTTTTAATTCTTTTTTTACCTCTTCAATAAAATAATCCGTTTGATTACAATTCATATCCATAAATACACCAATCTGTGGACGATCATGGCGCAAATAACGGGGAGAGAAATCAAGCAAATCCCCTGAATCATTTAAATTAACATATTGAGTATAGAGTTCATAATGAGAGGAAAGATTAGAGAAATGATAAATAGCTTAAGAGAGAAGAAAGAGAAATAGTTATGATTAAAGCAAGAGTAAAGTTTGAAAATATTTAGATAAAATAAAAGACATACTTTTAGGCTTCTAACAAGCCACTTACTTTCCGGAGACCAACAATGAAATATTACCAAACAGGGTAGTTGAGCATTTAAAAAATAATGTAAAATTAAAGATAATAAATTAAAATTGAACATTTTGTTTTCAAATCCTTCCTAAAAAAAGTTGAAACTTTTTAAAACGCCCTAAAAACACTAACGGTTTTCATAAAAAATTAGCACCTATTTATAGGCTTTAAAAAAACTAACTATTAAATTTAATAACACAAAATTATGTTAAATTAAAATTGTCTTCAAATTTGCCATAATAATTTTCTCAAATTAACAAATCAACGGTTAAATTAAAGTGACACTAAATAGTTAAAGAGTCTGAAATTATTTTATAAATTATTTATTAAGAAACGAGAAAAGAACTTAATTTGTGGACATATTTAGGACAAAAACAACAACCTGTTGCTTTCTACTATTATTTGAAAAAGAAAACATAATATTTTTTTCTTTTCATTTCACTATGATTCTGCGCTTTATATTTGCGCGCCTAAATGTAGGCAATGAATTTTATGAATGAATTTTTTTTCTTGCTTGTTTTGCTGTTGCGTTAAAAAACATATGTTTTAGTCTTTTTTGGAGTGTGTGAGTTTGTGCATGTTTAATCATGTCTACATTTAACTTGTCTTGCATTTTTTTGTTTTGTTGTTACGAACAGATTTTATAAAATGTACTGTCTGCTTTTAGGGATTTAATGGTATTTATATGAATTTAGTCTTCTTAGCGCTTTTGGCGCGTTCAAACGGAATTATTAGTGACATTTGGAAAAGAAAAAATAAATTTTGTATTGAAATTAAGAAAAGAATTTTAAAAATGTTTAAAAGGCAAAAAATTAAAGCCGACGGATAATAAAAATAAAATTAGAAAAATATAAAAAAAATAATAATTAAAAAAAATTTAACATTTAAAAATAATAAAAAATATAATAATTTTAAAAAAGTTGAAAAAATTAATTTAATTCATTAAGAAATAATTTTAAAAGTTAAGAAAAATAAAAAAGGATTCTTTAATTAATTTTTTTAATATTAAAATAATCGCCCCACTGTGCAAATGTAATGTATTTTGAATTAAAAGATCTTTTTGGACAAGAAGTCAAAAATATCATTATTAAAAAAAATAAAAAAATATTGCCAACATTTAGGCACTTTAAAATTAGTTGTCTGCTTTTAGGTGCAAAAATTTATCTTTTTTATTTATATGAAAAAATTAATAAAAATTAAATTACTTAGAACAGTATTATTAAAAAATAATTCTGTTCTAAGTAAAATTAAAAAAGTATATTTTTAGGCAATTAAAATTATTTGCCTATT
The DNA here is from genome assembly GCA_004302925.2 of Cochliomyia hominivorax. Lineage (NCBI taxonomy): Eukaryota > Metazoa > Arthropoda > Insecta > Diptera > Calliphoridae > Cochliomyia > Cochliomyia hominivorax. Next base: position 94,749,150 of record PYHX02000413.1, on the reverse strand, counting down.
TTTGGGTTTAACATTTTTAAATTAAGGAATTTTGTAATGAAATTTTAATAATTTTTAACATTTTTACCTAAAATCTGTTCCATTATGGAAATCTAGTAATTGAAAAATACAATTCTTAAAAATACAAATAAATTCAACCATAATTAAATTTATAAACTTTATATTGCCTATATTTAGGTATTTTTAATTTTTTGCCTACATTTGGGTGTTAATTATTTAAAATAAATATACGTTTTAATTTTTAAACAATTCAAAATACCTAAAAACAATAAATTCAACTAATAAAAATTTTATTTTTTATATTTAGGATTTTTTATTTTTTGTCTACTTTTGGAAGCAAAAATTTTAATTTAAAAAAATAAGCAATTTCACTATTCCAAATTGTAAAATGTCTGTTGTCTAATTTAAGGCAATTTGAAACTAATTATCTTCTTTAAGGAGTAACAATTTCTCTTTTAATTATTTTTAATAAAACTTTAACATACATTATTAATAAAATTTGTATAAAAATATTTTCAATTCATTTTTATTCAAAATTTTATAAAAGAAATTAATTTTTTATTCAAAACTAAAAAATCTTAATAAAAAAATATACTTGTATATTAAAAATTTTCCCATTAAAAAATGTTGTCTAATTTTAATCACAATTTCAATTTGAAATAAATTCATCTATAAAATATCTTAAATTTTCTGTTGCCTATTTTTAGGGATTTTTTAAAATATATTGCCTACGTTCGGGTTGTAGTTATTTTAAATAATAATTGTATATAAAATTTTAAAATTAATAAATATAAAATTATATTAAAAGTATTCAAATAATTGCTTACTAAACATTTTTTAAAAATATTAAGGCAGTTAAACACTTTATAGCCTACATTTAGGTGTTTGATTAATTTGTTTATCTCTTTTGTGATTAAATCTTTTATCTGAAATTAAAATTATTAATTAATATTTTGATTGACTTTTTATTTATTCATTTACTTATTTTTATAATTTTGTACTAAAATATTATATGAAAGTATTACAAATTTTTAAAAGGATCTTTGAAAAGTGCTTAAATTATTATGTTAGGAGATTTTAGGATTTTAATGTGATTTTAATTCTCCGAAATTATTGTTTAATTGAAAATTAAAATACAACATTTTTGTACTAAAATATTTATCTGTTACTATTTGAAATATTAAAATAATTTTTATATTAAAATATAAAAAGTGATCTAAATTTGTTTATACCATTTTTTTCTTAAAATTTCTAACAATTTCTGTGTTTTTCAAAATATTTTTAAAATTATTTCTTAGTACTGAAGTAAAAAGTTATACTAAAACTGCATTAAAGAATTTTTAGTTAAAAATTTTTTTAATAAAATTTTGGTGTTAAAATAGTATATACCAGTTTTTTAGTACAAAAATCATTTTAAAAATTTTTTCGAGACAAAAACTGTAAAAAAATTTTGTGTTTCTAATTTTCGTTGAAACAACATTCATAAAAATTTCTTAAATTTATGGAAAAATATTTTTTAAAAACTAAATTGATCATTAGATTTTTTTAAATTTGTAAATTTGAGTACAAAAACTTTTTAAATTTTAGAAATTTCCTTTTTCTTTAAAAATTTTGTACTAAAAATTTTAATTTAATTTTTAATTAATTTTTTGATATTTTTCTTAAAATTATTTATAAATAAAATTTACTCATTTTAAAAAAGTTTATTCTCAAAGTTTTACTAAAATTTATACTTTTATTGCATTAAAATTGAAAATAATTTCGAAATATTTTTTTACTAAAATTCATATTTAGTTAAATTTTTATATTAAAAATAATTTTGTTAAAATTTATAATATTATACTAACATTCTATTTTTTACTCAAATTCCATTTTTTACTGAAATTTTGATTTTGTATTAAAATTTTAATTTTATACTAAAATTGTAATTTTATACCAAAATTGTAATTTTATACTAAAATTGTAATTTTATACTAAAATTGTAATTTTATACTAAAATTGTAATTTTATACTAAAATTGTAATTTTATACTAAAATTGTAATTTTATACTAAAATTGTAATTTTATACTAAAATTGTAATTTTATACAAAAATTGTAATTTTATACTAAAATTGTAATTTTTACTAAAATTTTGTACTAAATTTCTGATTTTATACTAAAATTTTCTACGAAAATTATAATTTTATACTAACATTCTCATTTTATGTAATATTCTAATTTTATAAATAAATTTTATTTTCATATTAAAATTTTAATTTTATACCAAAAAATATAAAAATTCTATTTTTATACTGAAATTCTTACTTTATGCTAAAATTTTACTTTTATACTTAAATTCCTATTTTATAGTAGAATTATAATTTTTTACTAAAAAGTACTTAAATTCTAATTTTATACTGAAATTCTCATTTTATTCTAAAATTCTAATTTTTTTCTAAAATTCTAAAAATATACTAAATTTCTAATTTTGTACTAAAATTTTGATTTTATACTAAAATTTTAATTTTATACTAAAATTTTGATTTTATACTAAATTTTTAATTTTATACTAAAATTTAAATTTTATACTAAAATTTTAATTTTATACTAAAATTTTAATTTTATAACAAAATTTTAATTTTATACTAAATTTTTAATTTTATACTAAAATTCTAATTTTATACTAAAATTCTAATTTTATACTAAAATTCTAATTTTTACTAAAACTCTAATTTTATATAAAAATTCTAATTTTATATGAAAATTCTAATTTTATATAAAAATTCTAATTTTATACTAAAAATCTAATTTTATACATAAATACATAATTTTATTGTAAAATCCTTATTTTAGCATAAAATTATAATGTCATACTAAAATTCTGATTTTATTGTAAAATTTAAATTTTATACTAAAATTTTGATTTTATACTTAAGTTCTAAATTTATGCTAAAATTCGGAAGGAAAACCTAAGACTTTTAGCAATATTTAAAAAAAAAAACTGAAGCATATCTAACAGGCTTTGATTAAGTTCCTTTTAACTCTCTTATTTTCACTCTCTTTCCCTTCATAACAAACAAGAAAGTCATTGAGACAATGTAAACAAAACACCTTAACAAGTGTTAATAATTCTAATTAGTCGTTTTATTGCTGTTGCTGTCATTAAATATAGCAAAATATAAACAAACTATTTCCGTTTCCCTTTCTCTCTCATCACACTTAGTGTTTGTTTTGGCAAATAAAACTGAAAATATAAAAATTAACTAAACATCAAGATTTCTGTATTATTTTCTATTTTCTTTTTTTAAGTTTATAAATAAACCCAAAAACGCTCGAGCAATTCTTTTTTTACATTTTCTTCAATTATTTTTAATATTTAATTGTCATTGACATTTTTTTCTATTTTGTAAAATATAAATATTTTTATTTTTCTTAAAAAAACTAAACCGTTTCATCACTCTTTTATTTTAAGTTCCTAAATTATAATTCATCTTTAAGTCAGCAGCCCTTGTTAAGGCTTTAAAATAGTTTTTAAATAAAAAGCCTAAATGTATGCTATACAATTATTACTATTGTTTTGTGTAGAATTTTATTTGTTTTTATTTACTGAGTGGGGGGAGCGGAGATGTTTTATTACTGCCCAACAATTGCTAGTAAAACATTTTGTCTTAAATTTTTTTATGCAAAAAAATAGTGAATAATAACAAAAGTTTTTTAAGGATTTTTTCCGTTATTTGTTGGTTGTTTTGTGGGGTTCAGAAGGTTATTGAAATTGTTGTTTAGAAAATTTTTAAATGATTCCAAAAAAGAACTCTTTACTTAACAAGGAACTTATATACAAAAATCTTAAGCAAAAATTAAAAAATATTTTATTACAAAGAAAATTAAGAAAATATGAAATTTAAATTTCAGCCTGAAAGTGTGCTTTATAATACTAGAGGTATATAGCCGATTTTTATGTATTATTTTATAGTATTTTATAGTATTTAGTCATATTAAAAAGATATAAGAAAATATTATAGTTTTTGTTCTAGATGTAGTGCGAATAAGTTTGTTGGTCCATTAGTCGTGTCTTATATAGATTTTGATTCCTTACGGGTCATACTTTCCGTTCGTCCTTCCTGTCTGTCTTTGGGTTTTAATCATTAAAAAAATATTTTATTCCTTATTCCTGTTCATCATTATTCAGCATTTTACTTCAATGATGAATCATATATAGCGCGATCAATTTGTGGGTCAAGTTATAAAATTATAAAAATAAACTTATATAGATCTTGATTAATTAGGTCTTATAAGTTTCTAATAGAGATGTCTGTCATTCCATCTAACTTTAAGATTTTCTATCTGCAAAAATTTAAATAACATTACATTTTCAAGCTCGCCTAAAAGTATGCTTTAATTTAAATTATTTGTTGTTTATATGTTCTTCATTTGTAGCATAAATATATATATCAGATATTTATACTTATTTGTTTTTAAATATTAATTTTCATTTATGCGTCTGTCGTTTTCGTTTTAATTTAATATTAATTTCTACAGCCTGTAAGTATACTGTATATTTTACACATTTATTTATATAGTGGAAATTTATAGGGGTTTATCTTATAGAATCTATATGAATTTTGACTTCCTACTGTGAATATAGATTCCTAATAATAATGTCTGTCCATCTGTCCGCATTTTCATTTGACCATAATTTCAAAAATGAATACACTTTCATTCGATATACTTTATATCCTAAATATTAGATTTTATACACTGAGATTATATGACTTCTTATCATTATTAAAATCCCCTTCATCATGTCCATCCGTCCGTATTTTAATTTGAACAGTTAATAGTTAAGGAAAAAAATACTATTTATTTTTATGAAAACCTAAAAGTATGCTCTATATTTTAAAAAGTTAATTATATAGTGTTAAAATTTATGGAAATTTTTTGTTATTAGTTTCTTAACAATAATGTCCATCCATCTGTATGTCTTACCGACAGTTTAGTTATAAAAATTTTGGACTTTCATCTCATTTGTGTTAAATAAAATAAATAAATAAAAAACTGATAATCATGGAAATAGTTATATAGTAGAAATATGTATAAAATCGTTTGTCATTAAATATATAAATTTCACAAACTTATAGATAAGGATATTTAAAAATAATGTCTATTCGTCCGTCTGTTTTCTTGTTAAACCTAAAAAGTTTATGAAAATCTCGGATGTCCTACCCAAAAGTAGTTTATTTTATATTTAAATCACTTAAAGTATATAAAAGAAAAATATTTCCGGATATATAATATATATGTTCTATATTTGTTCTTCATTTGTAGCATAAATATATATATCAGATATTTATACTTATTTGTTTTTAAATATTAATTTTCATTTATGCGTCTGTCGTTTTCGTTTTAATTTAATATTAATTTAATTTCTACAGCCTGTAAGTATACTGTGTATTTTACATATTTAATTATATAGTGGAAATTTATAGGGGTTTATCTTATAGAATCTTTATGAATTTTGACTTCCTACTGTGAATATAGATTCCTAATAATAATGTCTGTCCATCTGTCCGCATTTTCATTTGACCATAATTTCAAAAATGAATACACTTTCATTCGATATACTTTATATCCTAAATATTAGATTTTATACACTGAGATTATATGTGTATTAGTCCTTTATAAGGTGTAAAGATTTTGACTTCTTATCATTATTAAAATCCCCTTCATCATGTCCATCCGTCCGTATTTTAATTTGAACAGTTAATAGTTAAGGAAAAATATACTATTTATTTTTATGAGAGCCTAAAAGTATGCCCTATATTTTAAAAAGTTGATTATATAGTGTTAACATTTATGGAAATTTGTAGTTATTAGTTTCTTAACAATAATGTACATCCATCTGTATGTCTTACCGACCGTTTAGTTATAAAAATTTTGGACTTTCATCTCATTTGTGTTAAATAAAATAAATAAATAAAAACTGATAATCATGGAAATAGTTATATAATAGAAATATGTATAAAATCGTTTGTCATTAAATATATAGATTACACAAACTTATAGATAAGGATATTTAAAAATATATAGATATTCGTCCGTGTTTCTTGTTTAACCTAAAAAGCTTATGAAAATCTCGGATGTCCTCCCCCAAAGTATTCTTTATATTTAAATCAGTTAAAGTATTTAAAACAAATATTTCCGGATATATAATAGGTCATGTATATACATTTATGACTTTATAGTAACTATATTTTCAACGAAACTCTCCGTCCTTCCGTCTGTAATTTAGTATGTTAACTTATTAACATTAAGAAATATTAGATTTAAATCGCAGCCTAAAAGTATATTTTATTTATGAAATAATTCATAATAGGTAATCATAGTATATACACCTATTCATAATTTTGTAACCTATTAATATTCTCTGTCTTTGTATTTAAAAAATGTCCGTCCTTCCGCCTGTCTTATTATTTACATACAAATTTATACAAATTTAACAAACATTTCATGGTATTAAAAATAGTCTAAAGTTAGGCTTAATGTTATTATTAGTTTAACATAAATAAAAGGGATATGTATTTTTGTTCTTTGAGTTGCACTGAGTATAAGTTTTATAAGTTTCAAATAATGAGATTTTTAAAAATAATATCCGTCCATCTGTCTTTCTTTTAGTTTTTCTATTAGGAAACATTTTACTTAACAAAGCTTTAGCGCCTCGTACTGTGTTGTATATAAAAATAGTTCATATATCGGGAAATAATTCCTATAGTAAAATATATAAAAGTAGACGATTATTTGAGATATTAAGTTAGGCTTTCATAGATAACAGTTTGATAGTAATAATGTCCGTCTATCTGTCTGTCTGTCTAGAAATTTTTCTATAAGGAAAATTAATTTACATTATTAATCTTTCCTAAATGTATGCTTTATATAAAAAATAATTCTTATATAGGGGAAAAATTCATATAGTGGGAATATATATGAGTTTACGTTTATGAGAGACATGCATTTTAGTTTCTATAGTTAACACTTTAAAAGTAATAATGTTGTTCCTTCCGTCCCTCTTATTATTTGCTAATCTATAAAATTTAGTGACATATTTTGTTAATAATTCTAAACCCGATTTTTTTGAATATCATAAATAAGCAAAAATTCAAGTTTCAAAATATTCAATTCCAATAAAAAACATTTTTACTTTCAAATACAATTTCATTTTTGCATTTGAAATACAAACATTATTTGTTAACAATATTTCCTAACACATTTTTCTCCTGTAAATATGCTCTAAAATAATTTTCCTTTTTATTCTGCTAAAATTTTCATCTATTTTTGTATTTTGTTTTCTAACTGACCGACCATATTTGTGCATCATTTACATTTTGTGACACAAATTTGTGTTCCAGCATATTTTGCAAAGAAGAAAAAATGTATTCTTATTTTGTGAAAATCTCAAGAGAGACGATACAATCAAGTCAAATGCAGCTTAAAAAATTTGGTGGAGTAACGGAAAAATGAGCGGTGAATAATTTTGAATGGAAATGATTTTGAAATGACCACAACAGCAGGAATTCCAGAGCAAAGGAAAATGGTATTAAAGTCAAACAATGTTTAAAAGTTTGTGCTAAACAATTTAATTCACAAAAAAGGAAAATAATCATTTTTGACAAAAAGTAAAGTATAGTTTAAGGGTGCAATAAATAAGTATAAAGTATATTTTAAGGGGATGCCAAAAAACTATATATAAAGCATACATTTAGGTTTATAACAACATGTTTTTTTTAATACCTTAAGGATTTTGAATTGTTTTTGTTTAATTACAATTTCACTGATTTCAATTTCGTAATTTTTCCCTAAAACATTTTCCCCAAACATTTAATTTTATTTAGTTTTATTAATATTGACATTATTTTCTATATTGAAATGTGAAAAAAACTATTAAATAATGAAACATTTAGTTTAAATGTAACTTTATTAATTTTTTTAATGTTTTAAATGTCTGAGGTTTGCCACATTGATATAAAATAATAAAATTAAACATTTTAAAAAATTAACTTTAATAACTAATTTTTAGTTAAATTATAAACAAATCTACTCTTTCGTTCTTAGTTTGTTTATATTTTGTGTGGTTTAAAAGGCTTTTAACAAATTAAAAACTAAAAAAAATGTTTAGCATATAGTTGAGGGGTACATAAAGCATGAAAAATATTGTCTATTTTTGGGCTTAAATTTTATTTAAATGAAATATACATTAAGCTAATAGAATTATTTTAATAGTCAATCAAAATTTCATTTAAAAAAATATGAGGACATTTAAATGTATTTTTTTAAAGAGACAGCGAATTATTTAAAATATGTCTTATAGCTCTAAGGGATAATTTTCAATATATCCCAAAATTTTAAAGCTTATATCTTGAGTAAAAGCTTTTTGAACTCTTCGTATTTAAAAACTATAGAGAACTAGTGAAGAATCCCTTGATTATGAAAAATTTTGATTCAACCTAAAAGTATGCTTTATATAAAAAAATATTTCTTAGTTATCGGATTGGTTTATAAAGTTGAGCTTTATAATATAAACAGTTTTGGTTCCTTCTTATTATAATGCTTAATTTTTTAGACCGTCCGTCCATCCGTTTTTCGTTTTTAATCTGCAAAAATTAGAAAAGTTAATGTCATCATTAATATCAACTAAGAGAAAGTTTTCCATTCCAATTAGCTTTAACTTTTTAAGAGGAATAAATTTGTAAAGTCATGACAGATCATTTTTATAAATTATGCAGCTTTAGGTATATTAGGTTCCTTATAATTATGTCTGTCCTTCCGTCTGTTTTTTACCTTCTAAAATTTAGTTTATATTAATTGAGAAAGTGTTATCCTTAAAATAGGCTAAGAAAATTATTAGCTTTTCCGTTAGCATAAAATTTATTCTAGGGATATATTTGTGAATTCATCACAGATCATGTGTACAAATATTGTGACTTTTAAGTTTTTAGAATCTTAAAAACAATGTCCGTCCTTCCGTCTGTCTGTCGTAAAAATTAAAAAAGTAAATGTCATCCCTAAAATAGGTTAAGAAAAATGTTCAACATTAATTAACTTAAAATTTGTCATAGAAATATGTTTGTGAGATCATTACAGATCATATATTAAACTTTTTTGTTTTGTTCGTACACAATGTACGTCCTTCTGTCTAGCGTTTTTTTTGCCATTTTTAATTAATCAATCTGTATTATTTCATTACCCCTTGATTTATGCTATGGTATATTGTATAGTATCAAGAAGAAAGGAATAAAGAAATAAACTCTGAATCTTAATAATTAAAATTTTTGTAATAATTACAATAATAAGTCAGTCTTCTTTATTAATTCGCAAAAAAAATTAAATTTTAACCTTAAAATAGGCTTAATGGTTTCTTCTAAATATTTTTAAAACCCCGAGATATATGCTATGGTATATTGTAAAACAGCATGGTCTTACATGGAAGTTAATTACAAATCATGTACAAACTTTTTATAATCCTTTAGTTACTAGAATATAAATAACTATACCCGTCCATCCATCTGTTTTATTTGACAGTTTACAAAAATTAAAAAAATAAATGTCATCCTTAAATTAGACTACGAAAAATACTAAAATATTAATTAGCTTAAAATATTTACTGGGAATATATTTGTGAGTTCATCATAGATCATGTCCGCGAATTTTGTGTTTTTATAGTTATTGGATTCTTAACAACAAAATCAACCCTTTCGTAACACCCTAGAATTATGCTATATTATTTTCTGCTAAACTTTTTAACATAATATATCCCTTAAAATATGCAAATCTCAACTAAATCTCAGCTAAATGTTTTACTGCAGAGAAAATTTTATTTAGAAATCATCGAAATTATTTTTAAAGCATATTTCAGGGAGAATATCAATAATTCATTCTATTCTAACTTATTTTATTTACTTTCAAGAGCCAATAACTAAACTATCATTTACTCTATAAGAGCAAAGAAAATACACCCACTTAACTCTTATATTTTAATACCATCATTTTGGCTTTATCTCAGATTTATGAACATGCACAGACACATTCACATAAAATATTTATTATTAAAAACGTGTAAAACATTTACAATATAATAATTTCCTTATTTTTATATCCTCCACCACTACTAGTGTTGAAGAGGGTATATTAACTTTGTTATTCCGCGTGTAATGCTAAAGAGCAATCATCTCAGACCTTAAAATGCATATATATATTCTTGCATCAAATCGAAATCCCTGGCGTTTTGAGCTATGACCATCTATTTGTCTGCCGGTCTGTTTGTTGTTGGCACGCTCACATTCACAATAATTGACAGAGCTTATTGAAATTTGTCCTGAGTATTTGTTATAGTCCAGAGAAGTTTCCTATTTCAAACTAACAAAATCGGTTTAGTATATTAAAAAATAAAGACCGATATCTGAGGGAATCTTTAAGTTCAAACAAAGAACTTTCGTAAAATTGTCAATTATAAATCCACAAATTGGAATGAAATCTTGTTATAACATTTAGCTAAATGTACTTCATTACCATTCCAAATATTATCAAAATCGATTCAGTGGAAAAAGAGTTATAGCCAAAAATTAAACTAATTTTATGAATAATTAAGTAAGTGTATGTGCGAGTGTGTATGTACGAAACATGACGCATTTGCTTTACACACATAAGTCGTGGAGGATATTGAAGATTCGGCATAGCCTTACAATATATTCCCAGAGCTTTTTTTGTTCACCCAAAAAGGGAAAAAACTCTCTATAGAAAATAGTAAATAATAATAATAATGATGATGTTGACAATGGCAAAATGATGAGAATTTGTGATAATAGAGGACAACTAAACATTTTGGTTTGATAATGACAAAAAATGTGGTAAAAATAAATAATAAAGTTTTAAAATACAACTTAAGCACGTACTTTTTTAGTTTAGTTTTTTTTTTCTCAAAAAAAGAGTATTTTTTTATATGTCATCGGTTTCTTATGCTCTTATTTGTAGCTCCATTTTTATACATTTTTTTTTCTAAATTTTATAGGGGAAAAAAGTGAAAGTTTTAAAACGCCGGAAAAAATTTTATAAATTGTTTATTTCATTTTTATTAGAAAAATTCCTCATAAAACGAAAACTAAATAAAATAAGTAAAAATGTAACTGTCAGTCAAGCTCGACTATGTAATACCCTAAACCCCAATGTTGTTTATAAATGGTTTTTATGAAAAAGTGTGCAGTACATAATTGTGAATGTAACATTTTTGTGAAATTTAAGCGTTTTCAAGTGCACTTTTTGGGGAGTTAAATGGGAGCTACAAGAAATTATGATCCGATCCTCATATAATTTAGCATATCGATATTTGCTTATATTTATCTTAATTATGTGAAATTTATGCCCTTCAATGTGATATTCGGAAGGGGGCTTGTGAGGAACCCATGAGAAACAATGTACTTATTTTCATCAAACTTATTTCTATCAAATTTTATTAAAATCGCTTTATATATATGACTTTTGTGAGCTAAAAACCTCATTCCGGGAGACATTAGTATGGGAGGTACCTGAAATATTTCACTAAACATAGACAATTTTAAAAGACTTCATCTTTGTTCCAAAATAATAATATTTATCAAATTTTATCATGATATCTCAAAAATTCCGTTTTGTAAAGCATTCACAACGTTTACATGGTCACTCAGCCGGACGGACGGACATCATTCAATTTACTCAGAAAGCAATTCTGAGTCGAACGGTATACTTAAAGGGGAGTGTAACGCCATTATACTTATGACTTTTATGAGCTTAAAATCTCAGTCCAGGATAACATATGTATGGAAGGTACCTAAGGCTTCCTCCTTGGACCAAAATAATATGTACCAAAATTTATCGAAAAAAGTGCGACTTGAAGAGTCGCCAACGCCATTTTTTCTGTATGTTACAAACATCAGCACAGCCACCAAGTGTGGTGTAGCATATAAACATGTCTAGAAGAAAAAATTGTGGTTTGAGAGAGTGAATTGAAATATTTTAAAATGTTTGTGAGCATTAAAAAAATATATATTAAAGAGAGAGTGAGAAATTACATGAAGGTATTAAGGTGTCTGTGTGCCACACACCAAAACAGATAATGTGGTTTAAGTGGTTTCATCTTGTATAAAAAAATCACTTTTTTCTAGCATACTTTTAGGGGTTTTCATTTTAATTCACCAAAAATCGTTTAATAAAATTTCAAATAATTTTAAGTTAGGAAAACCCTTGTTTTAAGGACAACTGTTTATTATTTTTTTCAATAAATTAATCACCCACATTTTTGAAGGCGAATGTCGTGTAGTAATTCTATTACTTTTCTAAGGTATTTTTATTTTCTTTCCTTTTTTTATTTAGTATTTCGTTCTTTTTTTGTCAGAATCGTTAGTTATTCTCTTGTTAATTTGTTTGCTTTTATCGCTTTGAAAATGTAATGTCATCTTGGTATTATTTAATGAGTGTTAACTTGTAATTCTTGACAATTTTTCTTATTTCTTTTTTTAATTTTGTTTATCTATTTTTTTTTCTTATAATACTTTCACTCTAATTTGTTTGCTGGCCTAGAATTTGTGTAATAATTTAAATCTATTTTATGGATTTTTATTGTAAATCCCTTAAGTAATTATCATAACTGCAGCGGAGCAAAGGGGGATTTAAGGAAAATGAAGTATTAAAAAAAAAAACGTAAATTAAATATTAATTTTTATTTTCAGTCTCTCAAATCCCAATTTCTTAAGTTCCAATTTGATAGTAACATGTTATAACAAGAACAAAAAAACTTATAATCCTGTTAAACTTTAGTCCAGTCTATAGGCAAAACTTTCTAGTCTATACTATAGACTAGTTTCTAGTCTATACTATAGACTAGTTTCTAGTCTATACTATAGACTAGTTTCTAGTCTATATTATAGACTAGTTTCTAGTCTATACTATAGACTAGTTTCTAGTCTATACTATAGACTAGTTTCTAGTCTATACTATAGACTAGTTTCTAGTCTATACTATAGACTAGTTTCTAGTCTATACTATAGACTAGTTTCTAGTCTATACTATAGACTAGTTTCTAGTCTATACTATAGACTAGTTTCTAGTCTATACTATAGACTAGTTTCTAGTCTATACTATAGACTAGTTTCTAGTCTATACTATAGACTAGTTTCTAGTCTATACTATAGACTAGTTTCTAGTCTATATTATAGACTAGTTTCTAGTCTATACTATAGACTAGTTTCTAGTCTATATTATAGACTAGTTTCTAGTCTATACTATAGACTAGTTTCTAGTCTATACTATAGACTAGTTTCTAGTCTATATTATAGACTAGTTTCTAGTCTATACTATAGACTAGTTTCTAGTCTATATTATAGACTAGTTTCTAGTCTATACTATAGACTAGTTTCTAGTCTATATTATAGACTAGTTTCTAGTCTATACTATAGACTAGTTTCTAGTCTATATTATAGACTAGTTTCTAGTCTATACTATAGACTAGTTTCTAGTCTATACTATAGACTAGTTTCTAGTCTATACTATAGACTAGTTTCTAGTCTATACTATAGACTAGTTTCTAGTCTATATTATAGACTAGTTTCTAGTTTATACTATAGACTAGTTTCTAGTCTATATTATAGACTAGTTTCTAGTTTATACTATAGACTAGTTTCTAGTCTATATTATAGACTAGTTTCTAGTCTATATTATAGACTAGTTTCTAGTCTATATTATAGACTAGTTTCTAGTCTATACTATAGACTAGTTTCTAGTCTATATTATAGACTAGTTTCTAGTCTATAATATAGACTAGAAAACTAGTCTATATTATAGACTAGTTTCTAGTCTATACTATAGACTAGTTTCTAGTCTATACTATAGACTAGTTTCTAGTCTATACTATAGACTAGTTTCTAGTCTATACTATAGACTAGTTTCTAGTCTATACTATAGACTAGTTTCTAGTCTATACTTAGACTAGTTTCTATCTTACTTATAGATAGTTTCTAGTCTATACCTATAGGATAGTTTCTAGTCTATACTATAGACTAGTTTCTAGTCTATACTATAGACTAGGTTTTCTAGTCTATACTAATAGACTAGTTTCTAGTCTATACGTATAGATAGTTCTAGTCTATACATAGACTAGTTTCTGAGTCTATACTATAGACTAGTTTCTAGTCTATACTATAGACTAGTTTCTAGTCTATACTATAGACTAGTTCTAGTCTACTATAGACTAGTTTCTAGTCTATACTATAGACTAGTTTCTAGTCTATACTATAGACTAGTTTCTAGTCTATACTATAGACTAGTTTCTAGTCTATACTATAGACTAGTTTCTAGTCTATACTATAGACTAGTTTCTAGTCTATATTATAGACTAGTTTCTAGTCTATATTATAGACTAGTTTCTAGTCTATATTATAGACTAGTTTCTAGTCTATATTATAGACTAGTTTCTAGTCTATATTATAGACTAGTTTCTAGTCTATACTATAGACTAAGATTTTTGCTTTTTAATTTAGTTTTAAAATTTTTTAGGATGAGAACAACTTTTCTGATTTTGTTCTTAATTAATTTTTTATTTACAACAATTTATTTATTCCATTTAAAAAAATGTGTAAAGTTAAAAACTAAAACAAATGCGGGTTATAAAATTAAAAAAAATAACTAAATAATTTTTTTTATTAAGATGTTTATAAAAACATTCTAAGATAAAAGAGAGAAAACTCTCTCTAAGAGAAATTCAAATTACATCCGGCGGAAACAAATGTTTAACAAAACACAACAAACTGTTGGATCAAAAACAACAAATAAAAAAGCAAATAAACAAGTTTGAAGGAAAACAAAACTTGTCAACAACAGATTTCAAAATAAATAACAAACAGAAAAAAAACAACTCGTCTAAACTATTAACACAAAGAGAGGGAGAGTTATTCTGTCTATGAAAAGTAAATATAATAAAACCAAAACAAAAAAACCGTTAGAATATATGAATATGAAATTACAACAAATAAACTGTTTTTGATAGAAAAAAATAAAAATAAAAAAAGCAAACCACTACTAAAGCAATAATATTATAAACAGGAAACAGGATCTTAAACTTTTACTATGATAATGTTAAAGATAAAATCACTGCCTAACTTTTGCTTTGTTCCAAATTTCCTCAAAATGACCCTGATTATGGTGACGAGATTTCAACAATTTTGTTTTGTGATAAAATATGAAAAATATTTTAATTTTTTACTACAAAAATTAATTTATTGTCTGCGTTTACGTGTGTGTTTGTGTTGCCTGTACGCCTTGATGTGGTTGAGTTTATTTGTTTTTACCACAACGAAATTAACAGAAGCTGCTCCTCATATACGTTTGACACAACGTAACAATCATGCCAACATATCCGATTTACTAGATAATCTATTGAGGGGTTATGATAACAGTATACGACCTGGATTTGGAGGTGAGTAGCTGAAAATGTTGGTAATTGAATTAAATACTGGTTAAATATTTGATTAAAATTTATTTAATGTCTTTAATCAATTTGTGGAAAAAAATGATTTATTTATTTTGAGGGGAAAGAGAAAATATGTTAAGAGAGTTGGAAAAAAAACTCTCTCAAGGCGTATGATTGATTTCAATTTAAAATAATGAAGGCGCATTAGTGATGTAAATTAATTGTACAATTTCCAAATAAAATTTAATTACAATTTAAATCTTTCAAATATTAAGCTCTTGATCACAAGTTTTATCTATTTTCCCTTTTTTACTTTTATGCGATTTTTTTTGAATTGTTTCTCTTCTTTCCTGCATCCTTTAAATAATCCCTCCAACATTTTTTTTTTTTTTTTGCAAAATCTACAGAATTTTTAATGACTTTGTAACCAACATACACTTGCATTCCCGCACACACATACTTACACTCTTCCCTCTAATAAACTACCTATACAAAGACATTTTAAACACACACACACACATACATATTGATCATTAAGTACTAAAACAAATTTTGCCTTGAATACCAGTACAAGTACAAACGCACAAACACTTTAACACTTAAGCAAACAAATCATTATATGAATATATGTTAATAAAATCTCTTTCTCTGCCATCTTCCTTCTCTCTCGCCCCATCATCCTTTACAATTACAATCACAACGGAAGTGACAACAACTCTTTCCCCTCCGATTTAAATGCTAAATATTAAATTAATTTCCCAAAGCGTTAAAAAAATCTCTTTCCCTCTTATCTCTCTACTAAAGGAGAATAAATATAGGTCCATGACTTAAATCAAGTGTTTTAACATAATTTATCTACCATTTTTTGTCTTTTATTATTTGGGGCAAAAAAGCGCTGATAGAGTTTTTCCAATAATGAGTCATCTTAACTTTATATTCAATTTATGAAATTGGTCTTTATTTTAGTCTTTTTCCATCCTTTAATACAATTACCATAAGTAGTTAGCTATTAGTGTTAATAAATGCTATTTAAGTCTTAAATTTAAAAAGACTTTTAAAGGAATTTGTTTAAAATGAAAAAGGGATTTTTAATAATTTAAAATGAAAGGAAAAGGATACAAAATTCCTTTTAAAGGAAAAGCAAAAAGAGTCAATTGGGAGTCAATAGAGAGAGAGAATTCTAAAGAACAGATTAGTTTTTAGTCTATAGAGTAGACTAGTTTCTGGTCTATAGAGAAGACTAGTTTCTAGTCTATAGAACAGACAAAGTTTCTAGTCTATAGAATAGACTAAGTTTTTAGTCTATAGAAAAGACTAAGTTTCTAGTCTATAGAATAGACAAAGTTTCTAGTCTATAGAATAGACTAAGTTTCTAGTCTATAGAATAGACTAAGTTTCTAGTCTATAGAATAGACTAAGTTTCTAGTCTATAGAATAGACTAAGTTTCTAGTCTATAGAATAGACTAAGTTTCTAGTCTATAGAATAGACTAAGTTTCTAGTCTATAGAATAGACTAAGTTTCTAGTCTATAGAATAGACTAAGTTTCTAGTCTATAGAATAGACTAAGTTTCTAGTCTATAGAATAGACTAAGTTTCTAGTCTATAGAATAGACTAAGTTTCTAGTCTATAGAATAGACTAAGTTTCTAGTCTATAGAATAGACTAAGTTTCTAGTCTATAGAATAGACTAAGTTTCTAGTCTATAGAATAGACTAAGTTTCTAGTCTATAGAATAGACTAAGTTTCTAGTCTATAGAATAGACTAAGTTTCTAGTCTATAGAATA
Source organism: Cochliomyia hominivorax (assembly GCA_004302925.2). NCBI lineage: Eukaryota > Metazoa > Arthropoda > Insecta > Diptera > Calliphoridae > Cochliomyia > Cochliomyia hominivorax. The sequence goes on along the minus strand of PYHX02000413.1, from coordinate 94,731,896 downwards.
GACTAAGTTTCTAGTCTATAGAATAGACTAAGTTTCTAGTCTATAGAATAGACTAAGTTTCTAGTCTATAGAATAGACTAAGTTTCTAGTCTATAGAATAGACTAAGTTTCTAGTCTATAGAATAGACTAAGTTTCTAGTCTATAGAATAGACTAAGTTTTTAGTCTATAGAAAAGACTAAGTTTCTAGTCTATAGAATAGACAAAGTTTCTAGTCTATAGAATAGACAAAGTTTCTAGTCTATAGAATAGACTAAGTTTCTAGTCTATAGAATAGACTAAGTTTCTAGTCTATAGAATAGACTAAGTTTCTAGTCTATAGAATAGACTAAGTTTCTAGTCTATAGAATAGACTAAGTTTCTAGTCTATAGAATAGACTAAGTTTCTAGTCTATAGAATAGACTAAGTTTATAGTCTATAGAATAGACTAAGTTTCTAGTCTATAGAATAGACTAAGTTTATAGTCTATAGAATAGACTAAGTTTCTAGTCTGTTTACAATTCTAGTCTCTATTCTATTAAACAGACTGGTTTCTGGTTTTTTACATAGATTAATGAAAAGTCTACTAAGTAGACAAGTTTCTAGTTTTTAAAGAGAATAATTTCTAGTTTAAAATAGACTAGTTTTTAGCCTAGTAAATAGAATAGTTTCTATACTAATAAATTGTCTGCTTAGTAGTCTTTTAAGTAGACTAGTTTCTAGTCTATTAAATAGACCAGTTTCCTGTCAAATTACAAGACTTGTTTCTAATCTTTTATCAAGGCTAATTTCTAGTCTATTTTATAGACTTTTTTCTGGTTTAATTGTCAAGTTGAAGGGCTTAAAACTAGTCTATTATATAGTATATAATTATTTTTATTATATATTTCTATTACTCAGACGTTAACCTTGATTTTTAATATTTAAAATTATTAGTCATACGCTCTCATTACCATTGAAAGCCTTAATGAATAGCAATTGAATAAAAAACACTTTAAATCCCTATAAGTATGTTAAGAAATATTAAATATAAATAGAAATATGGATAAAAATTAAAAAAATAATCAATAGAATTATTTAAAATGATGATAATTTTGTTACTTAAAATAAACATTTTGTTGAAATCCGTGATATATGATTTATCACTTCAAAAAATAATTAATCAATCATAATTTTCATTTATTTTCTAGGGCCACCTGCTACTGTGGAGGTGGATATAATGGTACGCAGTATGGGTCCCATATCGGAGGTGGATATGGTAATTTATTTTATGCTTAAAAAATCTATTAGAAAATTTTCATAAATCTATGAAAAGGGAAAAGACCTTAATTATATTTCTATTTTTTGTTTTATTGTTTCCTTTACAGACATATTCTATGGATTGTTATTTTCGTCAATCATGGGTGGATAAACGTTTAGCATTCAAGGGTGCCCAAGATACTTTGGCTTTGAGTGTTTCAATGTTGGCTCGTATTTGGAAACCTGATACATATTTCTACAATGGCAAACAAAGTTATTTACACACAATAACAACACCAAACAAATTTGTTCGAATCTATCAAAATGGCAGGGTTTTATATTCAAGTAGGTGAGTAATAGCGAGAAAATAAGGATAAATATTAAATGAATAAACATTTTAATTTAATTTGTTTTCAATTAGATTGACCATAAAAGCAGGTTGTCCCATGAATTTGGAGGATTTTCCCATGGACATACAAAAATGTCCTTTAAAATTTGGCTCCTGTAAGTCTATAATATTATCTCATTTTTCCTATAATTTTTTTTTCATTTATCTATAAATTTAAAAACGTATTTTCTTTCTTATCATTTAGTTTGTTAACACATTCCCATAAAAGTTCGCATTTTTTCTCAATATTTCAAAAAATATAAATACATTTCCTGTTCATAATGATAAAAATATTGTATATATATAAGTGTATGTGTATGTGTGTGAAAACAAATGTGTGTGCATGTCTCTCTCATGTAATATTTGATGTTTAACAATCAAGACATCAAATCATTAAAATGACTGAACACAAAGTCAAAACTCAATACTGAAGCTTCTTTCTCCCACATCAACATTTAAAATCTCATAAACACATACACATTCTCGCATTCTCTCTTATTCCCTTACACATTCATTGTTAACGGAAATTGCCAATAATACACGCAATAAAGCAACAATGAATTGTACACAGACATTTCACTAACACATTTACAAAAAAAACAACATTTCTTTTGATTTTTTTGTTATTATTGTTGTTGTAGTCTATATCTTTATATATAAAAATATATATTTTTATTGACACACAATAAAGTATGAGTCTGTGTCTCGTTTTTTTTTTAATATTATATTTATGTCAATATTGAGTCAATAACATTTATGATGTTACAAATCGTTTTGTTTTTTTGTAATACCTTTTCTTTTCCAAGTTTTGTTAAATGACAATTCATAAGAGACTATTTTTTGTTGTTGTAAATGAAGAAACAGTTTCTGTTGTAAAATTTTAAATGAAACTCATTAAAGGTAGAAGAGAAGAAATTTCAAAAATGACGCCTAAAAGTATGCTTTAAAAAATTGGAAAAGAATTCCAAAGAGAAAATAAATAGTAAGACTTATTTACCATTCCGATTACATATTAGACAATAACTACAATTCATAAACTATACCACAGTCCAGTTTATTATATGTACAAGCGCCTGGTTCATAATCTCTACAAGAGTTTAGTTCATAATTGATTCAAAATCTGAATATTTGCTAAACTTAAGTCTAGCTCATAATCTAGACTCAGGTTTAGTTCATAAACTAATCTTAAATATAGTTCATGAACTAATCTTAAGTACAGTTCATAATCTAGACTCGATCCACAATTTGAACTCATAATCTAGACTCAAGTTTCGTTCATAAATCTCGTAATCTATATTCAAGTCCATTTCGTAAGCTATACTCAATTCCAGTACATAATCTAATAGCAAATCTAGTCCCTAATTTAGACTTGATCCACAATTAAAACTCAAGACTAGTACATAATCTAGTCTCAGGTATACTTCATAAGCTGGTCTCAGTCTAGCTCATAAACTAGACTAAAGCTTAATTCATAAATTAGACAAAATTCTAGTTCATAAACTTGAATTAAGTCTTGTTCACAATCGAATCGCGAACCATAATCTAAACTCAAGTTTAGTTCAAAATCTTGAATCAAGTCTGATTTATAAACTTAATCTCAATCTTATTTATAAATTGGAATCTGATCTATTTTATAAACTAGACTCAAGTCAAGTTTATAAACGAGTCTTGTTCATAAAAAAGGCTTAAGTCTAATTGATAAACTAAATCATAATCTTGATTCAAGTCTGATTCATTATTCGATCTCAATCTAGTACATAAACTAGACTCAAATCTGGTTCATAACCTACACTTAATTCTAGGTCATTAACTAGTCTAGTACATAAACTAGAGTCAAATCTGGTTCATAAACTAGACTCAAATATGGTCCGTAATCTAAACTCAAAATAGATAGACAAAAGTCCAATGCTCAAGTCTTGTTCATAATCTAAACTCAAGTACAATTCATAGTCTAGTTGATATTGTAAACTTAAGACTAGTTTTGAAGGCTAGTCTGTAATCTAGACTCAAGGTTCATTGTATTGATTCAAGTTCCATGAATTTTTTCACTAGACTTAAATTTAGACTCTAGTCTAGTTCACAGTCTAGACTGTAGCCTTTTGCACGATCTAGACTAAGTTAAATCATGATTGTTATTTGCTGATAATTTGCACTCAAATCTAGTCCATAATATAGACTAATGTCTAGTTTATATTCTAATTAATGTGGATCTTAATCTGGACTTATATATGTATAGTTCATAATCGTCTACACTTTTGTTAGCTTAAAAACCCTTAAAGGTATGCTATATATTTCGTGAGTTTAAACTTTTAAAATCCTTATGATTTAGTATTTAAAATCATAATTTATGCTATATTGTGATAAACACGCCTTTTTAGCTCCTTAAAATATGCAACACATTTTTATCTTATCCTAAAAATAGCTTAAATAACTTTTGCATTATTTAATACAAATTCACCCCCCCCCAAAGTATACATTTCGATTGCCAAAACAACTAATATAAATGACCTTTTAAAGTTCAGATTGTTTTTTAGGTTTTAGTTTCTCTTTTAAGTTCATTTTTATTTCACAAATATCCACTTTTGCTTAATCTTTTTTTAGTTTAGTTTAAGTCTTAACTATAACAAAACGTTTAAATGGTTGAATGGAAATAGCTTATGAAAGACTATATGTTTTTTTTCAGTACTGTGTCTGTGTGTGTTGTTTCCTCCTTCAATCTGTAAACCAAACAATTATTTGTTATTCAACAGTTATAACTGCTTTTGCTACCGCTGCTGTTGTTGCTGCTGCATAAAAAATATTATTATAACAAAAGCCCACGAAGGCACTTAATCTTGTCTTCACATATAACCAAAACTAAGAAACTCGAGAAAACACCTCCTTCTTGTTCATTCCCCAAATAAAACCAACATCGATGTCCTTATAAATTTCAAAATAATCGCTAACGAATGTGTGAATGAATGTTGTTGGCGGTAGTAGTGGCTTTAACGAAACTTAAAATCAAATAAGTATTTTCTTATGTGCATGTGTTTGGGTGTGTGTATGTGTGTTTCTATATCCCAGCTAAAAACCTAATAGTCTTCTCTATATAATCATCATTATGGTTGTCGCAGATGAATATGAATATTATTAGTTTTATATGTTAAAAATTATTTAAGCATGCAAACTTGATTTCATGGTTTATTTAAAGATTTTTCTTTAGTTTTTCCATTTATTTTCCATTCACCAAAAGAAAAAATATCAATGTTAACATGACTGCATAATATATTCCCTTCCTCTTCTTCATTTTCTCAACAACAATTGCTAATGAGTTTATATTATGGAAAAAAATGTGTATGAAGAATTTGGTTACTATTTCTAAATGTATTTGGATAAGCCCCTAAAAGTAGTCTATGAATTTAACATTCATAAGTTTATTTCATAATTTTTATTTAAAGACATTGAATTTGAATTGTTTGTTCTTTTACATTGGAAGCCTTAAAGTAGGCAATGATTTTGTTTTTTTATTATTATTAGAATGCCTTAAAGTAGGCAATGATTTTGTTAATGACAAAGACGTGCTCTATAAACAAAATTAGAAATATTAAAGAGGACATACTTAGACTTGACTTGACAATTTCAAAAGTAGTTATGTCCTCTTTTAAGTAGAAAATATTTAAAAGGTCATTTTAAAATAAAGTACAAAAAAAACATGAAAAATCTATTTTAAGGAGCGCTTAATTGAATGGTAAAAGAAGACTACTTTAAGGATGCAATTAACTACCTGAAGTCTTTTGAACAAAAATTAATTGCAATATGTGAGTCTACACTGTGAAATAATATTTTTGTTTAAAATATTTTATAGTCTTTAGACTGGATAATGAACTTGACTTTAGTTTGAGTTATGATCTAGACTTTAGCACAGATTAAGATCTTGACTTTTGTATAGATAGTTGACAAGAACTCATTCTAGTTTGTGAACTAGAATTGAGTCTAGTTTATGATCTAAACTTGAGTCGGTTTTTTGAAAAAGACTCAAGTCTAATTTGTGAACTAGAATTGAGTGTAATCAGTGAAGTGAGTTTAGTTTGTGAACCAGAATTAAGTGTTGTTTATAAACTAATTTTTTAGCTACACTTGAGTCTAGTTTTTTAATAGACATGAGTCCAGTTTTTTAACTAGATTCGAGTTTAATTGAGTCTAATTGTGAACTTGAATTGAGTCTAGTTTATAAGTTGAAATTAAGTCGAGTTTATAAACTAGTTTGTACACTAGACTTGACTGTAGTTATTGAACCAAACTTGACTCTAGTTAATGAACTAGACTAGACTCTAGTTTGTGAACTAAACTTGAGTCTAGTTGGAGAAATAGACTTGAGTCTAGTCTATGAACTAGATTTGAATCTAATTGATCAATTAGACTTGAGTTTGGGTTATGAACTAAAGTGAAGTTTGGATTAAAAACTAGACTTAAATGTAGATTTTAAACTAAAGAGAGTTTAAATGAACTAGACTTGAGTATTGTTTGTTAAGTAATTTTAAATCTAGATTTTGAACTTAAGTAAATTCAGGACTGTAAACTAAACATGAACCTTGATAAAGAACTAGACATGAGTCTAGCTTATGAACTAAACTCGGGTCTAGAGTATGAACTGAACTTGCGTCTAAAACATGAATCAAATCTAGTCAATGGACTATTCCTTATCTTAGGTCTAAGACTGTAGCGAACAAGAAAGTTACTTGGATACTTAAGACCTGAAAAGAAATGCAAAGAAATAAATGGTGAGAAGAAGATAAATTGTAGATGAAGAGAAGCAGATATAATCGGAAAAAGTTTGATGAAAGTAAAGTAAAGTGAAGTGTTAAAGAAAAAGTAGTACAGAGTATGAATCAAACGAAAGTTAGGTTAGGTTATCAGTGAATTACAGTATATGATTTACTTGAGTCCTTAAGGTCCCTTTGTGTTACCTGAAAACAAATTCAAATGGAGAGAAGTAGAGAAGAGAGAAAGTGGTAAAAAGAGCGGGCAAGTGGTGAAGAGAAAAGTAAAAAAAGTGAAGGATTATTTGTTCATCTGTTCAGTAGTCAGTTTCACAGAAAAACTGTGAAGAGTCAGATTTGCTTTAAATCACTATAAGTCAAATCTGTCAGATATTGTAACTATCTGCAGACAAAGTAATGCAATCGTAGGTCTCCAAGGGCAGTTCTCCCCTCCTAACTCCGACAACTTCTAAATGTATTTAAAGATTTCTTGAGATCTTGAATAGTAATAATGTTCTAGTTCCATCTAATCTCGGCCAGATCATTCTGGTTAGCAGACATGTTGATTCATTTTCCATAGCATGGAACTTTTCTGTGGCTCTCTATTGAACTATAAAAACTTTATTAATTTACTTTCTTATTTACTTTAATCTCTCTTGTTTTTTGTTGTTGTATTCAATTACATTTAATTACTGACTTATTTAAATTGGTTTATTTTATAACACTGATAAAAAAATAAAACTTTTTTTCAACTTCAGAGTCGGTTTTTGTGGTTCTATTTCGATTCCCTTAAAAAAGAGTTAAAAAATATTTATTTAACACTAACAAAAAACCACAAATATTGAAAAAACATTAAATTGGGGATTTTTTTTCTCTTAAAAATATTTTATGTTTACAAAACTTTTAAAATTTTTTTGCTTAAATTTATTATTCTTATTTTGTTGTTATTTATTTTACAAAATAACCTCTTTTTTACAAAATTTGCCTTGTTTTTGTGTTTTTTTCTAGTTGGTTACACCACAGCCGATGTTATCTATCGTTGGAATAATGAGAGACCAGCTGTGGCAATTGCGGAGGATATGAAATTATCACAATTTGATTTGGTCGATTGTCCGGCTGGTAATTTAACGGATATTGTTTATAAGGCAGCGGTACCAAATAGTCAAAATGTTATTGATGAGAATAACTATAAAAGAAGACAACAACAACATCAAATGCAATTGGAACAGCAACAACAACAACAGCAATACTACCAATACCAACAGCAGCAACAACATCAGCATCATCATCAGAGACAACAGGATGCAAGTGGAAAAAATAGTAAAATTTTAACAACATTCGCTGGTCCGGCAGCAAAAAATCAACATGTACGAGGTACCGGCATACAATTGGATAAAGTGGCATTTGGAGGCAGCAAACAGGGGATTAAACTGGAAACGGCACATTCATGTAAGTTAAAGGAGAAATCATTGTATCTGTAAATTAGTTAAAAAACTATTGCCTGCATTTTAAAACGCCTAAAAGTATGCAACATTTTTTATTTTAAAAAAAGTGATGAAAGATTCAGTTATTTTGGTCAAAAAACGAATAATTTTTTCTAAGTAATAAAAGATTTCCAGTTTAAATTTCATTTTGTCAACGAATTTTGGATTTTTATAAAAGTGATCACAGATTAAGCTTATTTTAAAAATAAATAATTTATAATCACTTTTATCTTAAGATTTGAATTCTAGTAGCTTTTTTTTTGCGTCTTGAGTCTTTTTTAAAAGAAGAAAACTATTACCTACATTTTAAAGCATCCAAAAGTATGCAACAAAATTTGAATTTTTTGATTTTTATTAAAGTGAAAAAGAATTAAGATTATTTAGTTTTGAGTTGTTGTTAGATAGTTAATGAAGGATCATTATATCTATAAAGGAAAAACTATTAATTACATTTTAAAGCGCCCTAAAGTATGCAACAAAATTTTAATCTTTTGATTTTTATGAAAGTGACTAAGGATTAAGCTTATTTTGTTTTTAATTATAGTTATATAGTCAGGAAAGAATTTTTATATCTGTAAAGTAGCTAAAACAAACTATTGACTAAATTCTAAAGCACCCAAAAGTATGCAAAAAAATTAAAATTTTTAGATTTTTCTAAAAGTAGTTAAAAGCTTATCTCAGACAAAAAATTAAGAATTTATTAAGTTATAAACGATTTTAACTTTAATTTTAAACAAGTTTTGTTTTTTTTCTATACAAATGATCACACATTAAGATTATTTTAGTAAAAAAACGCGATTTACCAATTTTTAAGCATTTAGGTTTGAATTATAGTCATTTTATTGCGCCTTGAGTCTTCTTCTCTTAATAATTTCCTTTTATTTTTTTTTTTTTAATTTCACCTTATTTCGTGATTTAATTTAAGTCTCATGAATCTTATAGATGTGTTTCCGTAATGTGTTCAATTTGTCTAATTAACAGAAATTGACTTTTGAGACTTGTAAGCAAGAAAATGTACAAAATCAATTTATCATTAACGTTGAAAACTGACAAACCCTTTTACCTCAACTTTGCCCCCAAAAAACGTAAAACCAACAATTATGGCTATTTTCACAATATTTCATACATAAATATATGAATGGATAAAAATAGATGAATGAATGTATCGATGTATCTCGAAACTTAAAGAGGTGCTTTAACTACAAAAATAATAAAAATGCCAATATTGTTTCACAGTGGGGCCAACATGATTTTTTGGTGGGAAAATGTATGGAAAATAGCAAAAATTTTTTTAGAGGATGTCAAGTTTAGATGGGATTTTCAGCCCAAGTTTTAAACTTTTTATACAAGTATTTGGTATCTATGAATACGTTAGAACTTGAAGATTCAAATTTTTTAAGAAACAGTAAGTGGAGTGACATTTATAGTCAAAAAATTATAAAAAACTTATTTTTTTTTTTTTTGAAAATAACTTTAACTGTCTAACTTTAATAAAATTGGAAAAAATAACGATATTTAATTGAAATTTCATTATTATATATATATGAACTTGTGCATGTTTCAAAAAATTAATAAGATTCCCACTTTTCCATACAAAAATGCCCAAAATCTCCAACCGTATAAATCATATTTTAAAAAATTGACATTTTTCACTGAAATGTCCACTCTGTCATTATAAGGGCCGTCCGGCAGAAAATTTTTCTTGGTTGGTTACCTAATATATGGAGCTATATTTAAAAGATAATTTAACTATGATGTCACTTCTGTGATTTAAATATTTAACAAAAGAATTTAATTTTTTTTACAAAGATTAACCAACTTTGGTTAGGGCTTGTGGGCAGACCTTTGCTCCAAGTTCATCCAAATTTTAATTACAAAAATTCCCATTAAGTTTTCTTTATAAAATAATAGAAAACAAAAAAGTTTAAAACAGAAACATGGTTTTATCGATAAATAAATGTTGCCAACCTTTTTAAAAAAATAAAAAGTCTAATTTTTTAAGTTTTAATTTCAGATTAATATAATTTTTTAACAGACTCATATATCTATATGATTATTGTAGCAGTATTTTTAGAATTTTATAGCGAATCTTAAACATATTTTAAAAATTTTTTAGAACCTTTTTTAAGCTTAAAAAAAAGCTAAAAAGAAAAAGTTTAAAAATGGGTTGAAAATTCATTTTCTCTTGATTATCTCTAAAACTAGAATAGATAACCTGCACACATATTCACAGTTTTTATTTACAAGGACTATCTATATTAAAAATTTCCTTTGTCTCAATTCACAAATTAATTTTTGGCGATTTTTTGAAAATAAATTTAAGAATATCAAAACTGAGGTGGTCAATATTGGAGCATCGCCGTCTACGTCGCTGACCATATTAGGGATTGTACTTCTAAAAATTAACTCTAAAACACTTCAGCTCTAAACATGTGAAATTTCATTAAAATATCTCTAACAGTTTAAAAGTTAAATAATTATTTTCTCAAGCATTTTTGGCGATTTAAAAAAAATCAACATTGCCGAGGTGCCTTACTTTGGAGAATCACTGTCTACGCCTCTGACTACATAGAAGTCTTTATTTCTCCAAGTAAACTCTAAAATACCTCAGCTCTAAAAATGTGAAATTTTATTGAAATATAATTAATAGTTTAAAAGTTACAGAATTATTTCCCAAAAAAATCGATTAGGACGCACTGTTCATCATCATCGTCATCTTTATGTAATTTTACACAAACGCAGGGACAAATGGATGTAAATTTTAAATGACCTTAATTGATATGAAAATCATAATTATTGTAATGCAAATGAACAACAACAAAGAAATGAATAAAAGAGGAAAAAAATCGGAAAAAGAATTGATTTTTTTACATTCAGATTTTACACAATTAACTTAAATTGTTATTTAAATGACATGAAATAATTTGTATACATTTGTGGATAAAAGAAGATTTTTATATTGTAAATTGAACCGTTAAATTATGAAAATTCAAAAATTGTTATAAATATGAAATTAAAAGTTAAAAATCTGCTTTTTTTGACTAAAATAAGCTTAATCTGTGATCACATTTTAAAAAATCAAAATTTCGTTGAAAAATAAGATTTAAAGCTTAAAAACTTTATAACTCAGTAAATAGTGTTATTTGACCAAAATAAGCTTAATCTGTGATCACGTTTATTTTATGTAAAAAAAAAATATTTATTTTTTTGTCTTTTCAGCGGAATATTCTATGCTTATGGTGAATTTCCACCTTCAGCGTCACATGGGCAATTTCCTGATACAAGTCTATGGACCCTGCTGCCTCTTGGTGGTACTCTCCTGGGTCTCTTTCTGGCTTAATCGTGAAGCCACAGCCGATCGTGTTTCTTTGGGCATAACCACCGTTCTAACCATGACTTTCTTGGGTTTAGAGGCCCGTACCGATCTTCCCAAAGTGCCCTATCCCACTGCTTTGGACTTTTTTGTTTTCCTCTCTTTTGCCTTTATATTCGCCACCATTTTACAATTTGCCGTAGTCCATTATTTTACGAAATATGGATCGGGAGAATGTTATTTCATAATAGAAGAAATGGAATCTGATACAGAATCGGAAATGTTAGAGAGTCGAGAGGGTAATAGAAGTGATATGGATTCGGAATTTGCTACTAGTACCGAATCGAAAATCTATGAGGTAATACCTTTATCCATGTGTTCCATAAATATACCACAAAGACGAGATTGTGACAAGGCCAGAAGAAATCGTCGTCGTTCACAGGAGAGAAAATTTAGAGGACGTTGGAGTATGTGGCAAAATTTGGGAGAATGTTTAAATTGGCCCTGTTGGGGCAATAAGAAAAGAGGGCATAAAGCCCGATTTGAGGTATCGGAAGATGAAGATGATGAGGAGCAACATTTGAGATCAAATGAGGGTAAGAGAGCGGAAGAGAGAGAGAGAGAGTTTAAAGCTTTAAAATAATTTATATCACTTTTTCTTACAGATTCAACACCCCGCAAACATACCGGCCGACGTCGCATGTCTTATTATCGCCGTGAAGAGCTGGAGGCTAGACGCAAAGGCAAACGTACTCCTCAATATAATTCAGTATCGAAAATCGATCGTGCTTCGCGTATTGTATTCCCCATATTATTTTTACTGATTAATGTGTTCTATTGGTATGGTTATCTCTCGCGCAGTTCTCGTATATTGGCCCATAGTAATACCAGCACCTGATGTTACTTGTTAGCAATTTAGATCATTTTACGCAAAAGAAATCGTTAAATAATATAAAATAAGGCAGATGATGGAAGTGAAAGAGGAGGGACTTAGAGGGATACGAAAGGAATGGGAACAATTGCTCAAAACAACTCAATTTCAATTTTATGCAACTGCTTTAATTATGATTTCTTTTCAACTAAATTGCTAACATATATATTTTTGCGAAAAACTATTACTTCAACAAAAGCTCTTTAAAAAGCTTAACCTTAATTAAAAGCTTTTTAGTCTCTAACTTGTTTTAAGATTTAAATTTAATTATTCTTAATAATTTATGGTAAAATATTAGAAAAAAAAGCTCTACAAATGATGAATAAGTTATTAATGAAATTAATAAAAAGCTTTCCCTTAAAGCTTTTAATGTGTTAAAATGAAACTTCACAAAATAAAATTAAAACTATTTAACTGTTAATTTAATTTAAGTATTTATTTTAGTTTAAAGCTTTTGACAAGCGTTTCTACTGTTAAGTTTTCTTAATTTTAAGTTAAAATTAAAAGCTCTTATTTCAAAAAAAAAGCTCTTACAAAAACCTTGAAAAGCAATAAACTTTCAATTATCACAAACTTATATTAAACATGAATTTTTTGTATGATTTTAACTCACTCCAATACCGATTATGATTTAACTACTTGATCCAGGTAACTATAATTTGAAAGCTCTACAACTGCTCTATGGTTATTTCAAATTTCATCATAAATGGTTTAGTTATTTAAAAGATTCGGAATAAATTCATAAAATTTAAATAATAAGTTTTAATTACCGAGTTAGTCAACTTGGTCCCACTATCGTCCGCCTCGTGTTTTAGCTACAATAAATACGATTAACGGTGGCTCGATTCCTATTCTAACAAGTTTGAAAATTTCATGGCGATTGCTTCTGGGGTTAAAAAGTTATGGAAATACAAAATCGATAAATATTTGAAAAATTTACAAATTCAATGTTTTCCATTTTCGAGGTTAAGAACTTGGACTCAATTTTAAGCAGCTTAAAAGCTTCACTCTTGCTTAAATGATGTATCAGATTTAATCGTAATAGTTTTAGCAATTTTAAAGACACAATCAAAGTCCAAATATGTTAATAACTTTAATACTTCCCGAGTTACAAGCTCCCAAACTTTAACATTTGAGGTTCACAAATTCCCAAAAAAAATTATTACAGCTGTTGAAAGGCAAAGTTTGGGAACTTATAGCTCAGGTAACGTAAGAGATATGAAAATGAAATTGGGTATAAAAATTTCTTTAAAAAAGATCTTCACGTTACAAAAGTAAAAAATAAAAATTTTCAATTGTTTTGCTTGTTATGAAGTATTTTACAAAATATAGTTTTCCTACAAGGAGGCGTGGCAGTGGGCGTTAAAATTTATAAAATAAGAAAAATAAAGTCTAGACCTTTCTAAAACCCAAAGAATTATTTTTATAACTGTATTGGCTCGTAAGTTATAAGCTCCCAAACATTGACTCTTGCATCCCACAAAATTGGCGCAAAAATTTTTTCCCCAAAATCTTTTGTCAAATACCCGGCGAACAGAATCGAATGGCAAGTGAATTTCTTAATCTCATTTTTACATTTTTGCTTATAACTTTTTTAATTTAAGAGATTTTTACATGAATTCTTTTCAGTTGGATAGATAAAGTTACAGGCTTTACTATGCAAGTACACTTTAATGCCCACTGCCACGCCTACTTTAATAATTTTTTAGTTTAATATTAAAAACTGTGATAACTAAGGGGATATAAAGTCTTGGCTTTTAAAATTTATTAATATAACAAGTCAAAGTCCTGACTAAAAAGGCTGAAAAAATATGTTAAGAACTTTAATACTTTCAGAGTTATAAGCTCTTAAACTTTAATATTTGAGGTACACAAATTCCCCCAAAAAATATTACGGATGTTGAAAAGCAAACTTTGGGAATTTATAGCTCAGGCATCTTAAGAGATATTTGAATGAAATTTGGTGCAAATATTTGCATAATAAAGAACTTTACGTTACAAAAATAAAAAGTAAAATTGTTCAATTATTTCCTTTTGTTGTGAAGAATTTTATTAAATAAAATGTGCTTTAAAGGGGAAGACCCAATGGGCGTAAAAATCAAAGAATTATTGCAATAACTTTAAGGCTCTTAAGTTATAAGCTCCCAAACTCTAACTCTTGATGACCTTACAAAATTATTTTTTATTTAATTTGAATACTTGGAAAAGCCTATTTCAGGTTAGATTTTAAGCCAAGTAAAAAATTCGTACACAAGTATTTTTTATCTATGAAAACATTAGAACTGGAAGATGTACAATTTTTAAAGGAAAAATAGGTGGAATGTCCTTTGATGCCAAAAATTTATGCAGAACTTAAAATTTAAAATTTTTACTGTTTTTTTTTTTTTTTTTTTGGAAACTAATATTTTCTTATTTAAAAAATGAAACGAATAACAATAATTTATTTGAAATCTCAATATGAAGTAAATGAACTTGTTCATGAATCAGAGAATTAAAAAAATTCCCACTTTTCCACACGAAAATATTCAAAATTCTAATTCGTATGAAACGTGTTCAAAAAATAAATTACTAAAAAATAAATTACTATTTTTCATTTCTGCGATCACTCTGTAGTTATGAAGGTTAAGCCATATATTAAGGATAATTTGAAGTTGAGTCCAAGTCAATGATTTGAGAAATTGTTTAGCTGGAATCATGTATGAAATTAACATTTTTTTTAAATTAAATAAAGTTTGTATAGGAATTGTAGGCGGAGCTTTGTCTCAAGGTCAACTAGATTTACTTAATATGAATTTCGATTATGATTTCTTTAAAAAATCAATCAAATATTTAAAAAGTTCAATTTAAAAACAGGTTTTATGGGCGAATAACTTTTGCCACTTTTTGAGAGAAAAAAATCCAAAAATTTATATTTTCTTTAAAGTTCTCATTTTAGACTTATATAACTATTTAATGGACTCATATATTTATAGGTTTATTACACCATTATTTTTTTAGAATCTTATAGAGAATCTGCCACATATTTTTAAAATAATTTTTGGACAATTGTTAAGCCCGCTAACTCTCTATTTAAAATGTCTTTAGACTTAATTCATACATGAATTTTTAGCGAATTAAAAAAAATCAACATATCCGAGGTGGCCTACTTGGGAGACCCTTATCAGATAGGGGTCTGTACTCTTCCAAATCAGCTCGAAAACTATTCAGCTATAATCCTGTGAACATTTAAATTAATATATCTTTTATATCTCCAATATTACAGAATTTTTGGGGAAAAAAACATACCCGAGTTGGCCTAATTGGGAGGGTTTTCGACTACGCCATTGATCTGATAGAGGTCTGTACTCCTCCATATCAACTTAGAAACTCCGTATGTATAATCATGTGAAATTTAATTAAGAGGACTCTAATATCTAAAATCCTGCAGAACTTTTGGCAAATTTTATTTCCACTAGAGAGTGTCTCAGACTACGCCTCGATAAGATAGGATTTTATACTATATCGACTTGAAAAGAGAGAGAGAGAGAATTATTATCCAGATCTACAAAACTATAAACTAGATTAAGTTTAAGTAAAGTTTAATTTTATTGAAACAATAAATCAATAATTTTATATTTAAACAAAAAATGTTCAAACTAAAAATTTACATAAATCACCCAACGATTCTAAATAATAATCTGGTATATTATCGACACTCTTGCTTTTTATGAATTCCAGAACATTACACCATTTATAATTACCCGTACCCACTAGAAGAGTATCAAAACCACAATTTTTACCAAATAAAACATCAATTTTAGCACTAAAAAGAAATAAAGAAAACGATTAAAATCAATTAAAACTTTATAACTTAAATTCCAAAACTTACCAATCTCCTATCATCAAAGTTCTCTTGGGCTCAATAATGTCATTCTTGATTAAACTCTCACACAGCAAAGGATTGGGTTTACCCATTATCTTGGCCTTACGATTCACACACGTCTCAACAGCTGCTACTAATGCCCCAGTACCGGGCATACAATATTTCGGATATCTATGAACCACATCAGCATTGGTAGCTATAAACTCACAATCGGGATAAGTTTCCAAAATATGTGAAGCTTTTAGGATTTTAAGAAAACTGAAATGTTCATCAAAACCCACTACAACTGCTCCCACTTTTTCATCACGTAACTCTTTATCAATATCTTTTAACATATTCACCCAAACACCCTGAATTAAATCTTGTCCAACACCAAAACTTTTTATATTTAAATCGTCAAGCTCTTGGACTAAAGCCGGACTACCTATAACATAAACCCGAGTATCTTTGGTTAAATTTTGTTTAAGATATTCGGCTATCGAATGGGTTGGAGCCATAATATGATCTTCATCAATGGGAAAATTCATTTGTGTAGCTTTTAGATAGAGGTCATGACGGGTTTTAGTGCCATTATTGGTAACAAAATAGATATTTTTGCCAAGAGATTTTAAGACTTTAATAGTTTCAGGAACGTGGGGTATAACATTGTTGTCATGCCACAAAACCGCTGAAAATATAAATAAAGTTTTAAAAAGAGATTCATGTAAGAAATATGAAATGTAGATTAAAGTCGAGATTCTTAACTAATTTACAGTCCGGATGTAGAGTATAAACCCAATTTTAAATGTTGTCTTCCAGTCGAATTGTACTCAGGTGAACGCATAATAAAGTTTTTTTAAATTAAAGCAGCCTTTTTTGCAAACAATCCTTGATGCAAGTTTTGGTATTTATAGAGTCCGTTCTTTGGCATTTTCTCGGTAGGATGTGCCAGAATATTACGTTCCGTTATATTTTAAAAAACTTGACTTCAATTTCCGTGTTCTGATTTAAGCCTTTAAATTTTTAGCAGCGATTCGGGCAGATTTTCTACCGGACACGTTAAAAACTCTTTTAAAAATGCTTTTTAATTTTTTGGAATTTCCAAGTATCATATGGACCATACCTTCTACCTGACCCAGTCTACGCACAAGTTCTCTTGGTGCTGTTTAATATCATTTTAGACAGTTTGGCGGCTGATCTTTGAATGCTTGATCATGTTTTATTTAATAAATTTAGTACTACTTCGGATCACTAATTTTAATCAGATTAACTAATTGTTTAACATTAAACCTAATAAATGACAAGTTTTGCAAAGGTAACTTGATCAAAAAATCAAATAATTCTTGAGGTAAACATTTTAATGAAAAGCGTGTGCTAAGAACTTGTCAATCTCACTCCTTTAAGGCCAAATTATATTAGTTTTTATAAGAATGTTTAAAAGTTAGTCAGTCTATAAAGCGGAAATTATTGTAGGCAATAAACTGGAATACAGTACAGATCATAGTTTCATTCACAGATCACATAAACGACTCTGAGCCACACTATGGACCGAATTATAAAGTAAACTAAATAAAAAAGATAATAGAGTAAACTATAAACTGGACAGTCAGTCTATGAAGTTGATGCAAATCTAAGCAATTTACTGGATTATAGAACAGATTATAGGACCATTTCTTGATTAAATTTAAGGTCAAAATCTAGACCGAATTATAGATAACATTTCAAACTTTAAAAGGAACACAGACCGAAGTCTATTTAACTAAATTGTACAATAACTAGAATTTAGGACAGATTTTGTATGCCACATTATAGACCATCAACATTATAAGTTCAATCTTCTTAGATCTGTTGTAAACACAATATTTTTCTCTCTTAAATTTTTGTCTTTACGAAAGCATTAGACTCCCCCTTAACTCACCATCACAATCTGTTAAAATGGTATCGTATGACTTCAGCCATTCCTTCATCGCTTTTGTGTCCAATTGATTTAAATTTATAGGTTCCGGCATGCTGGTCAAAATTCCTCTAAAAAATTAGAAAAAAAACATTTCAATTATTTTTTAGATTTTTATATAAAAATTTCTTTTTTTTTAACAAACCTTTTCCTCTAGAAGATAATTCAGTCCCCCAACTTGCTTGACCTGAACTCTTAAACTAAAAGTTGTTATTATTTATAATGAAAAAATAAATGTTAATTAAACAAAATTATTCTTATCTCAAAAAAAGAGTGCAAAAACTAACTTCTCTTTCTCTTACGAGTTACTGATTAAGGAAACTTTATTAATTTTTATAAATTTTAATAAAAAGCTCTTAATTTTTAAATGATTAAATTTGCCGGCATAACTTTGCCATAGAAAATATCTTATTAATTTCTCTTCTTCTGGCGACAGATAAAATTTGATTATTGGGGTATAAAATCTTGTTCAAATGTTGATATCTTTTACACAATCAAGTGCTGTGTTTTGTCTGAATTATATTTATTGTGTGATTAACTCTTTTTAATGTTAATAAACTTTTTTCTTTTTATTTCTATTTATTTTAATTAATAAAGAAATTTATGTTTTGCTGACAGATTCCATTAAACTTCAAAAAACAAACAGTCTCTCTGAAACGCAAGCAGTGTTTTAAAAACTGAAATCATTTTCTCTTTTGAAGAGATGAAAACTAAAGAGTTGCCAATACAAACAATATAAATAATATATAAATCAGTTTTAAATTAAAACTAGAACTAGATGGAGACTAGTTAATGAGCTTAGTGAATAGACTAGAGTCTTGTTTTTAATTTAGACTAGAGTCTAGTTTTTTTTTTAACTAGTCTAAAGCCCAGTTTATAAACTATACTAGAGCCAAGTTTATTAGTTAGACTAGAGTTTCGTTTATTAACTAAACTAAAGTCTTAAGCCTTGTTTATTAACTAGACTTAAATCTAGTTTATTAACTATGTAGTGAGATCAAAAAGTTCTTAATACCCGTTTTCCAATAAAGCTTTTAACCCAAGTATTATTTGAGTTTTCTTTTGATCAAATTACCTTTGTAAAACATGTCAATTATTATGTTAAATATCAAACAGTTAATCTGATTAAAATTAGTGACCTGAAAAAAAGTAGTATTAAATTTATTAAATATTTTCAACAAAATCCAACTTGAACCTACAAAAAGTTGCACAAGCACTCAAAGGTCTGCCGTCAAACTGTCTGCAATATTATTAAACAGTACCGAGAGAACTTGTCCGTTGATAGAAAACCCAGTTCAAGTGGTCCACATAATGTTTCTTAAGTTAAACAAATAGAAAAGCAACACACCCGGTTATATAGCAGCCCGGCTAGCATATATATTCCATCAAATTTTTTTTCGCAACTTTCTGGTCAAAAATTTCATGTTGTTTTCCAAAAGTTATTGATATAACAAGCAATATGCAGTTGCGACAAAAGAACTCAATCTTTTGTTACAACAGGCTCTATAAATATCGAGATTTATATCAAAGAATGTTTATTAAAATGGCTGCTTCCAATCATTAGACTTTATAATGTGTCCACTTAGTTGCCCGGACCTAACGCCAGTGGAGAGATATTAGGCTCTTGTAAAAAGAACCCAACTAGATGGACTACCTGTTCGAGAAAAGTGAAATTAATGGAAAGTTTTGCGAAAAAGTTCATAATTTCAGAACTCGTGATATAAGTTATAAATTTTTTTTTTGTAAATTAAAACTGTTAGTAAAAATAGAGATGAACTAGACTAAGACCTAGTTTAAAAATTAGAATAAAGAGATGTTTAAAAATCATACTGAGACTAGACTAGAGACTAATTAAGTAGACTAGAGTCTAGCTTATGAACTAGCCTAAATCGAGTTTATTAAGTAGACAAATGTCTAGTGTATTAACTAGGTTAAAGTCTATTTCATTAAATAGAATAGTGTCTAGTTTACTAAGAAGACTATAGTCTAGTTAATTCAGCCTAGAGTTGAATTTATTAACTAGAATAGAGTCTAGTTTGTGACTTAGACTAGAGCTTATTTTATGAACTACTTTATTAACTAACAAATTTATTATTCTGTACAAGTTAGAGAAAAACTTTGGCAACTCTTAACCAAACACATGTTTTTCTTCTAAACCCATTCTCTTAGTTCTCCTTTAAAAAGAGTAATTTAATGATTTTTTTTAAAGAGAGTTCAAATTAGAAATACACAAAAAAGCATTTTTTTGCAAACAGCTGACTCATTAAATTCTAAAAAAAATACCCTACAAACCGTCCTGCAGCTGCACATTTTAACACAGTTGTCTCTTTTTATATTGTAAAATGCATTACAAATTTATTCTTTTTTTCATATTTTTGTTTTATAATTTTAATTTCTAACAACACAAATTATTTCTATTTCATTAACAAAAGAAAAAGCATCTTATTGGGCTAAAGATTACTAAATGTCTACATTAAATATGTATTATTGTATTAATAAAAAAATTCTTGTTTAATAGTTAAGATTAGTTTAAATAGAAAATAAATTTAAAAACAAACGTCATATTGACAATAAAAAGTCTTAAAGTTAAGTAGAAAAAGAGATAAAAATAAATAAAATAAATTCACATATGAGGCAGTAAATCACCAAGTTTGGGTAAATACACATCTGGTATAAGTTTAAGCAATTCAGGATCATTGGATTTTTTCCAAGCCTCAACATCTTCCAATTGATGGATGCCAGTGCCCACCAATAACGTTTGGAAGCCACAATTATAACCCAACAAGATATCGGTATTACATCTATTTTATCAAGAAACCATTAATATCTTGATCAAATTCCCTAACATGTCAAACTTACCTATCGCCTATCATTAAAGTTCTTTCTGGATTTATGGAACCATCCTTAATCAGGTACTCACAGATTTCCTTATTTGGTTTGCCAATAACCAAAGCCTTACGTTCGGCACAAGTTTCTATGGCTCGCACAAAACTTCCTGTTCCCGGTATTACCATATTAGGCATGGGAAAACGTTCATCTGTATTTGTGGCAATAAATAAACAATCTGGATTGTTTAGATATGAAGCCGCTTGTGTCATTTTAGGAAAACTAAAATGTTCATCAAATCCCACCATAACAGCACCAACATTTTCATCTAATTTCAAATGTTTTGATATATAATCGGCCAAGGGACCAGGCATAACATCAGGCCCCACTTTATTATGTTGAATACCCACAGCATCCAATTCTTTGGTTATACCCTCTGAACCGACAACAAAAACTTTTTTCTGAAAATTTATACCTTTCAGATAGGCAGCGGCCGAATGAGCTGTTGAAATAATTTCATCTTCAGTAATGCTAAAACCCATATCGACAGCTTTCACGAGGAGTTCTTTACGGGTTTTAGTGGAATTATTGGTGCAAAAGTAAATTTTTTTACCCATTTCTTTAAAACGATTCATAACCTCAACAGAGCCTTTGATAACATTGCCATAGACCCAAAGCACGCCTGAAAGAAATACAGATCGAAAGGATAATGAATTAAAATCTAGATTATTAACTTGATTAAAGTTTAGTTGTTGAACTAAACTTTATACAGATTTCAGTGCAGAATATAACATCAATTAAAGTAGAGGAGATTGATATTCCTTTACCACTCAGGATATTTACCATAGTGACAGGGTGCCAAGTCAGACCAAAAAAATAAGTGGAGACATGAAGTCTTATGAATGAAAGAAAAACCTTTTTTGTAAACATTTTGATATTTATAAAGCCCGTTTTAACCCGTTGGATTCTTTTGCTACAACTGCATATTTCTTACCACACCAAGACCTTTGAATGCTTGGACAAGTTTTTGTAGGATCTAGTTGGATTTTGTTGAGAAAAAATAAATATTTTTATTTTCATCCCATTTCAGCAAAAACTTTCAATTTTTTCTAAAAATAATCCTCAACTTTTACCACAGAATCAAATTTTAATCGATTCTTTCAATTTAATAAAAATTTAAATTTTCAGCAAAAAATTAACCACAAATATAAATTTTCACCACAAATCTAAATATTTACCTTTATTAAAAATTTTCAATACAGATTTCTAGTTTTTTTCAAGTATTTTAACACAAATTTTCATTTTCACCTCAGGTTGCAATTTTTACCCTAAATTTAAAATTTCTCCTTAAATTTAAAAGTTCCTCTCAAATTTGAATTTTGCATCTCTAATTAATATTTTCACACTCAAACTCACCAAAAAGTCACCACAAATTCTAATATGCACTTGTAATTAAAATTTATACCTAAAATTTCATCTTTCTACTAAAATTTTTAATTCCACAACAAATTTCAATTTTAAACTCCAAATGAAATTTCAATTTTCATCTGGGATTGAAATTTTTTCAACACAATTTTTTCAATTTCCACTTCAAATTTCAAATTTAAATTTTCACCATAAATATTGAATTTTAAATTTTTCCATAAAAAATACCTCAATTTATTATGATTTAAATTTTTATTAATTTTCAGCAAAAAAAGAATTGACACAAATTTCAATTTTCAACTCAATAAAATTCTTCTCCCTAAATTTCAAGTTTCAATTCTAATTACAATTTTCAAAAAAATATATTTCACCTCAAATTTCAGTTTTCACTTGTGATTAAAATTTTCACCACGAACTGAAATTAAGTCCTTATTTCTTCACCTCCTTTCTCAATTTTCAACACAAATTTTCAATTTCCACCTTTAAGGAAAAGTTTTACCATATATATTTAAATTTTCACTTAATAATTCACCACATATCTAGATTTTCACCACACTATAACTATTTCAACACAAATTTCTACTTCTATTTGGTTTTCTATTCCAAATCCATTACTATTGCGCATAATACCATCTATAGCTCATCTCCAGGAACGTTGTCATTAATGACGTTCATTAAGGTCATTAACAAAAGAGAATGGGAAAGAAAAAAACACGACAAAAATATTCATATAACTCATTGAAAAAAAAACACCACCGCCAACAACAACAAAAAAAGGAAATTTCTTCCGTCTTTTTTTCAAAATTTATAAATTAAAATTATGCAATTTAAATTATTTCAAAATAATTTATAAAATTTCACAATAATTGAAAAATATTGACACATAAATAATTTACCATCACAATCTGTAAGAACGGCATCAAATGAGTCCAACCATTGGGTCACCTTGTCGGCATTTTGTTCTAATAGATTTGTCGATGTCTGCTTAAACATGTTGTGGCAAAATTTTTTTATCATAAAGGATTTTTTATTTTACAAAAAAAATTAATTATTCTTGAATTTGCACCAAAACAAAAAATTATAATGTGTTGACAATTTAATTAATTTTTATTGAATTTGTTTTTTTCTTAAACTTTGTTGTATAAAACGTGTGGTGAGTTAGAGAGGGGCCATAGAAATTGAGGAGGAAAAATAGTAGAGAATTTTTTGCACAAGTTTTTTTCTTGTTAAACAAACGTCTGGCCAGCCGTCCTCTAATCAAAACACACAACTTGATAAAACCACTTGAAAAAAACAACTGAAATGGAAAAATGTCAAAAAATAAAAGTATACAAAAGTATGAAAAAGAGTACGAAAAAACATTAGCGGGGATTTTTTTAAGAGAGAGAGAAATAAATAGTTTGAAAAGGGAAAATGCTGCTTGCTGCGTATTTGCAGAAGAGGACAGCAGAGAAATTGTAGCAGCAGATGTTTATCCAATGGCTTTAAGCAAACTTGCAAGAGACTTCTTATGAGTTGGAAGCGATTTGACAACCGGACTTTTTAAGCTCGCAAACATCAATGTATTTGGAACAGAAGCTCTGCTAAAAATGTTTGCAGCTAAGCCTGCAGTAAACATCGCTGGCAGAACAGATACATTAAACAATTGTAAAAAGTTTAAAAACTTTGTTTGTTTACAAATTGAGGCAGTAATTTTTAAACTTTTAGTATTTTGAATTGTAAATAAAAACAATGAATAAAATCACAAAAAGTAATAAAATTAATTAATAAACCAATAAAATAAATTACTTAATAAATAAATTATTTTATTTAAAAATATACAAATAAAATAATAAATGAAATATTCTGTAAATAATGGGAAGAAAATAAAAGAAATAATTAAAAAATTTCTGCAAAACCAAGTAATATTCCGGTTAAAATTCTAACATTTTGAAGAAAAGGATATTGTTTAGAAAGAAATCACCTTTAAAACTAATAAAATTTACCATAAAGAAAAGTAAAGTGCTACTTAGCGAACTTCATTATGGATTCTCCAAAACAGTCAGTACCTGAAAATAATGAATGTTGCGGCCACATTACAAAGATCACCATGCTCAAGATAATATGTTCCAACATAATATTCCTAAGTTCTCTAAGTGCTGCACAGTAACATATTGAGTGAAAAACTGTCTATACCTCCAGTTCGCCACGACAATAGGGGGCAAGACATATCCTTGGGCTCACAGAACTCAGTGTCCAGTTATAATAGACAACAGAAGTCTAACCTGTTTTCTTTCGAAAAAAGATAATTGCTAGGTACTCAAAGTTTATTCATAAATCAGAGGTGGTCCAACCGGTTGATCGATGCCGACATCACCAGAACATCTGCTTAAGAACTGATGGCCTGTTTGTTGCCACTAGAAATCCTAATGTTTCCCAATATCCGATTATACCTAAACCAGTTGACCGCCCACACAGAAATCCTACAGATCTCTGTATATGGGTTGTTACAAGATGAAAACCTATTATCAAGGCGACCAGGTTCTATGCCTCGAATAGTTGGAGATCCAAGACTTTGCTCATTATAACATGTTGTAAAAAACTGATGTAATCACAAATCTGCAGAACTATTACATTCCGACATTTTAAATACTCCTTAGAAGAAGAATTGATTTCCAGCTCTCTGGTTATTGGCACATTATATATCTGCACTGAAGGCTCCAAAACAGGAACTGGTATATACAATATTTTACTGGCGGAGAATAGGAAAAAGTAACTAACTGGCTGTAACATTCGGTTTCAAACGTATGTATATAACACACCAGAAACAGTCTGCGAATGTAGTCACAGAGATGAATGAGTGTGTGACAAATCCACAGATATGTTGCTCATTAAATCTGGCCTTAATTGGACCAACTGAAATATCTCAATTGCTGCAAATCCTGACAGTCCATCTCTGAAATATAGTGGTGGCAGTTTCTGAATCTTCGGTACTCATGCTGCCGGAATAGGTAATCAATTAAACTATTTCTATCGGAGCTATACGAATGACAGACTACAATACCCTTCTTCTGTAACTATCCTGTCCTTTATAATTTTTTGACACTTTGGAAAAGAACACTAGCAGAACCAAATGGAATTAGCTAACATAATCAGATTATAAGCATGGACAGGAAGAGCTTGAGAGCTAACGATCCTTTTCTTCTATTTTTTCCCATTTTCTATTTTCTTGTAGCAAATAAGCTATTGGTCCTTTGAAATTGTTTTAACAAATTTTACTATTTAATTAATTTTTTCGTTTTTTTAAGATTAAAGGAAGATATTTAAAATTATGAACAAAGTAAAATTTTGAGGTTATGATTTTTCTTAGATTGTACAAACCTTTGTATAACTCTTTTTAAAAGCTTTATAAATCAAATTTTATACAATTAATATTTTTTATAAATTTATTTTTTATTTTACTTAGTTTTTTTGTATATATTTTTTATTAAATTTCTTATCTTAAGTTTTGTTTTTTATTTTAATATTTTCATTTTAATTTTATTTTGTTGGTTGGTTTGTTTGTTTTTGCATACAACTTCTTAAACAACTAAATAATATATTTTTTTTATTTTTTTTCTTTTCATAAAAAAAAAATATTTTTTTAATTATAAATTATTAAAGAGTTTAGTTTTGTGTTTGAAATTATTACAATTGTTTTTTTTAATTTTATTAAATAATTTAAATAGGAAGAAAATGTTGAGGAAGGATCAAGGGAGGAAGGAAAATCAAAATAATTTTTGTTTGTAGAAGGAAAAAAACTTAAATTGTGGAAGCTCGTTTTGGGGAGTAGAAAAAAGCTTATTTTGTTAAATAAAACAATTAAGAATTTTATAATCGGTCAAGCCTGACTATGTAATACCCTACACCACAATGTTGGTTATAATTAATGAACGACTCTCGTAAAATTGTATTATCTGATTTATTTTTAAGTGTGCAAAACATTACTGTGAAACTAACATTTATGTGAAGATTATGCATTTAAAATTAATTTTTCGTACGGTAGCTATAATTATGAACCGCCCCTCGTATAGTTTTGCAGAATGTTTTTTGCTAATAGTTATCTTAATTTAACCAATTATTATAATACCAAAGTATATGTGAGTTTTATACTCTTTAATGTGATATTTTGAAGAGTTTTGTTTGGGACCTATGAGAAACAATGGACCGACCATCACAAAATTTGGCAAATCGGTTTAAAATACAAAAGACTTAATTCTTATCAAATTTGTTAAAATTGATTTAAGACTTTTAAGAGCCTAAAACCTAATTTCGGGAGAATATTTGTATGCAAGGTACCTGAAATATTTTACCGAACATGGCCAATTTTAATAGGCTTCATCCCTGGGCCAAAATAATAATATGTACAATAATTTCATCAATATATCTCAAAAATCCGACCAGCCGGACGGACATAGTTAAATCGAATCAGAAAGTGATACTGAGTCGAACAGTATACTTAAAGTTTGGTAAAATGTCAATTTTTCTGCATGTTACCAACATTAGCACAAGCGTATAATACCCCAACCACCAACGATGGTGTAGAGTATAAAAAGAAATCATAAATGTTAACTAAATCCTAAGAAAATTAAGGATTTTAAAATATCGAATTATTTAGAAAATGTATAAAAAAAGTATGAAATCTTTAAAATTCCTAATTTATTTGTAAACCATAATTAAAGATCTTATAAAATTTATATAAAAATACATTGAAGGAAAATCTCAATGTTTAATTACAGACAAAAACATTTAAGGTTTTTATACACAATTTTTAATTTTATCATTTAAATTAATAAAAAAAGTTTTTAAATAAGAAACATTTTCTACTTTTTTAAGAGGAAAAACTAAATTTCTGTTTATAAAAAAAAATTTAAACACAAAATATTCTAATAAAAAAGACTAATAAAAAAATTAAAATGACTTAACTGTGTGTAAATGGTAGTTTGTGGGAGTGTGGGAGTATGGGTGTGTGAGGGGAGTTTTGTATGTGGGTGTTTTTATTACAATTTTCACTAAAATAAAGAAGCTTGTTGTGGCATCATCATGCCACCAGGGCCTGACATTGTATTAACCCCAGGACCTGAACCTAAAGGATTATTGGCACCCCCTACCCCTAGACCCTGCAGACTAGCTACATTTGAGCCAGGACCCATCATACCACCACCGCCACCTCCTCCACCTGGTCCACCACCAGGACCTCCTATCATTCCTTGCTGTACAGGCATACCACCAGGACCTAACATACTGTTGGCACCTGCAGGTCCCAACATGGGTGATACACCACCCGATGAAGGAGGTTCTGGACTATGAGATTTCTTTTTACGTTTCTTTTCCTTTTTACGCTTTTTTCGCTCTTTTTCATCTTCATGACGTTTTTGTTTTTTGTGTTTCTTTTCATAGGTTTCCAAGCCGGAAGAATCTAGGAAATATAGACAATTTGTATCAACCAAATTCAGTTTTAATATAAAGTTCAAGAGAACTTACCCATTAGATTTGTTTCTGGTGGCTGTTGTCCATCTTTGTGTTTATGTTTTTTATGTTTATTTTTATGTTTACGTGCGGGTGTTGTGTTTAAGGCTCTGTATTGCTCCGGTAACTGGAAAGAGGAAATAATTAAGATATGAAAATGTTTAAAATAAAATTCTTTACTAATGTAGTTAATTCTTCTATAAAAATTTCCTCAGAAATCAGAAAAATTTTCTTAGAAATCTATAAAATTTTCTACAGGAAATTTCGTCGGAAATTAAAAAAAAATTCTATAAAACATTTTTTGAAAAATGAGAGTAATTTTCTATAAACAAATTCTTGAGAAATGAAAATAATTTTTTATAGAAAATTTTTTTGAGAAATGAGAGTAATTTTCTATAGAAAATTTCTTGAGAAATGAGAAGTAATTTTCTATAGAAAATTTCTTGAGAAATGAGAGTAATTTTCTATAGAAAATTTCTTGAGAAATGAGAGTAATTTTCTATAGAAAATTTCTTGAGAAATGAGAGTAATTTTCTATAGAAAATTTCTTGAGAAATGATAGTAATTTTCTATAGAAAATTTCTTGAGAAATGATAGTAATTTTCTATAGAAAATTTCTTGAGAAATGACAATAATTTTCTATAGAAAATTTCTTGAGAAATGAGAGTAATTTTCTATAGAAAATTTCTTGAGAAATGATAGTAATTTTCTATAGAAAATTTCTTGAGAAATGACATAATTTTCTATAGAAAATTTCTTAAAATGAGAGTAAATTTCTATAGAAAATTTCTTGAAAATGAGAGTAAATTTCTATAGAAAATTTCTTGAGAAATAAGTGTAAAAATTTCTCGAGAAATTAGAGTAATTTTCTTTAAAAAAAATTCTTAAGAAATGAAAATAATTTTCTATAGAAAATTTTTTTAAAAATGAGATTAATTTTCTATAGAAAATTTTTAGAGATAAAAGTCATTTTCAATAGAAAATTCTTGAGAAATGAGTGTAAAAATTTCTTGAGAAATAATAGTAATTTTCTATATTAATTTCTAAAGAAAATCTTGAAACTTACCGGTCCGGGATGTAATCTGAAACCAGCTAATTGTACTGCAGTTAAAGGCAACAACTCTTTGCCAACTATGGGTGGTTTATCAATCACACTACGTAATGTACTATTTTCCTGGAAAAGCAAACACGCAAAATTAGTTGAAATAACAAAAAGGTGTACAAAAATTGTCTTTAAGTTAAAATTTATGAAATCATGTTTCCAAAATTATTAACATGAAATTTCCTCAAAAATAAAATTATGAAATTTTAGATGAAAATTAAAATTTAAAAAAAAAATATTCAGGGCAAAAAATAATTTGACAAGTATTTTAATTTTTTTAATTAATTTCCTAAAAATGTTCCTATTGAATGTCCTTTATTTAAGATTTACACTTTGTGGGTCTGTTTGGGATCGATTGTCTTTTTGCACCAATCGTTTTGGAATTTGCCATGTGGAGTCTTACAAATATGCAATGTTATAAAGTTCATATGAGTAAAAAATACCATTCCTGGAACCTTTGTTATAGGAGCCACCTGAAAAATTGGGCCGATGATCACTAATTTCAAAAGGTCTTTGATCTCATGAAATAATATAAACCAAAATTGTTCAAATATATCTAAAATTGCAGCCTCTAGAGTGGTCATAACTTTTACATAGACAATCACTCAGACAGACGGACACCATTTAAAAGACTCAGATAATTGTTCTAAATAAATTAATATATAAAGTTGGCTAAGACATCACAAACGCATAACACCACATATGATATTCTTCATAAATTCATTTTATAATAAAATTTCAATTTTCTTCACTTACCAAATTATTCATTCCATCATAGATTCCTGGCAGATTTGGCAGAAATGAGGCTAATGATTCTTTAACTTTTTTATCCTTAAATTTAGTCAACGTATGATGCAAACCATATTCAGTCATAAGATCTTTATCCCCTGTCAATTCACCTTTCCCAGGTGGTTCTTTCATTGAATAAAATGGTCCCGTCTGTATTATAGTAGGAGTTTTACCCAATGATATTGTAGCCTTTAAGGTACCCGAAGAATCTTGACGTGGAACTACGGGAGAACGTCCACCATGTGGTGATGATTTAGGTGAATAATTTGATTCCATTTTACGAAATTGTTCACCCATCATCATGTTGCCATAATTGTTCATCATATTGGTTAAGGCTAATGGGAATGATGAACTCCCTGTAGATGTGTGTGTTTAAGAGTGGTTGTTTTAAATTGACCCCCTGCCAAGCAAAGTAGGGAAGGGGTTTTGTTATTTATTTTTGCTTTTTATTTTTTTGAAGAACTTAATAATTTTTTAGAGTATTTTTTATTAGTAATAACAATTATTTATGAAAACATTTATTAATTTATGGAAAATACACCTCGAGAGCTGTGTTGTGGTTGCTCTATTATGAGTTCGTGCGTATGTTGCTGCAATGGTGATGTTTATATGAGGTTTTCTCCTCTAACCACTGCCTTAGCTTTACTTGCTTTTGTTTTTGTTGTTTTAAATAGCCTTCACTTGTGTTGCTTTTTATTATATTTTATATTCTCTGTTTTATATTTTTTACGTAGCTGCTAGACGAAAAAAGTTTTTTTCCAGGAGGTTTTTAATTATTTCATTTTATTGCTGGCCATTGTTTTTGAGCCAGCTTTTTTAAATTTTTTAACTGATTTTATGAATGTTATAATTTATTTATTTTGTTTAATTATTTAGAATTGAAAATAAAACAAAAAATAAATTTGCCGTGAATACAGTCTTCTTTTTCACTTTTTTGGCAATAATCTGATAATTTTCTTTTGTTTATATATTGTCAGCACTGTATAACTGTCAAATTAGCACTCTAGGCTGTTATTTTAGTATTAAAAGTTATAATTTAATACCTTTTTCTGCATCGCTGCAGTAAAATTCTCTCATTTTGCAGTGTACGTGTGTAGAACTTGTGACAGCTATCATTTTTTTCTTTTTGGTCATTGTGAATTTCGTCACAACGGGTTTTTCTCAACGAAAATCAAGAATTTCTCGAACGACCGGGCGGTGTGTTGTATATAGTATTAAAAAATTGAAATTAATTAATATAACAAATTAATATTTAATTAGCAACAAAATAAAATGCAGTGTACACTACGTAACGTTTTAAGCTATGCCGTTAAGGTGAGATTAATTCTTTTTTTGCAAAGTGAAAGGTGTTGAAAATGTGTGTGTGTGTTAAAAAAGATTTTTTCTTTGGTTATGCAATGTGTCATTATGAAGTTTTTAAATAAAAATTTCTTTAATATTTATATAAAATATTTGAAGAAATTAATAAAATTTGAGACAGAAACAATTGCAAATTAAAAAAAATTACGAAAATAAGAAAAAAATCTATAAAATTTGTAAATACTTAATGCAAAAATTCTTTTGGTAGTTTTTGTTTTTTCTTTGCTCTCGCTCTCTCTCTGTCTGTTAAAAAGAAGAAGCATCCTGTTTAGCTTATTAAAGGTGACCAGATTGTTATTAAATAATGCAATTTGCTGTGTTGTGATTTTTTATATATTTGATTTATTTATTCTAATTGTTATCAACTTTTTTAATGCGTGATTTTTTTTAAATTGAATCATTATGTACACACACTTATTATCGCTCGTTAGCTTTTTTGATATTGATAACATTATGGTAATTGTTTTTTTTTTTTTGCTTTCAAATTCTTAAAGATTAAGCATAAAATGATGATTTCAAATATAAATATATATAATTTATAATATAGACAAAGTTTAAAATATACGTAATAAAATTATAATATTCAAGGGCAAATAATAAATATTCTTAATCAGATTTTATAATGACAATAAAGATTTGAGGTGAATGGTACATTTTTGTGGCTTAAAACAAAATCTTTAATTGTAGAATTCAAAAATCTTGCTACAATAAATTATGAGATCGAACATACATAGTTTTTTTCTTATAGTTTTATTTTCTTTATTTGATTGAAGTATTATTACAATAACAAAAATAATTAAGTTAATCCTAGTGATGAAATTTTGAACCTTTATCGAAACCCCTTCCATTAACGTTTTTATAGAGTTTTGTGTCACTTTCCTTTTTAAAATCTATCTAAACTTTTGAATTCTTTTAAGAATCTCTCCACTTGCTTTAGCTCCGGGCAGTTTGGAAGATTTGGATCTCTTGGTGCAAATACCTTATTATTGTTCTTGTACCACTTAAAGGCTTGTTTTCCATAGTGACAGAATACCAAGTCAGACCAAAAATAAGTGAACACATTAAAGTCTTATGAATGGAAACAGCCTTTTTTGAAAACATTTCTTGACACAAATTTCGTTGGAACTAATGATTGGCTTCTTTTCTTTCTTCTTTTGCCTGAAAATTTTTGACTCCTTTTGATTCCTAAACTTATCTTCGACATTTCCTCCAGCAGGATTGACCAGAAAGTTGCGAAAAATGCACCAGAAAATAGGTGTTGCCAACCATTATGTAGCAAGAATACAAATCTTAATGGGAAAATAATTCCGAATGAAGTATGGTAAAAGATCTGCCGGCAAGCCAAACTTTTAGGAAATAGTTTTCTACCAGACTCCCTTTAGTACAATACAGAAATCATTTTAATAAAAAAGTAAATTTTTAAACACAATTCAAACGGATGGAGATTTTGGATGTTTTCGTATGACAAATTGCGATTTTTTAATCCTCTGATTCATGGGCAATTCACAAACTCCTCTTTAACCTTTAACTAAAACTTAAAAAAATGTATTTTTTTCAGACACCTTTGCGCTCAAATGGTGCTATTTTGGGTGCCTTGAATGGTCGTTTCTATTCCACCACACATGAAGCCGATTTGGTTGTTATCGGCTCTGGCCCTGGAGGTTATGTAGCTGCCATTAAAGCTGCCCAAATGGGCATGAAGGTAAAATCGCACAAGTTATTTTCTTGTTTCACTAAAAAATATAATTACCTGTCTTATTTCCTCTTTAGACTGTCAGCGTTGAAAAGAATCCCACCTTGGGTGGCACCTGCCTTAACGTTGGCTGCATTCCATCAAAAGCTTTACTCAACAACTCCCATTACTATCATATGGCACACTCTGGTGATTTGGAAGATCGTGGCATTAGTGTCAGCAATGTCACTTTGAATTTGGAAAAACTTATGCAACAAAAACACAATGCTGTCAAAGCTTTAACCGGTGGCATTGCCCAATTGTTCAAGAAAAACAAAGTTACACAATTGACCGGTTTGGGTACCATTGTTAGTCCAAATGAAGTTAAAGTTATCAAAGATGATGGCACTGAAGAAAGCATTAACACCAAAAACATTATGATTGCTACCGGTTCTGAAGTAACACCCTTCCCTGGCATTACCATCGATGAGGAAGTTATTGTCTCTTCTACTGGTGCTTTGGCTTTGAAACAAGTACCCGAAAAAATGATTGTTATTGGTGCTGGTGTTATTGGTTTGGAATTGGGTTCGGTATGGTCACGTTTGGGTGCCAAGGTTACAGCCGTTGAATTTATGAACACTATCGGTGGTATGGGTATTGATGGTGAGGTCTCGAAAACTTTCCAAAAGGTATTGACCAAACAAGGTTTCGACTTCAAATTGGGCACTAAAGTCATGGCTGCCGAACGTAGTGGTAACTCAGTAACTGTACAGGTAGAAAATGCCAAATCTGGTGAAAAAGAAGAACTCACCTGTGATGTTTTGTTGGTATCCGTTGGACGTCGTCCCTATACCGAGGGTTTGGGTTTGGATAATGTAGGCATTGTTAAGGATGATAGAGGCCGCGTTCCCGTCAATGATCACTTCCAAACTGTCGTACCCAATATCTATGCCATTGGTGACGTTATCCATGGACCCATGTTGGCTCATAAGGCTGAAGATGAGGGTATTATTTGCGTTGAAGGCATGAATGGTGGCCATGTCCATATTGACTACAACTGTGTACCCTCGGTTGTCTACACTCACCCTGAAGTTGCGTGGGTAGGCAAATCTGAAGAAGCTTTGAAGGAAGAGGGTGTTGAATACAAAATTGGTAAATTCCCCTTCTTGGCTAACTCTCGTGCCAAGACCAACAATGAAACCGATGGTTTTGTTAAAGTATTGGCTGATAAGACTACCGATCGTGTGCTGGGCACACACATCATTGGCCCCGTAAGTTTTATGGGAAAAAAGGAATAATAAGTATATTTATTAGTATTTTTTTATTATTTCTCTACATTTTAGTCTGCTGGTGAACTTATCAATGAAGCTGTTTTGGCTATGGAATATGGTGCTGCTGCCGAAGATGTTGCCCGTGTCTGTCATGCCCATCCTGTAAGTTATTTAAAGCTAAAAATTAATTTTTATATTAACTATTTTAACTTGTTTTTTCTATCCTTTCACAGACCTGTGCTGAAGCTTTGCGTGAGGCCAATGTTGCTGCCGCCTTTGGCAAACCCATCAACTTTTAATTCTTTTTCTCTCCTGCCCTCTCTCATCATTTATTTTAAATCTTTTTACACATTTCTCTTCCCAAACCCCCCACTAAAAAGGCCTTAAGTTATTAAAATTGATTTAAAAGAAAACAGAAAGAATGAAAAAATGCGACACCTTGTTTTAATTTAAAACTATTTTAATGTGTAATTATTTCGCAGAACTATCTCATTTATTTAAAAAATAGTTAAAGAAACGATTTCAAAATATAATTAATAATCAAATAAAAACAAAGAACGCAAAGCGTTAAACAACTCAAACCTAAAAAAATTGGTTCTTAATGGCAAAGTTTTCAAATTTAAAGGAAAAGGGGCAATACTTTTAAAAGAAGAAAAAATTGAAATATGCAAAGGGATTAAGATATTATTTTTTAGTAGTTAAATTATAAATATTTTTAAAGTAAAAATAAAAATTAATTTAAAAATACAAATTGTTGTGTTATTTCTATTTAAAAAACTTTTAACAAAATTAAAAAAAAATGCAGAAAACCTGATAAAAAAAGATACGTGTTTAACCTCAAAATCCTTTTTTTTAATTGCGTGAAAGTTTGATATAAAAATTTTGAAATTATACCAAACAACTTGAAAACGATTATTTAAAAATTCATAAAAAAAGAATAGAATAACATCAAATTTTAATTATAATTTTTTAGTGATTAATAACATTAAACATTTTTTTATAAATTTTAATAATATTTTTTCAAAAAGAGAAATTTTACTCCAACCTCAAATTTGTTTCCAAAAAATGTTGAAAAGTTAAGGTAACAACGTAAAATTAAAGTAATATATATTCATAATTTATATTCAAATAATATGTATTCAGAAAATTTTAAAACTAACCTCAAATTATAAAAAACGTGCTTATAAATAGAATTTTAAACTTTTATTAGAAAACAAGCAAATTATATTAAAAAAGGTAGAAATTTTGAAAATTATTTTGCTTTTTTATTTCAGGCAAAAAATCTTAAATTGTAAGAAAGAAGCAAACTCTGTAAAAAAATTAAAACTTACCTCAATTTCGTATTACTATTTTATTATTATTCTTATAATTAACAACAAATTTCGTTTTAACCTAAAATCATTTTAATTAAATTTTCAATTAACATTTTTCAAAACTACACAATAATAATAAAACATTATTCTTTTTAATTTTTATTATTGTAATTGTAAAATTAATATCATTAGATTTATTATTTAACGGTTTTCCTGTATTTGACAGCCAAAAAACAGAGTTGTTTCGCCTTTTCTACCTCAATAAACAGTAATAACTCTGTTTTTCTCAACCGTAACATCTCTGTTTTCGAAAACATCTCTGTGTTATACACACAAACCCTTTTAACTGAACACATGTTTTTTGTTTTGATTTGCTATTGTTTTTGTTGTTTTTCATTTGATACAATAAATTCCCTTCAAATGAAAGACAAGTGACGCAAGAATATTAAAGAAAAAATATTTTTTCAATAAATAATATATTTTTTATATAAAATTATATATTTTTTAAATAAAATTCAAAAGCATAATAATTTATAAATAGAATAGCAATGCATACGTTAAAAATTTGGCAAAGATTGCAAAGTTCTGCCACCCGCAAAGTGGTACAATTTAATCAAACTGCCTCTATATCAGTGAGAACAGTGGAAAAAACAAAAAATAAAGATGAGGAGGTAAATTTTTAATAAAACTTTAAAATTTATTTGAATTAACATAATACTGCTATTAGAATACCATTTATCCACGAAAAATCTTTTCCGGCATACAACCTACCGGTCAATTGCATTTGGGTAATTATTTGGGAGCCATACAAAAATGGATTGAATTACAAAATAATCAAGAGGATGTTACTTATTGTATAGTAGATATGCATTCTATAACTGTGGATCAGGTAGGTTATTATTGAAAGAATTTCAGAGCATTTTTTGTAAATTTTTATTTTATTAGAATCCTGCTGCACTGCGTGAAAATATATTTGAAATGGCTGCCACCATGTTTGCTTGTGGTTTAAATCCTGACGATGGTAATCTTTTTGTGCAATCAGCCGTTAAGGAGCATACTGAATTGGGTTGGATTTTAAATTGTCTGTGTACTATGGCCCGTTTGGGACATTTACCGCAATTTAAAGAGAAATCAAAGAAAGTTAAAGATGTTCCTTTAGGTTTATATGTTTATCCAGTGCTACAGGCTGCCGATATTATGCTGTACAAGTAAGTGTAATTTTTTTTAATATTTTTGTAAATTAAAAAAAGAGATAATCAAGGAAAAAATTCATACATGTGGAACACATAAATTTATTGGGTAAGCAAAATAATTATGTGGACTAATTTTTCCTTATTAAAATTAATAATATTTTTTATATTCTGTTGTTTTTAAAAGTAAAAGTATGCCCTCTCTTCCAGAGCCACTCATGTTCCTGTGGGTGAAGATCAATTACAACACATTCAATTGACTCAACACTTGACGCGCATTTTTAATTCACGGTATGGCCAAACCTTTCCGGTTTGTCATGCCATGATTGATAATCAGGAAGCAGCACGCATACGTTCTTTACGCAATCCTTCCAAGAAAATGTCTAAATCTGATCCAGATACCAAAGCTACTATAAGTATAAGAGATGAACCTGAAGTTATAGTAGAGAAAATTAAAAAAGCTGTTACCGATTTCACCTCCGATGTTACCTATGACCCACTTAATCGTCCTGGTGTATCCAATTTAGTGGCTATTCATTCCTTAGTATCAGGTACTTCCATAGAACAAATAATTGAAGAAGCAAAATCTTTGGATACAGGACGTTATAAATTAAGAGTTGCCGAGGCTGTTGTGGAACATTTAAAGCCCATAAAAGCTAAAATTGATACACATTTGGAGAGGAAAAACGATTTGATTTATATGCTGGAAAAGGGTGCTGAGAAAGCGAGAGAACAAGCTCAAGAAACTTTAGAAGATGTTAAACAAAAAATGGGTTTGGGTACTTATACGAATATACCACAATCTTTGGATGTTAACACCTTTACAGATAAACCAGATGAGAAACAAAGCTCCGCCAGCCTTAAGCGAGAGAAAGTTGATGAAGGCAAAAAGTTTGATGAGGAGGGTAAACCTATTGTACCCAAACAAAAGATAAGAATAGAAAGTAGACGTTCTCAACATACCCAAACTTTGGCACCAGCATTTAAATCTAATTTAACGGATGTCAATAAAATGAATAGTAAAAAACATGCGGTAAAAGAAGGCACGGAAGAGGTCTATGAGAAATCTCTAAGTTAAGGAACTTTTTGTCGAGTACAAACTAATTTCTAGTTAATTTTTAAATAAAAAACTTTGTTGTGTTTTATGGAAATTGAAAAAATAAGAGTTTGAAAATTTAAAATTTTATGGATTCCACAAATATTATTAACAAGGAAAAAGAGTTAAATTTTGAATTATTTTTAATATTATTTATTTCTTTAAGGCATTTTTTAAACATACCAGTTCCACTTTTATGCTTCACATTTTACAAATTTTGCTAAATTACAGAAACGTTTTTCGCTATCAAAGTAGAGACCTTTGGGACATTTGCTTACGACAACCTGATTAAAGTTACACATATAATACGTGGCACAATCATATGGATCTCTTATAAAGGTTCCGGGACGTTTATTCATGCACATCTGTTTGACACGTAGAGATTGAGTTATTGAAGCGCTGGGGATTTTACCTAAAAGTTTTTGAATTATATTGTGATGGTTTCCGCTGGCACAAGGAGTTGTGGTAGGAGTTTCATTTTGCTGGCAAGGAGTTGTAGTTGGAGATACAGTTGGCTTACAAGGAGTTGTGGTTGGAGCTTCGGTTGGTTGGCATGGAGTTGTGGTTGAAGCTTGAGTTGGTTGGCAAGGAGTTGTGGTTACTTCTTCCGTGTGATGACAAGGTGTTGTGGTTGGAGCTTGAGCTGGTTGACAAGGAGTTGTAATGGGAGCTTCAGTTGGTTGACAAGGTGTTGTGGTTGGAGCTTCAGTTGGTTGGCATGGAGTTGTGGTTGGAGCTTCAGTTGGTTGGCAAGGAGTTGTGGTTGGAGCTTCCATTGGTTGGCATGGAGTTGTGGTTGGAGGTTCAGTTGGTTGACAAGGTGTTGTAGTTGGAGCTTCAGTTGGTTGGCAAGGAGTTGTAGTTGGAGCTTCCGTTGGTTGGCATGGAGTTGTGGTAACTTCTTCCGTTTTCTGACAAGGAGTTGTAGTTGGAGCATCAGTTGGTTGGCAAGGAGTTGTGGTTGGAGCTTCCGTTGGTTGGTATGGAGTTGTGGTTGGAGCTTCAGTTGGTTGGCAAGGAGTTGTGGTTGGAGCTTCCGTTGGTTGGCATGGAGTTGTGGTTGGAGCTTCAGTTAGTTGGCAAGGAGTAGTGGTTACTTCTGTTTGATGACAAGGAGTTGTGGTTGGAGCTTCTATTGGTTTGCAAGGAGTTGTAGTTGGAGCTTCAGTTGGTTGGCAAGGAGTTGTAGTGGGAGCTTCAGTTGGTTGACAAGGAGTTGTGGTTGGAGCTTCTATTGGTTTGCAAGGAGTTGTAGTTGGGGCTTCAGTTGGTTGGCAAGGAGTTGTGGTTGGAGCTTCAGTTGGTTGGCATGGAGTTGTGGTTGGAGCTTCAGTTGGTTGACAAGGTGTTGTGGTTGGAGCTTCCGTTGGTTGGCAAGGAGTTGTGGTTGGAGCTTCAGTTGGTTGGCAAGGAGTTGTAGTTGGAGTTTCAGTTTGTTGGCAAGGAGTTGTGGTGGGAACTTCCATTGAATGACATGGAGTTGTGGTTGGAGTTTGATTTGATTCACAGGGTTCTATTTGAATGGGTGCTTTATTTGCCAAGTGTTTACCGCGACCATTACAGTCTACAAATTGGGCATAAGAACACATTTTCAACCTTTCGTCGAAAAGAAACCCAGCCAAGCAGCGCTTACGAAATGTACGACCCAATTACACTGATAGTAGTGACGACAAGAACGAGGATCTGATAAGATCGTACCATCCAATTGCGAAGAACAATCCGGTCTCCAACGATGACCTTCCGCATGCATGATTGGTATTAACACCAAAGAAAACAAAAAAAGATTTACTGCAAAACAAAAGAGAAAAAATTATTTTGGATTTCTAATTTGAATTGAAAGGATTTTGTTGTTTAATTACAGTTCCTCATTATTGGCTTCGTATTCAACTTCAACTTTTTTGGTTTCAGTTTCTGGGAAAATTGTGTGCTTTCTGAAGGCAATAAAAACAGCTTTTATAGGAAATCTAATGATTGTTAATGACGCTAGAAAATATTGATTTAATTAGTTATAAATTATTAATGGCATTTTGTGATAATTTCAATGAAATGTTACAGGGAAACGAAATGAAAGTTATAAAAATAAAAAGAAAATTGATAAAAATAGACTAGATAACGTCTACAATTTACAGAAGCTTGTCTAGCAGTAAAGGACTTGTAAAACATGATGATAAATAAAACACAATCATGTTTGTTGTATTTTTTTAAATTTTATTAAAGAATTGTGGGAGAAGTTTTTAGGTTAGAAATGGATGAAGTAAATTTAAGATTTCCATCCATATCTGAGATTTAAATCTTTAACGCATTTGGCCTTAATACGCCATCTACAGCGTCCGGATTCCACATCGAAATATTGATAAAAAGGACAAGTTTGTAGAATTGCTTGACCATTGACACAGTAAATAAAAGAATCACATCGTTTGATATGGGGAAATATATGTTCACCATACAAAGGACATTTAACAGCCTCCTGCCAATAGGTTCCCTGTACAGCAGGTAAAATTTCTACACCTTCTTCTTCCTCTACACCCTCCGGAGCATTAGGTCTTAAACATGCCACATTAGCAGATAAATCACATTTATTAAGTTTCGAATTCCATAATAATTTTGGACTACAGGATTGTAGTAAAGCTTGGCCATGATAACACATATAATATTGATGACAATTAAGGGGATGAGGCAAAAATATTAAAGCATTAGAGTTACGTTGCATAATATCCAGATTATAACAATATTGATCAGCCTGAGAAGATGCTGCAATTGGTGGCTGAACTGTTGCTGGTAAAGATGTTGTGGCCCCTTCTGATGTCAGGCTTTCACAATCCACATTTTTTGGATTATCACAAATTTTGGTTTGAGGATTGAATAGCATGTTGGGAGGACAAGAAGCTAAAGCAGCCTCACCATCTTTACCACACAAGTAGAAGAGTTTACAATCCAAAGGATTAGCCACAAATTCACCCCATTCATGGCCCAAACATAGCTCAGTTACACGTAATGAAGCCTTATAACTCCGGCCTAAGTCCAGAGCTATAAAAACTATTATAAAATCCAATAAATCTAAAGAGTTTAAAAAAAATATATGAAATATTTTTTTTAAAATATTCAACAATTTTATTTCACTCACCTTTTAACATTTTTTTATCATTTACACCAGACTTTTTTTCGTTAACAATTTGAAATTATTTTCCAGTAACTTGTTATCTTTGTTATTGTTTTCTTTCCAACTTCTATCTCTTCGACTTCCAAATTTATTCTAATTTAGTTAAATTGAATAGATTTTGTTTTGGGGTTTCCACTGACGAAAACGTATCTTTAACAATCGAATTCTTATCTTAAACTATTTGAAAATTTCAGAAAGATGTCAGTTTTTTATGCTAAATATTTGGGAAAATAATTTAAAGTTTATTTTATCAATATTTACAGTTCATTAGTTAGATAAACTTAACTCATGAATTGAGGGAAAAAGAAGTTACATATTTTTGCAAAACTTATATTTTTGAAAAAAGAAATTTAAACAAATAATTTTTTTAAGTCCATAAAGTTTTAGAGCAAGAAAGTGTGAAGTTACGAGGCTGGAACAGAAATTGATTAAAATTATCTATCAAAATGAGTTTTAAAAGAAAAAATTATTTTTTTTTTGTGAAAATTTTGTTTAGTGGTCAAAATCAAGTTTAGTGGTGAAAATTTAGTTTAGTGGTGAAAATTAAGTTTAGTTGTGAAAATCAAGTTTAATGGTGAAAATTAGATTAAGTGGTGAAAATCACGATAGGTAGTAAAAATCAAGATTACTTGTAGTAGTCACGATTAGTGGTGAAAATTAGGTTTAGTGGTGAAAATAAAGCTTAGTGGTGAAAATTAGGTTTAGTGGTGAAAATTAGGTTTAGTGGTGAAAATTAAACTTCGTGGTGAAAATTAAGTGAAGTGGTAAAAATTGAGTTTAATGGTGAAAATTTAGATTCGAGGTGAAAACCGAGTTTCATGGTAAAAATTTAGTTTAGTGCTGAAAATTAAGTTCAGTGGGAAACATTTAGTTAAGTGTAAAAAATCGAGTTTAGCGGCAAAAAATAAATTTAGTGGTGAAAATTAAGTTCAGTGGGGAAAATTTGGTTTAGAGAAAAAATGGAGTTTAGTGGCGAAAAACAAGTTTAGTCGTGAAAATCTAATTTAGTGGTGAAAATCTAATTTAGTGGTGAAACTTAAATTTAATGGTAAAAATCTAGATTAGTGGTGAAATCCGAGTTTCGAGGTTAAAACTATGTTTAATGCCAAAAATGAAATTTAATGGTGAAAATCAAGATTATTGGAGAAAATTCTCATTACCGGTCAAAATTAATTTTTGTGGTGAAAAAATAGTTCAGTGATGAGAGTCGAGCTTAACGGTGAAAAAAAATTTCTAGTGAAAATCAAGTTTATTAACAAACATCTAATTTTGTGGTGAAAATTATGATTAGTGGTGAAAATCTATATAAGTGTTGGAAGTAAAGTTTAGTGGTAAATCGAGTTGAGGGGTGAATATTTAAAATTAGGAATAGTGGTGAAAATCTCAATCAAAACTAAGTTTTGTTGTAAAATGAAAGTTTAATGGTG
This sequence comes from Cochliomyia hominivorax, assembly GCA_004302925.2. NCBI lineage: Eukaryota > Metazoa > Arthropoda > Insecta > Diptera > Calliphoridae > Cochliomyia > Cochliomyia hominivorax. The sequence continues at coordinate 94,689,911 of PYHX02000413.1, read as the reverse complement.
AAAATTAGGATTGGTGGTGAATATAAAGTATAGAGATGAAATATTTGCATAAAGGTGAACATATAATTCGTTTACTGGTTGAAATTTGATAATGAGGTGAATGACAAGAGATTTTAAATATTGGGATAGAAATAAATTTCTAAAGTGAATATAAATATTGAGGTGAAAAAAATGTTTAGGTGAACAGTAATTTTTGAGAATAAAAATAAAAGTGAAAGTGAAAAAATTATGTTTAAATTAAAATTTTAAAGCGAAACTCTACTTTGTAGGTAAATAGTGGTTTTTGTGGTGAGTATTTATTATATAGTTTATTTTTGAATAGATTCTTTTCTATTTTCCTTTAATTTCCATAATTTCTCTCTACATGGCAACCCCTGTATTTACTAAGCAAACACTAAACTAGTTTCTCCTTTAATAACATTCATTAAAAGAGTTTTTAAGAGAGAGCAACAGTGTCAAAAAACAAAACTCTCTTAAATTTTAATTGCACTTTTTTTAAGCACACACACTAACACAAATGAATTACTAACACACCACTATGTTTGTACTTAATTGTTGTTGTTGTTGCATTTTATCCAATTTGCCCAGTGTACCAGACGTTTTGGTTTTACGTGTGTGTCGGCATTTAGTTTGCGTTGTTAATTCAAAGCGTTAGCAGTTTGTTAATATAGAAAAGCGGTCGGTGAAAAAGAGAAATAAAAAAAGCAATAAAAAAAGTGTTAACGATTTTGTTTTTGACCAAACAAAGATTTATTTATTTGTTTTAATCTTTTCTTTTTTTGTATAATAAAACGTGTCGGGGTTATAGAAATACAAGTAAAAATATTAAAAAAAAACAATTACAACAACAAAAAGTCTATAAAAAGCAATAACAATAAAATACATAAAGTAAAAGGTTACCAACGTTACTTGGTTTTTTGGTTAAATTTTATTACAACAATAAGGAAAAAGTTATTAAAATTGAAATATAAAGAAAGAAGAAGCATATTAAAAATCAAATTATTTATTAAAAAATTAAAATCTAAAAATCTAAATTTATTTAAACCACAAAGAAAAAAATCTCTGCTTTCATATTTTTTATTGTTTCTTCTGTTGTGTATATTTGTTTGTGTGTGTAAGTGACTACCTGTTCCCTCCATTAAAACTATAAAGATTATTGTAAACAACAACATCAACACACAAATCATAATTATTTTGTTTTTCTTTTAGTTTTGTTGTTTATTATTTATGCTTGTCATTCGTTGTGCAAGCCAAAAACTATTAAAAGACAACAACAAAAATTCATGTTGAAAAAAATTACACACACAAAAAACATAACAAGTTTTTTTATGCTCCCAAAATAACTAGAGTTTTTAACTCCCCTCTCACTCTCTCGCTCACACATAAATAACATAACAAATTTTTTTTATAAAAATTTACTGTAAATACCAGAGTATTTGTGTTTGTTTTTTTCTCATCGGTGTTGTTTTGTTTTAATTTGATTTATTAAAATTAAATAAAAAAGAAAAACAAATAAAATAAAAGAAAATTCTTAATAATTTTTCAAGAAAAATTTAATACACCTGTTTTTTTTACAAATACAAATAAAAGAAAATAAATAAAATAAATTAAAAATCAAACAAAGTTGTAAACAAAAGAGAGAACAAAAAGAAAATTTCTTTTTTTTAGTTCTCTAGAGAAAAATCAAAAACTACTCAAATAAAAAGACGAGGAGTGTGTTATTATTGTTCTTGTTGTTTTGAAGTGATTAATACAATTGTTTGGTTATTTAGTGTTGCCAACTTAATTTTTAACTGGCAAAGCAGGTGACAAATTGGAAAGATCATAAAGGTGAGTTGGATCTTGTTCAATTATAAACAGATTTGTATGATTTTTTTAAGATATTTAGGTTTAAAATAAATTTAAGATAAAGATGGATAAAAATTATAAAATAAAACAAGTAAGAAGTTATTAAGTTATCGGTTAAGCCTGACTATTTCACACCACATTGTTGGCTATAAATGTTATCTTCAAAAAATTTAAATTTTTTTCTAATTTATGCTAAAGAGTGCAGTACTTAGTTATGTATGATATATGCGTTTTAAAAGGAGCGTCATATTCGATATTGAAGAAATAATGTGCCGACTCCCGTATATTTTCCAACATCGATTTCTGTTTATATTTTATCGTAATTTAACTCTAAACATAATACCAATGTATATGTCAGACTTAAGTCCTTGAAAGTGATATTTGGAAGGGTGAAATAATGAACCGATGCTCGCATAATTTAGGATATCGTTTAAGATTACTATAACACTTATTTGTGTTCAATTTCCTTAAAATCGCTTTTTATTTTTTTTTGGATTGTAATGACCTTTAAACCTCATTCTGGGCAGCCAACCAGTTTACATTACAAACTTAAGCACAAACGCAGAGTGTAGGGTATAAAATTAAATTTTTGGTTGATATTTTATCTTAAAAAAGATTTTCTTGAATTTACACAATTCAGCTAACAATTCTTTTAATTGTTCTAGAAAATTGAATTGATTTTTTAATGATCAAAATATTTTACAATTTTCTTTTGGATTGTATTTGGTGATTTTCATAATTCAGCTGGATTTCTTTTTAGGCTTAGTTAAGTTATTAAGTCAAATGAGAAAAATTTTGTTAGAAAACAGTATTTCTGATTAAATTTCCGTAATTCAGCTAAGAAAATTGTTCTTATCTATTGATTTTTTATTTGTTATTCAGCGAAGAAAAATTTGTGATTTTATTATATATCTTCTTTTCTTTTATTCGAAAAGCAATAAGGTAGACATTTAATTAAATTCAGCTAATAAATTTTTAATTCAGCTGAGGAAAAATATGTTATTTATAGTAATAATTTGAAAATCTACCTGATACAGTTACTTGAGGTAATTGATTTTTATTCAGCTAAGAAAAATTAAGAATTTTTATTAAAAATGCTAAAAGATATACTGTTAAGCTAATTCAGCATTAGAAAAGTTGTTTAATTATTTAAAAAAAAATATTTTTTAAGTAATTAAGCTAATAATATTATTATTCAGCTATTAAAAATTAAGAATATATATTATTAAACCAATTCAGCTAAAAAGTTTTAAATTCACCTAAGGAAACATTAAAAAAATGGTTCCAAATTTTGTTTCTTTAACTAATTGTTATTAAGCTAAGAGAATTTTTTGATTTTTGATTTTATTCGAAATGCTAAGTCAATTTAGCTGAGAAATTTTTAATTCAGCTAAGGAAAAATTTTTTAAAAAATTAATTACATTTTAATTTTTATGTAATTAACAAATTTCTTATTCAGCTAAGAAAAACTAAGTATTTTTATTTAAAAATTTAAGAGGTAGCCAATTCAGCTGAGAAATTTTTAATTCAGCAATGGAAATATTTAAAATTTTGTCGAAAATTATTGACAATTTTAACTTTTTCTAGTAATTAACCTCATAAATTTGTATTCAGCTCGGAAAAATAAATAATTTTTATTTGAAAAGTTATGAGATTGGTCGTAAATGCAATTCAGCTGAGAAATTTTTAATTCAGCTAAGGAAAAAATTAAAAAGAATATAAAATTATTTCAAATTTCGCTTTTTTGGAGCAATTAAGCTAACAATTATGTTATTCAGCTAAAAGAATAAAAGTCTGGCCACCTTGTTTTCTAATTAGTTTTATTAAATAATCTCTTTTATCTTGTAAATTCTACTTCTAAGAACAAAAAACATTTTTCTTAATTAAAAATTTAATAATTTCGAAGATAAAAATGATTAAGCAGAAATTCAGCCACCGAATAAAAGAAACTCTCAAGCAATCAGAAGAAGTCAGTACTATTTTTTGGCTTGTGAAACATAAAATCTACGAAGGAAAAAAATGATTTTGAAAATTTTCTTTGCTTTAATCTCTTTGGGTTTTTGTGCTTCTCTCATCAAGGCTGAACAATATATGGAGTGTTTTAATAAGGAGCCGGGTACATTTGTAGCTTTAGCTTCAAATTGTTCTAAGGCTATTTATTGTAATGGTCCAAACTCTAGAGAGGTGGAATGTGATAATCGAAAACCTTATTTTTCTGAAGAAATTCATAGTTGTGATGAGGATGCGAATAAATGTGGTGATCGACCATTTGGTAATAAGGTAACGCCAATTGTACCAATCATAACAATAACAACAACAACTACCACACAAACACCTGAAACGTCCACTAGCACCACCACCTCCACCTCTACTTCCACAACTCTAAGACCGCCCTCTTCATCTTCATCTTTATGGTGCCCTCCAGAGGATGATACACTCAAACCCTTATTTTTTCCCTCATCCCAAATCTTGTTCACAATATTATTTATGTTATCATGGTGTTGCTACAGTCATGCAATGTCCTAGCGGATTGCATTTCGATGCCTCTCTGCAAAGTTGCAATACCGCCAATAACGTTAATTGTCAGGTAACGTGAAAATGGCTTTAAATCTTGAAAAATTGTTAGTTTAACATTGAAATTTTCTCCCAAGATTCCCAATCAAATCCATCCCCGTGATCAATGTTTACCACAAACTGTTGATGTTTATCCTCATGACACGAATTGTAATTATTATTATAAATGTGAATATGGTTATTTAATGATCATGCAATGTCCTTTTAATATGGGCTGGGACTATGAGCAGAGAATTTGTATTAAAAAATCAAAAGCTAAATGTTATCGGGACTTGGAATTGAATTAAAATTTTTTTAATAAAGTTTGGTGTCCTTTGGAAATGAAGGAATTGCATTATTTAATTGTATTGACCCTCAAAAGCGGAATTTGAAAGAACGAAAAAACAGCTTAAAAGAAAGAGAGAAGTGAGGGAAGTTGCTAAAGTCTTTCTAAGATTCAGATAAGTCGGACTTTAGGTTACATAACTGCCAAAGTGAATAAATCTCTTCCACAAGTTTTTTGATTGTCAATGACAACTAAAGGAGAGAGAGAGAGAGAGAGAGAGAAGGAGAGAGAGAGAGAGAGAAAAGTGAGAGAAGTTGTAAAAGACTTTCTAAGATCGAATATTTAGACTTCAGATTTTTTTGGTTATTTGTTTGCTTCTTATACTCCATCAATCCAATCCATTGATTCTTCTCCTTAGTTAAATTCACTGACACTTCACTGCCTTAAAAAAGGCGCTTACGTCTTTGGTATTTATGTTATCCACGAAAGAAGTTTATTTCCAAATACTGATTTTTGAACAGTTTGGATGTTTATAACGTTCCATTGTCCCTACAAGAGTTATGGAAGCTCTATACATTTCAAAAACCTAACTTCTTCAGACTAGTTCCAATAACGCTTCCTTATTCAAATCGCAGTTTAACAAATTCGCTTCACGGCCAAAGGTTTCGGCAAAGCTAAAGTTTCACTAAAATTTTGTTCTTTAGGGAAAATTTCCCTTTTACCAACGTCTGTGATACTTTAAATCCTCTTCCAAAATCCAATGTCATCTTCCTATTTGCGATCAAATATTAGAGAATACGATTCTCCCAGTTCTACTTAAAATTTCCCAAAATCTATTCCAATTGTTACATTTTGAAAATCTTCCGTTTCAAAGTCTGCTGTGAACTTTTAAGGAATACAAATAGAGGAATTCAGTTCTCGTTCAGTTCTAGTTCGGAAATCAGGAGGCCGAAAGAAGATAATAGTTTAGGATGTAGTTCAAAAATATCTAGTCCAATTTGTAGCCTTCCTAATTCAAATCACAGTTTAGAAAATGCGATTTTCTTAAATCGATTCTACTGAAATTTCAAAAAGTTTGAGTTACGGAAACTCTGAGGGCATATGAGATTTGGAAATCTCTTTTATTCAAAGTTTGTTCGGATATCGGATGGAATTAGGAAGATAATTTATGGAAGTCTAGTTCTTAGCTTAACCTTTCTCAGTTCGGGTAACACCTTCCTATTTCAGATGACTGTTTAGAGAATGCGATTTTCTAAAATTCTTTCTATAGAATTTCGAGAAGTTAGGACTCTCGGAACTCTGAGAGTACAAGAGATTTTAAAAACCTTTTCAATTTCAGCTGAAAGTCTATTTTCAATCGAGTTCAGTTCCAATTTATTTCTAGTTCCAGTTTAGATTCTACATCGGTTTAAGTTTATTTACAATTTAATTTAGTTTTGATTCTAACTCAGGTTCTGGTTCATTTTTCTTGTTCAGCTTAAATTTCCGGCTCTAAATCTAATTCAATTTCTAGTTCAGGTTCATCTTCAAGTTGTGGAGCAGTTCTAGTTCAGGTACTTGTTCAAGTTTCCATTCAGAATTTTTTCGGGTTCTAGTTTAGATTCTGGATAAGTTTCCCGTTTTGAATTTTTAATGGGTTCTAGTACAGGTTCTCCTTCTTCCTCAAGTTCCTATTCAGGTTCTAGTTCAGTATCAATTTTAGGTTTTATTTCAGGTTCTAAATAGCTCAGGTTATAGTTTAGGTTCTTCTTCAGGTTGTAGTACAGTTCTAGTTCAGGTTCTTATACAGATTCTAGTTCAAGCTCTGGGTTAGATTTCTGTACAGGTCTTTTAAGGTTCTAGTTACGGTTCCGGTTGAGATTCAGGATCAGGTTCTAATGCTGCTTCCTGTTCAGGTTCTATTTTAGATTTTAGTTCTGAATATAATCCACGTTAGATCCTGAGAGAAGACCATGACAAATAAAATTTTTCCTCGACAAAATTATTTACTTCAATTATTCTCCATTGAGTCCCGCCATTTCAGTTCAAATCACTAAAAAAATGAGGTCATGATTATTTGGAATTTCTTCAGTTGATAATAATTAATTGTTGGGAATAATTTTTTTGTTTAAGTTGTTGTTGCAAATTCCTATAGTTTATCGCTTTAATGAACTTTAAATACAACACACGATAATTATCGTGTGTAGAGTGAAAAATCAATAAGTCAGAATAAAGTTTTATCTCTAAAAATGTTGTTCTTGAAGCAAATATTCCTAAATATTAGATAAAACGGAAATTATTTGGTGTAACAAACTTCTTACGAAGACAAAACGACGAACATTCACTAATGAGCAGCAGTTAAGAAAAGCTGAAAATATTTTTAGAACTTAATTAAACTAAAATGGATGATGTGAGGAAGCATTTTTGGAAAGGTAAATCACTTAAAACTGGTGAAATACACTTTAATTAATATAATTTTATACTTTAGCTTTGCTTCTCATATGCCTTAATAGGCGGATAAACCCATAAGTGGCTTAAAACTGAAAACGTTTGAAATTGCGACAAAATAGTTTAATGTCTCAATCAGGCAGTGGGTAAGATTTGTGCCAGATCCTAAATGATTGTAAAAAATTCTATATGTGTGTTGGAAAACGGTGAAGCTGTACCCGCCAAGCTGTCCCTCTCATAATGCTTTCAATGCCGACACTCATAATTGCGATACTTCGGATAATGTTAGATGTCAACAAATTACCCAGCAACTTCCCAATAAACTGGTGAAATACACTTTAATTAATATAATTTTTATACTTTAGCTTTGCTTCTCATATGCTTAATAGCGGATAAACCCATAAGTGGCTTTAAACTGAAACGTTTGAAATTGCGACAAAATAGTTTATGTCTCAATCAGGCAGTGGGAGATTTTGTGCCAGATCTAAATGATTGTAAAAAATTCTATATGTGTGGGGAAAACGGTGAAGCTGTACCCGCCAGCTGTCCCTCTCATATGCTTTTCAATGCCGACACACATATTTGCGATACTTCGGATAATGTTAGATGTCAACAAATTACCCCAGCAACTTCTCCAAACTTTCACTACTCCTTCAACGTCTACCGAATCTCCTGTTTCGGCCGTGGCGGAACATTGTCTAAATGCCTATCAGCAGCAACCCAATTCAGATTCTTTAATATTTCTCGCCCATCCCAGTAATTGTAAACAGTACTACATGTGTTATTATGGCCATGCTTTGCTACAAGAATGTAGCACCGATTTGCAATGGAATTCACGCATTGGTAAATGTGATTTACCTTTAAATGCTAAATGTAAAGGTGATCAGGCTTTCATTTCGGTACCCATAATCCCCTCTGAATCATCACCCATTGAGGGCAACCCTAACGGCAATGGAAATTCCAATTTTATTGTATGTCCTGCCTACGGTCAACATATATTTCCTCATATGCAACGTTGTGATTTCTTCATTTATTGCGTTAAGGGTCATGTGATATTGCAACAATGTCCCTTCTATCAGTATTTCGATGTGGAGAGTAGTCGTTGCAAAGGTCGTAGAGTGGCTTTATGTATTAAGGACTTACAATTTGAATATCGCAAGAATTCGTTTTAAATTGTGAAAATTTAGTGAAGAGAAAAAAAAATAAAAGTGAAAATAATCATTTTGAAAGCAGAAATTCTTTGAATTTTGTTCTTAAGATTTTTGATAATTTCGGAAGCTTTAATTCCAGTTTAGATTCAAGTTCAATTCAAGTCTTGTAGTACAGCTGGTAGTTGATGAATTATTTGGAATCGTGTTAATTTCGATTCTATTCTAATTCATTAAGAAACACTGTTTGAAGGCGCAGTCACTGATTCTGATTCTAATTCAGGAAGATTCGCCTTTTTTGAAGTATCAAAGAGAAAAAACTACGCGCACAACTTATAGAATTTGAAAGAGGAATCAGTGTATGAAGAGTTAATATTCTGTCAATGGGTTTTCCAAAATAATTTTGGAATTTGACCAGATCGCTACCATCAAAATCACTCACAATAAAGTCCTTTTTCCTAAACAACTTGGGAACTTGAGAAAGTGAGATTTTTCTAAAATCTACCTCAAGAGAATTATCACCTTTAGAGATAGAACTTACTATGGTTTCGAGGCCATTTTGTGGAATTGGAAAAGAAATTGGAAATAGTACTTCATATCCAAATAATAATCTTGTTCTGTGAAAGATCATGGCCCAGTTCTAGAGTTAGGAAAATGTTTGGCAAATGAGAGTATATGGATCTGGTCGTTTTCCTAAAAAATGGAATTTGAGAAGTTGATGAAGATCGTTAACATTACCTTTGGAGAAACAACTTTCTGGAAATTTTGAGCTTTACAAATCAATATCGCACTGTTGCTGGAAATTGCGCTTGAGTCTCTTAAAATATATAATAAAGAGAATGAACAAAACCTAAGTCCTATAAAAATTAGTTGAAAGCATCATCACAGAAATCGCTATTTCCTACAGACACCAATGATCCCCATAATATATATGACAATTGATGATCTATGGCTTTGAGGTTACTCATCTCTCTCTCTCTCTCTCTTTAAGCGAGTAATGAGGAATTCAAGTCTTATAAAGTTTTTTCAAAATTCATTGGATTCGAATTTATTGGTTAGTTACCACAGAAAAGAGATAAGTAAATGAGAAAGTAGATTTAGAAATGATCAATGTGATCTCCATTTTGATGAGGCATCTATGGAGTCTTAACATTGAAACAATTATAACTTTTCTGATTTAAAAGAGCACAAACAATCTCTATCATCTGATCGAAAATATTTCAAATAGACTGGGATCGGAACAAGTCAATTGTCAGTTAATTTTCAAATCCTTGATTTATAATCTAAATAGGAATCCTTTGAATGCAATAAGAATCGCTGATCGTTGAAAACCGAATGAGGATCATTGGAAAAGTTGTGAAGTTTATTGGAATAAAACTGTGATTGTTTGGGGGAGAAGTGGTGTAAGGAAAGTCGAAAGAAAAGTGAAGTAAGCGGAATAAAAATGAGGATCGTAGGTAATGAATGAGGATCGTAGGTAGCAATAATAACCGATAAATTTGGAACTATGAACGCTAAAAAATGAGTGAGGAACATTTAAAAGGGAGTGAGGTTTATTAGAAGAAGATTAGGAAGAGAATTAGAGATCATTGAAAGTGATGTAAATATTTTCTAGAGATAAATGAGGGCCGCAAAATAAAAATAAAGATCATTGAAAGCGAAGAGAAGATCGTTGAAAGGAGTGTAAGTTCTTTTGAAAGAGGAGGAATGAAATCAAAGTCTTCGTTCGAACAAATCAAGAGTGACATTTGCTGATTTGTATTATAAATGGGGATCATTTCAACAGCGATAATTATTAATGGATTTTGGATAATGATCGTTGAAAAATTAAAATGAGGATCATTGGAAAACGAGTCTGGTTTATTCAAAGAAGATCGGAAGGAGCAGTATTATTGGATAAACAAGATCATATTTTCCCAATTGAAGAAATTTAAGGGGTCAGGATCGTTGGAAGGGAAGTGAGGGTAACTAAAACTGAAGTGGGAATTATTGCAAGAGGAGTAAGAAGCGGATTAGAAGTGAGGATGTTATAAAGATCATTTAAAGAAGAGCTAGTATTTTGGAAGGAAACAATTATGCGATCAGCAAGGCCATGCCTTTTTTATGTACAAAATGTGACTTAATATTTATTATAAGAAATTGGAAAAGGCGTTAGATTTATTTCAAGAGGATTTGGGGTCACTAAAGCTAAAAGTGAGAATATTTGCAAGAGGAGTAAAAACCAAAGTGAAGTGGCGAAATGAGAATCGTTGGAAGTGGAATTATGATTTTTTTAAAGGAGCATTATTGGAGCAACAAGATGACACCTTCCCAACTAAAAGATTTATTATTAAAAATGTTGATATATTTTATTTATTTTTTAAAGATCTTTTTGAAGAACTATAACATTTTGCATACGGTTTCAAAACACAAGCCCGTTTCTCATAATGCCAACCCATATTCAGGGGACACTGCATTACCTTCAAGTAGCCCAAGGTACATTGATAATAATAATTACAATTATTTGGATGGGGATATACGTCATATGTATGAGGTAAACATTGTTCACGGGGTGATGCGATATCCATAACCTAAAATGGGAAAAAATTGAAAAAAAATATTTAAGGTTATGGAGAAGATAGAAGTTACATACCTGACACTTAACCCTTTCCGGATAATCACATTTTTGTTGGCGGACATCGAAATGCAACATATTGGAACAATGCATAGGTAAACGTTCACCTTGATAGCATAAATAGTAATCTGAACAAGATTTAGGATGTGATAAAAATACTGCTTTATTGGGATTATCCACCGAGGGACAGGAATTGGGTAAAATTGATGGCAAGGCAGGTGGTTGTATGGTGGTAGAAGTGGAGGTGGGTGAAGAACTGCTGGTTGTAGTACTAGTGGCTGATAAAGTACTGGAACTGGTAGTTGTGCTGGTACTAGTTGTTGTTGTTACCACAACGGGAGCTTGACTCGAAACAACACCAGGAGTTGTTAAGATTTCTGGATTCTCAATTTCAACCTCTGAAGAAAAATTTCCATCAGGATACGGTCGATCTCCACACACTTTACGATCAAAGTCACATGTTTGATCTTCTATGGAAAAGTAAGGACTATCATCGGGACACATATTCCTAAAGGAATCTTCACCATGACAAAATATAAAATATGAACAGTCTTCGGGTACAGCAACATAATCCTCTTCGACTCCCTCGCACTCCTCAAAATAATCACCATTTACAAACGACCATGCAACAGCACTTATGACTAGAAATCCATAGAGATTAAAGAACATTTTGGAATCAGATCTTAAACGTTTGACGAAATTCTACTAAATAAAGTTCCATATTTCAAATCACTCACATTTTAAGTACAAAATTTTGAATGACTCGATTTTTTATTTATCAGAAAACAAAAAATTAATTTATTCCAAAACAAGATGTTATTGATTTTGTAATTTCCCTTTTCTTTATCGTCTCTTATCTTTTAATGACACGATATTTTGGGGGGAATTTTTAATTATCACTGTTCCAACCGCAGAGTTTTGGTGAGAGATCATCATGTCATCAAACCTTGAGGAAAAAAAAAAGACAAAAATAACTTTATGATCTTGTTATTTGTCGATAACAAATTGCATTTTTTTATACAAAAATAAGAAGATTGAGAGAGAGGGAGAGAGAGACAGGGAGAGAGCAAGGTAGACATGTTGGGCTTTTGAGTTTAGTTTTATTCACCTCAATCTCACCTCTATATTTATACATTTAAACGGATCAAGTTTAACTCAAAGTCAAAGCTCCTCAGGGGGCTTCAATTCAAACTAAAATTTAAATTTTTCACTAAAAATTCAAATTTTCACTAAAAATTCAAATTTTCACTAAAAATTCAAATTTTCACTAAAAATTCAAATTTTCACTAAAAATTCAAATTTTCACTAAAAATTCAAATTTTCACTAAAAATTCAAATTTTCACTAAAAATTCAAATTTTCACTAAAAATTCAAATTTTCACTAAAAATTCAAATTTTCACTAAAAATTCAAATTTTCACTAAAAATTCAAATTTTCACTAAAAATTCACATTTTCACTAAAAAATTCACATTTTCACTAAAAAATTCAAATTTTCACTAAAAATTCAAATTTTCACTAAAAATTCACATTTTCACTAAAAATTCACATTTTCACTAAAAATTCACATTTTCACTAAAAATTCACATTTTCACTAAAAATTCACATTTTCACTAAAAATTCAAATTTTCACTAAAAATTCAAATTTTCACTAAAAATTCAAATTTTCACTAAAAATTCAAATTTTCACTAAAAATTCAAATTTTCACTAAAAATTCAAATTTTCACTAAAAATTCAAATTTTCACTAAAAATTCAAATTTTCACTAAAAATTCAAATTTTCACTAAAAATTCAAATTTTCACTAAAAATTCAAATTTTCACTAAAAATTCAAATTTTCACTAAAAATTCAAATTTTCACTAAAAATTCAAATTTTCACTAAAAATTCAAATTTTCACTAAAAATTCAAATTTTCACTAAAAATTCAAATTTTCACTAAAAATTCACATTTTCAGTAAAAATTCATATTTTCAGTAAAAATTCATATTTTCAGTAAAAATTCACATTTTCACTAAAAAATTCAAAATTTCACTAAAAATTCAAATTTTCACTAAAAATTCAAATTTTCACTAAAAATTCACATTTTCACTAAAAATTCACATTTTCACTAAAAATTAAAATTTTCACTAAAAATTAAAATTTTCACTAAAAATTCACATTTTCACTAAAAATTCAAATTTTCACTAAAAATTCACATTTTCACTAAAAATTCAAATTTTCACTAAAAATTCACATTTTCACTAAAAATTCAAATTTTCACTAAAAATTCACATTTTCACTAAAAATTCAAATTTTCACTAAAAATTCAAATTTTCACTAAAAATTCAAATTTTCACTAAAAATTCAAATTTTCACTAAAAATTCAAATTTTCACTAAAAATTCAAATTTTCACTAAAATTCAAATTTTCACTAAAAATTCAAATTTTCACTAAAAATTCAAATTTTCACTAAAAATTCAAATTTTCACTAAAAACTCAAATTTTCACTAAAAATTCAAATTTTCACTAAAAATTCAAATTTTCACTAAAAATTCACATTTTCACTAAAAAATTCAAATTTTCACTAAAAACATTCAAATTTTCACAAAAAACATTCAAATTTTCACTAAAAATTCACATTTTCACTAAAAATTCACATTTTCACTAAAAATTCACATTTTCACTAAAAATTCATATTTTCACTAAAAATTCATATTTTCAGTAAAAATTCACATTTTCAGTAAAAATTCACATTTTCACTAAAAATTCACATTTTCAGTAAAAATTCACATTTTCACTAAAAATTCACATTTTCAGTAAAAATTCACATTTTCAGTAAAAATTCACATTTTCAGTAAAAATTCACATTTTCAGTAAAAATTCACATTTTCAGTAAAAATTCACATTTTCAGTAAAAATTCACATTTTCAGTAAAAATTCACATTTTCAGTAAAAATTCACATTTTCAGTAAAAATTCACATTTTCAGTAAAAATTCACATTTTCAGTAAAAATTCATATTTTCAGTAAAAATTCACATTTTCACTAAAAAATTCAAAATTTCACTAAAAATTAAAATTTTCACTAAAAAATTCAAAATTTCACTAAAAATTAAAATTTTCACTAAAAATTTTTTACTAAAAAAATCAATTTTTCACAAAAAATTTTTTCACTAAAATTTTTCACTAAAATTTTTCACTAAAAATTTTTAATTTTTAATAAAAAATTTAGTTTAAACAAATTTTATATTTCACCAAAATTTCAATTTTTCATCCCTAAATTAGTTTTTACCACAGAACCAGATTTTCACCACTAAATTTGATTTTTACCACCAAAATAAATTTTCATCACTAAAATAGAATTTATTTTCACTACCAGGTTCGATTTTTACCACCAAGTTCAATTTTCACCATTAAATTTCATTTTCACTACTAAACATAATTTTTACCACTAAACTTAATTTTCACCACTAAGCATAAATTTCATCACTTATCATGATTTTCACCTACAAATTAGATTTTCATTGTTAAGCTTAATATTCACCTAACTCGATTTGCATTTCTAAATACATTTTTCACCACTAAAATAAATGTCCACTACTTAGTTAGTTTTTCACTACTATTTAGTTTTCCACCACTAAATCTGATTTTCACCTCTAAATTAGTTTTTCACCACAAACTTAATTTTTCACCTTTAAATTAGTTTTTCACCACTAAACCAGATTTTCACCTCTAAATTAGTTTTTCATCACTAAATCGGATTTTCACCACTAAATTAAATTTTCACCTCTAAATTAATTTTTCACCCCAAAACTAGATTATTACCACTAAAATAGTCTGTCATCTAAAAATTAGATTTTCAGCACAAATTTAAATTTTCTGTGTTCTGCTATCAAAATTACTATTTTTGTAGTTTTGGTGTATTTTATATTTTCTCATTATTATAAAAATTTAAAACCTCATTTAGCTCCAGTTCTCCCAAAAGGTTTTTCATTTAATTTAAAATAAAATTATGCTCATTTATTGAGTCTCATTAAAATATATTCACCCTAATGATCTTTAAAATTTCAAGTACTAAAAACTTAAAAAACAACAAGAAAATCATTTGCAAAAAGTTAATAGTTGGCAATAACTATATAATTTTATTTGTATTATAACAATAACTAACGACGACTGTCTATTTGATGGTTTGTACCACTCGGTAACATCACCAACAACTTAAATAACATTTTTTTTGTTTCAAACCAAACGAACAGAAATAGAAATAAAATGAAAAAATAAAAATAATGAAAAATATTGCAAATACGAAAATTTTATGTGGTTGAGGTGGGTTTTGTGAATGCAATTTGAAAACTTTAAAATTAAGATGGTCTGGTGGGGGTATCGTGAAGTAAAAAAATTTAAAATAAGAAAGAAGTTATAGTTGGTCAAGCCCGACTATTAAATACCCTACACAACATTGTTGATTATAATTGTTAGTTACCAAAAATTAGTGAACCACCCTCGTATAGTACTTAAAAGTGTAGTATATTATAAAGGTACTAACATTCATGTGTGGTGAGTGCGTTTAAAAAGGAGTTTTCGTGTGAACGTTATATGGGATCTAGAAGAAATTATGGACCGACCCTCGTAAAATTTCGCTTATCACTTTTTGTTTATATTTGTCTTGATTCGACTGATTTTTATTATAATTCCAACGTATATATGAGATTTAAAGTCTTCAAAGTGATTTTTGGAAGAAGAGTTCTATGGGACCTATGTAAAATAATGGACCGACCCTCGTAAAATTTCTCATAACGATTTTTTTATATTTGCCTTGATTTGACTGATTCTTATTACAATCGGTCACAATTTAAATATGAAATATCCCTTCTTTCAAAAAAGAGATTTTTGGAAGAGGGGTTGTATGGGACCTATGAAAAATAATAAACCGATCTTTGTTGAATTTAGCACATCGTTTTAAAATATCACAAGACTAATTTATGGCAAATTTCATTAAAATCGCTTTATATTTAGGACTTTTGTGACCTTCAATCCCCATTCTGGGAGGAAAATTTGTATGGGGGCTGGGTTAAATAATGGATTCATCATCACCAATTTCAATAGGTAACGTTTTTGGACCAAAATAGTGACGCATGCCACATTTCATAAAGATCTCATTAAAGCTGTGGCCTGCATTTTTTTCACCAGATTTACATGGACAGCCAACCAGACGGACGGACGTTCGGACATTGCTAAATCAATTCTGACCATTAAATTTTTAACACAAACGCATAATATCCCAACCACCTATGTTGATGTAGGGTATAAAAGGGAAGTTATTTGGTGATTTTTTTTATAAAAATAAGGTCAATAAATGAATTTAAAAAACAAAATATTTTTTTATTTTGAGGAAAAATTTGTTTAATGATAAAAATAATGAGTAAGAAAATTAATTAATCATTATTTTTTTCTCAAAATAGCAGCTGTTTATAGTTTTTTTTCATATAAAAACCACAATTTATTTATTTTTTATAAAAATACACGTATTTTCCCTGTAAGAGTTACCTTAACAACAAGAGTTGTAAGAAATTGTGAGGATTAGGAAATTTGATCTCAACCATAAAAAGAAACTTTAATATTAACATTTCCTGATTTATTACCCTGTGCATGTCTTGTGTGTGTATGTGTGAGTGTTTGGTTCCTCTTCAAAGTATCTTGTTACGGATACATTTGAAAAAAAAAAAAAAGAATTAAAAAGACAAAAAACAAAATAAGAGAAATGTCAAACGTGTCAAATCATTATCAAACATAATTTTCCTTTCTAAGCTTTTTGTCTGTCAACTACACGTACAAATGTAAATACATAATTATTTTACATGTATGCGGTGTAATTTCGCCCAAGATTTGACAAGAAATTGTTGGTCATTTGTCACATTCAAAGATGATTATGTCTGTCATGTCAAGGTTAAAGGAAAATAACAGAAAAAAGTTTAATTTTGTTAAAAAGAAAATTTTTTGGCATCTTTTTTGCCACATAACTCTCTCCCTCAATGTCGCTCTCTTTAACTTAACTGTCATCAAAACAAACATTTAAAAGTGCTGCCACATAATTTGTTTTTTTTTCTTTTTTCTCAATTCTTGTTAAAACAGCTGTTATTTATTTAATTTTTATTATTTATTTAATTTCAAATTGTTTACATTATAATTTTTCTTCAACAAAAATGTTAATCTCCAAGTTTTATTGTTTATTTTTTTTCTCTCTTATAAAGTTCAAAGTCATTTCTCTAGTCATTTTATATTCAGCAGCTAAATTTCATTTAATATATTTTTCAATAATTATTTTTCATCTTTATAATAAAACTTTTAAAACTTTTTTATTTCTCACTATCAATTTTTTTCTTATTATGACAGCAAAATAATATAAAAATCTTTACTAAACTAGAAAACCAAATAAATGTGTGTCAAATATTTTTATAGCAGCGCATTTTATTATTTCAAACTTTTCTATATATAAAATCAAAATTGCATATTCACTTCTTCTTTTTAAAACTTTTGTTTAACAAAATAGAAAATAAATTTGGCTAATGGAAAAAGGGGAGGGGGTTGAGCAGAAAAGTGAAAAAAGAAAGAAGATTTATGGATGTTGGTGTAGAAGATTTATTTTGGAATTATGAAATATATTTAATAAATAATTAAAAAACATCTGGTCAAAACTGTTTTACTAAAGAGATTACAGTCTCTACAGTAAAACTGACTAAAGCCTTTTTATATAACTGATTATAAATGGTTTTATAGCATAGACTACATTTTATAATGCAGACTTTAGTCTATTTTATAGCACCGTCTCTAGACTATTTCATTCAGTTTTTTTATAGTTTATAATAAACTATAGTCTGTTTTATAAAAAAAGATTATATAGAATGTACTATAAACACAGACTATAGTTTGTACTATAAAGCTAAGTCTGCTTTGTCAAATAGATGTTTTTTTTCAAGTAGACTATATTTGGTTTGAGAGTACGGACGAGAGTCTGTTTTATAGAACAGACTAAACAGACTACACTCTGTTTTTTTTTTTTAGAACAGACTGCACTTTGTTTTATAGAACAGGCTACTGCACTCTGTTTTATAGAACAGGCTACTGCACTCTGTTTTATAGAACAGACTACTGCACTCTGTTTTATAGAACAGACTACTGCACTCTGTTTTATAGAACAGACTACTGCACTCTGTTTTATAGAACAGACTATTGCACTCTGTTTTATAGAACAGACTACTGCACTCTGTTTTATAGAACAGACTACTGCACTCTGTTTTATAGAACAGACTACTGCACTCTGTTTTATAGAACAGACTACTGCACTCTGTTTTATAGAACAGACTACTGCACTCTGTTTTATAGAACAGACTACTGCACTCTGTTTTATAGAACAGGCTACTGCACTCTGTTTTATGGAACAGGCTACTGCACTCTGTTTTATAGAACAAACTACTGCACTCTGTTTTATAGAACAGATTACACTACAGCCCAAAGGTTATTTTATAGTAAAGACTATACTTTATAGAAAAGGCTATAATTTGTTTTTAATACAGACTGTAGTTTGTCTTATAGTACAGGTCTTATAGTACTGACGGTTGTCAGTTTTATAGGATCGTTCTAGCGATCTATAAACAATGTTTTATGCTACATATAATAAAATATTAAACTAGTCTATAGATTATACTATAAACTGGTCTATATATATTAACTAGTCTTTAGGTTGTGGGCACTGTAAACTAGTCTAGAGTGGACTCCATAAATTAGTCTATAGAACTAGTATATAATGGAGTCTATAAAGTAGTCTATAGTGGAGGTTACACACTTGTCTAAAGTAAAGACTCTAAACTTGTCTGTAGGTAAAACTACTAACTAATGTTAAAATGACGAGACTATAAACTAATAATTTAGTAAGACTGTAAGCTAAAACCCAGTATATAATGGAGACTGATGGAAATTAGTAATAAGTCTATAGTGGAAATTATAAAGCAGTTTATAGTTGAGGCTATAAAATAGTCTATAGTGGAGAATATAAACCATCTTATAGTGGAGACTCTAAATTAGTATGTATAATATGGAAACTAAAAACTACTGATATATGGACTCAATCGTCTCTATAGTGGGTACTATAAACTAGTTACTAGTGTAGACTATAAACTAGTCTATATCCGCTCTATAGAATAGACTAGAAGCCAGTTTATATATAAAACTACATACGTAATTATAAGCGCCTCTTCTTTGTCACTGACTCTAAGCTGTAAATAATTCTGTAGTCCATATTATTACAAAAAAAAAATACTCCCCTTAATAAAAATCTCAACAACAACAATTATTTAAATCATTTGAGAATTTTAATTTAATTGACTACAATAAAAAATACACCCCTAAAATAACAGCGCGAAGTTGTCAACATGTTATTAATTGTTATACACCAGAGGATTTAAAATACAAGAGAAAAAATAAAATAAAAATAAATATATAATAATGACAAACAAAATAAGTACTTAAGAGGAAAATAATTACAAAAATAACAACAAATAAAATAAAAAAAAATTATTAAAATTTGTTTTACAATAATGAAATAGAAAAATGTTTAAAGTTTGAGAAAAATAACAGGAATTGGGGATTTTGGAGAAAGGAAAAATGGAATTAAAAAAGGTGTTAAAAGATGAGGAAAGACAAATTTTATAATTAAAAAATTGTAGTTAAGAAAATGAGATTATTAGTTTGTTGTTGTTGCTTTTCAAATTATAAGTTTTAAAATATCATATTGCTTTTTGGATTATAATTATGTTCATTACAACAAAAAAACTTTCTTAAGATTTAATTGTGCAATTCTTTGTTGCATGTTTAAAGATTAAATACAGCTGCAGTTTCAAATTTCATTTCATTCATAAATTGTGCATTTAAGCACATTTTGCGGAAGATACTTTAGAAAAAGACCGCTTTTTTGAAAGTAACATAAGTAAAACTTATGGAAACACTTGAAATATGAACTCAAGTATTTTAAAAGTGGAAAATGTTTTTTTTGCTAAACATTAAATTATTTAAAGAGTCTTGTAGTTTTTGCCACACATCTGCAATGTGGAAGTGATACTTGAGATTGGACATAAAAGGAAAAAAAGATCAATATGCAGGTAGTTGCAAATTATTAAAAAAAAAGGATGAATTTTCTAAATTTATATCCGGTTAAGGACATATTTAAATTTCATACTTAAACACTTCAAACAACATTTTTTTCCAAATAAAATTTTCCATAGAATTTTCATAGCATTTTTTTCTTTTAAGTTAAATGAAAAATGGAAAATGAACACGAAAAATACACTCAACTCCTCCTCAGTCATAAATTTTCTGCCACTTTTTTAAAAAAGCATGTGTCTTAAAGTTTTATATATGTATATTTATGTACATCAGATCAGTTCTTTCAAAATCATGTTCTTTCTCCCCACACACAACAACAACAACAACAAAAAATATATATTTTTTTATGGCATTAAAAACGAGAAATGAACTGATTCCAAAAAAATGGGAAAAAATAAAAACCTATAATGAAATGTAATGCTTTTGAGTTTAACTAAAAATAAATATAGTTTGTGTGCCACATGATTTTTTTTTTGTTTGCTAAATTATTTCTTGTTTTTTTCCAAATCAAAAATGAGACAAAAAAAAAGAAAAACTGAATTATAGCGATAATTTCTTTAAAGCAATTTACAAGTTTGTATTGTGACAGTTTTCATTTTGTTTCATGACTTTTAAATTGAAAATAAACAAGACAAAAGCAACCAACAAACTAAAGGAAAACTCACATAAAAATACAACAAAAAAATTTTATTTATTTTTTTTTAACACACAATTTTTAAAAGTCTTAACAAATTTGTAAGTGACTGATAAAAAGTGACAACATTGTAATTTATGGTAAATACTAAAAAAGGCTAATTTCTGTGAGTCCATGATTTATGAGATTTTTAAATTGACGAGAAAATATTTAAACAAGAGATTTAATTCTATTTTTGTTAAATTTGAAAGAAAAAAAACTAATAAAATTAAATATTTTATAACATAAAATCAATTAAATTTGTAATTTAGCATAAAAATCCTTTAACGGCGTTAACTTTTTAACAAACAGCCAAATAACGGCTTAAATATTTAACAGCTTGGTTATGTTGTTAAGAATTGTTGCTCAGAGAACACATGAAAATAAAATCTAACGGTCTTGTTTTGTTTACAATTTTCTACACATGTTTAAATGTTTGTCTGCTTTTGTTTACATTATGCAAAGAACTTTTTATGAGAGAGAAATAGTAAAGGAAAATGAGATATTTTTCTGTTAATATGGAGTAAGAAAACAATTATAAATAACTAAATTCAAAGAATAAATTAAATAACAATTTGCTGGTTTTTTACACTATTAAACAGTATAATTTAGAACGGCCTATTAAACGAATTATCTACAAAATTAACTAGAGTCTGCCCTCCAAACTAGACTGGAAAGTGATCTAAAAAGTACTACTAATAACAGATTAATGTTTGATCTACAAACAGACTTATATATGGTCTATAATATTGGCTAGAGTCTGTATAATAGACTTGTATCTGGACTATACTACAGACTATCATCTGGCCTATAAAAAGGACTATAAAATTGTTAATAAAGCATTTTTTTCCTATATATAATAAACAAGAGTCTGGTATTTGAAATATCTTATACAGAAACTAGACACTGGTATATAAAAGTAGACTAGAGTCTAGTTGAGAGTCTAGTCTACGAAATAGATAATCTATGAAATAGACTAGAGTCTAGTCTATGAAATAGACTAGAGTCTAGTCTATGAAATAGACTAGAGTCTAGTCTATGAAATAGACTAGAGTCTAGTCTATGAAATAGACTAGAGTCTAGTCTATGAAATAGACTAGAGTCTAGTCTATGAAATAGACTAGAGTCTAGTCTATGAAATAGACTAGAGTCTAGTCTATGAAATAGACTAGAGTCTAGTCTATGAAATAGAATAGAGTCTAGTCTACGAAATAGACTAGAGTCTAGTCTATGAAATAGACTAGAGTCTAGTCTATGAAATAGACTAGAGTCTAGACTAGAGTCTAGTCTATGAAATAGACTAGAGTCTATTCTATGAAATAGACTAGAGTCTAGTCTATGAAATAGACTAGAGTCTAGTCTATGAAATAGACTAGAGTCTAGTCTATGAAATAGACTAGAGTCTAGTCTATGAAATAGACTAGAGTCTAGTCTATGAAATAGACTAGAGTCTAGTCTATGAAATAGACTAGAGTCTAGTCTATGAAATAGACTAGAGTCTAGTCTATGAAATAGACTAGAGTCTAGTCTATGAAATAGACTAGAGTCTAGTCTACGAAATAGACTAAAGTCTAGTCTACGAAATAGACTAGAGTCTAGTCTACGAAATAGACTAGAGTCTAGTCTACGAAATAGACTAGAGTCTAGTCTACGAAATAGACTAGAGTCTAGTCTACGAAATAGACTAGAGTCTAGTCTACGAAATAGACTAGAGTCTAGTCTACGAAATAGACTAGAGTCTAGTCTACGAAATAGACTAGAGTCTAGTCTACGAAATAGACTAGAGACTAGTTGAGAGTCTAGTCTACGAAATAGATAATCTATGAAATAGACTAGAGTCTAGTCTATGAAATAGACTAGAGTCTAGTCTATGAAATAGACTAGAGTCTAGTCTATGAAATAGACTAGAGTCTAGTCTACGAAATAGACTAAAGTCTAGTCTACGAAATAGACTAGAGTCTAGTCTACGAAATAGACTAGAGTCTAGTCTACGAAATAGACTAGAGTCTAGTCTACGAAATAGACTAGAGTCTAGTCTACGAAATAGACTAGAGTCTAGTCTACGAAATAGACTAGAGTCTAGTCTACGAAATAGACTAGAGTCTAGTCTACGAAATAGACTAGAGTCTAGTTGAGAGTCTAGTCTACGAAATAGATAATCTATGAAATAGACTAGAGTCTAGTCTATGAAATAGACTAGAGTCTAGTCTATGAAAGAGACTAGAGTCTAGTCTATGAAATAGACTATAGTCTAGTCTATGAAATAGACTAGAGTCTAGTCTATGAAATAGACTAGAGTCTAGTCTATGAAATAGACTAGAGTCTAGTCTATGAAATAGACTAGAGTCTAGTCTATGAAATAGACTAGAGTCTAGTCTACGAAATAGACTAGAGTCTAGTCTACGAAATAGACTAGAGTCTAGTCTACGAAATAGACTAGAGTCTAGTCTACGAAATAGACTAGAGTCTAGTCTACGAAATAGAGACTAGTCTACGAAATAGACTAGAGTCTAGTCTACGAAATAGAGTCTAGTCTACGAAATAGACTAGAGTCTCAAAAATAGGTTATATTCCAATATATAAAACAGATTACAGTTCAGTCTATAAAAGAGACTAGATTCAAGTCTATAAAATATACTCTAGAGTTTGATGTGTAGAATATAATGTATCCGAGTCTGGTCTATGAAATAGTCAAGAGTATAATCTATAAAATCAACAACTGCCTGATTTGTGATATACCCTACAGTCTGGTCTAAAGAAACAAGAGTTCGATTTATTAAATGGAGAATATTCCGATCTATGGAAACTTGTCTATTGTCTGATATGTTAACCAGATTATTTTTCGATCTATAAAACAGTCTTGACTGCAAACTGGAATATCAAACTGACTGGTCTATAAAACAGACTAAATCCTGCCCTATCGAACTAATTATAAACTGGTTAGATTTAGTTATTACAGTATGCTCTATAAAAAGACTATATAATAGTCCAGTGCCAACTATATTTTTGGCGATAAAACAGACTTCAAATAAATCGGCTATAGTCTGCACTTTAAAGCAGATTACGGTTTTGATTATGAACTAATCTCTCAATTATTGTAAGACTTTTTAATTAAATTTTTTAATATTTTTTCAGTTTCTTCATTTTGAAAAAAACTACAAAATCCAAACTCCGTTTATAAATCCGTTTACCTGACAAAACATAATTAATTTTTCTACCGTTTCAAAATTAAAATGTTTTAATAAATAAAGAAAATTTACTAAAATGAAGAAAAAACAAAGATAAAGAAGAGAAATAAAGTGAACAATAAAAAAGCAAAATTTAGAAATTGTAACAAATTTACAAGAAAACACAAAACAACAAAAAAATAAATTAAATAAAAATATAATAAAAAAGTGATTTTTACAAGACAACAAAAATTAACACACACATATACATACATACTTTTACATATAAAGTGAAAAATAAAATAAAATTCGGTTATGCCGAATCTTCAAAACCTTCCACCAGAATATGTGTAAAGTGTATACGTTATGTTCGTACTAACACAGAAACGTTTAAAGTAACAGATGAACACTTAATGGGTTAAAAATTAGTTATATTTTCAGTTATAACACTTTTTCTATTGAACCGATTTGGATTTTTTTTTCGGAATTTCTCAGGAGTTTAGCAATATTTTAGATTTAGGCCAGATTTCGTTGAGCTCTGTTAATTATTGTGCATGTAAACAGCAGATTTTGATTCCATGCAAGAATGTATGTTTACACTATGGGATGCGTTACACACGGCATGACAATGTTAATATACCCTCTTCACCACTAGTGGTGGTGGAGGGTATAAAAATATGTGGCAACTTTTATTTTACACTAATTTCAAATCATGTTTAACAATAATAAAATGAAAAAAGAAGAAGAAATTACTTTAGTTAACGGATCCATCTGTCAGTTGGAAAAAAAAACTAATGATTTATATATATTTTTTTTTAACTCTTAACCGCCATTTTAATGTTTAGATAAATTACAAACATATGAATCTGTCTGTCTATAACTGTTGAATATGAATGAAATCAATAGAGACGATGTAAGAAGAAGAAAACAAATGCAAAAGAGTCATAGAAATAAACTTGTGAAAATCACAATAAAATAAAGACCAAAACAAAAACAAAGAAAATATAATAATAATAATTGCAATAATTTTCATAAATTCTCACGTTCAAAATGCATTTTTAAATATCAATTATTTTTAATTTATTTTCAGTTTTATTTTTCATATATAATTTTTTCCTCTATTGTTATTGTTGTTATTGTTAGTTGTATTATTATTTTTTTAATTTCAAGAGGAAAAATTACGTTTAAAGCACAGAATTGCATAATTTGAAATAAATAGATAAAATTGAAAAAAAATTATTAAATAATTTCAATTTTTAATAAAAATTAATAAAATCAATTTGAAAATTCTGATATTTTAAGATTTTTAACTAAACTCCATTAAGCGTGAAGTTAACATCCCTTTTTTCATAAACACTCTTGTAGTAGAAAAACTGTATGTTTCACTCACACACATTTGACAAGTTCAATTACCGTCATTTTTTTGTGTTTAATTATTTCTTCTTTCTATTTTTTCGTCTTTTTTTATTTTTAGTTTTTAAATTATAGTTAAGCTTTTTAGTTTAATTGTTTTTATTATTAGTTAGTAGTTGACAGTTAAAGTTAAAAAATATCATAACAAAAAAAGACTATTTTCTATTTGAAAAGGTTTTTTAATAAAATATTTCTGTACGAAACGAATTGTATAGAAAATAAAAGTTGAAAGTAGATTTTAATAAATTTCATTGATTTCGATTTAAAATCGTTTTGGCAAATAATATAAAACAAAGTTTATAGAAATAGTTAGAAAGCGTAAAAACAGCTTAAATGAATGAATAATGTTTATGTTTGAATCAAAAATCAATATATGTACTATAACCTAAACTATATACTGTTTTAAGGTCAAGTCTATAGCCAGTTTTACAGATCAGATAGTAATCTGCTTTATATCAGACCAATTTGTTTTATAGTCAAGACTAAAGACTTTTTTTTAGATCAGACTATAGTTCTTAGTCGTTTTTATAGCTCAGACTATAGTCTGTTTTATAGAGCAGTTTATATTCTGTTTTAAAGAACATTCAATAATCTGTTATATAAATCAGACTATGGATCAGGTTATAGTATGCTCTCTAGAACAGTCTATAGTCGGTTTCATGAATTAGACTATGGTCCGTTTTATTAATGAAATTATATAGTCTGTATTTTTATTTTATAGTCTTATTATTTGATCAAACTGTAGTTTGTTTTATAGATAAAATAATGCCATTTTGCGATCTTTTTTTATAGTTCAAATATAATTTAAAAAGCCTACTTTAGTTCAATTTAAAATCCAGACTATAATCTATTGTATAGATCAGATGACAGTCTCTGATATACATCAGTCTATAGTCTCTATTATAGACCAAACTGTAGATCTAAAATATCTGCCTTAAGTCTATTTCATAAATCAGGTTTTAATATATTTTATAAGCCAGATTCTAGTTCCTTTTAGATAACAGATTTAAGCTTTTTTTTTTTTTTTTGAAGACCTGACTTCAATACAATTTGTCGACCAGATTCTTGTCTAATTTTTATCCCATTCTATATTCTCTTTAATATTATTAACATGAATCACTTCATAGTTTCGTCTATAGGGAAATTTCTTGTTTCATTAAATTGACTCCTCTATAGACCAGTTTCAGTCTCGTCTATAGACTAGTTTACAGTCAGACATGTAGACTAGTTTATAATCTCTTTTTTAGACTATTTTATAGTCTACAGAATTGTTTATAGTTACGTCTATAGACTAGTTTATAGTCTCGACTAGTTTGTAGACTCGTCTACAGATTTATTAATATTCTCGTCTTTAGTTTAGTTTACATTTTCATCTTTATACTAGTTTTCACTCTCGTCGACAGATTAATTTATAGTTTCTTTGATAGACGAGTTTATAGTTTCCCCTATAGACTTGTTCATATTCTCGTCTATAGACTAGTTAATAGTCTCATTTATGGACTGGTTTATAGTCTGGTGTATAGAATAATTTATATTGTTGTTTATAGTTTACTCTATAGACTAGTTTGTAGTCTTGTTTATAGTTCCCATTTATGAACTAGTTTAAAATCTAATAGACAAGTTTATAGTCTCAAATATGGGCTAGTTTTTAGTCTAGTCTGCAGATTAATTTATAGTCTTGTCGATAGATGATTTTATAGTTTTCGACTAGTTTATAGTTATGTCTATGGACTAGTTTATAGTCTCAACTATGGACTAGTTTGTAGCCTCGTCTATAGATTTGTTTATATTCTCGTCTATAGTTTAGTTTACAGTCCCGTCTATAAAATAGTTTTCAGTCTCGCCTAAAGATTAATTTATAATTCCGTCGATAGATGAGTTTACAGTTTCCCCTAAAGCCTTGTTTATATTCTCTATTGTTTCATCTATAGACTAGTTAGTAGTCTTGTTTATAAACTAGTTTATAGTCTGGTTAAAAAACTAATTTAAAGTGTTGTCTATAGTTTTCTCTTTAGACTAGTTTATATTCTCGTAACTAGTTTGTAGTCTTCTTTAGAGATTAGTTTATAGTCTCATCTATGGACTAGTTTAGATTGTTATCTATAAACAAGTTTATAGTCTCAACTCAAGACTAGTTTTTAGTCTAGATTAATTTATAGTTTCGTCTTTGGTCTTGTTTATAGTCTTGTCTACAAATTTATTTTTAGTATCGTCTATAGACTAGATTATAGTCTTGTTATTAGACTACTTTATAGTTTATATTCTCGTCTATAAACTATTTTATAGTCTTGTATATATATATTAGTTAATAGTCTATTCTGTGTACTAGTTTGGAGTCTTATCTATAGCCAAATTTATAGTCTCAACTGTAGACTAGTTTTTAGTCTAGTCTTTAGACTAATTTATAGTTTCGTCTTTGGTTTTGTTTATAGTCTTGTCTTGTATCTTCTATAGACTTGTTTATAGTCTTGTTAATAGACTAATTTATAGTCTCATTCATAGACTACGTAATAGTTTTGTTCGCTTTTAAGTCACTTATTTTAATTATTGACATCAATTATTTTGAATCTAAGATTTCCGTTATCATCTCCCTTTTTTTCAAAATATTTTGCACTTGAATTTTTAAATATTTTTCACTATTTTCCCTCCCCTACACGTGTTTGAATTATCAATTAATAAAAATCTTTTAAATGAAAAAAAAAAAAAAAAACAAAAGAAAATTACAGATTTTTTTCTTAAATTCCAACACATGTTATCAAAAAAAGAGCGTTAAAACCAGAACTCCAGATCACTACAACAAGAACAAAGAGCAGCAGGTAGTTACTTAATAGACCCTTCTTGTTTCAGGGGTTGTTTTGCCATTAATAATTACAAAACATTTGCTAACGCCTTAAATAAACGATAACAATTTCCCGAGAAAATCTCTTCACTCAAAAACGAGTCCAAATAAATTTCAAGAAGATTTTCCAATTAAATTCCAAATGAAATCTACGATAAGTAATTTTAATTTTTCCAAAAATATTATGTTTCTCTTCTAATAAAGTATCACGATTTTTAACCACATGTTGCTTTTAATGTAAAAGGTAGACAAAACAGACGAATGGCTGGACAGACATACAGACGGACAGCTGAATAGAGAGATAAGTCTTCTTTGGGGAGTGTAACTGGTGGAGTGGTGAAGTAATAGAAACCATAGAGTGGTTCATAATGCACAAACGACCAAAACTTGCATAATATATGATCGACCAGTAAAAATAAAAAAAAAAAAATTTAAATCGTCTTTTTATTCAGCTCTACCTGACTCGCATAATAATCAATCATCGTCAAATTGTTTTTATATAGAAAAAAATGTTCGTTAATGTTTAAATTATGAAATTCACGTTTAAAAAGAAAAAAAACGTTGGCATATTTATGGGAAAAAGGTCTTTTACGGTTATTAACTATGGGGCCACCTAAAAGACATAATTTTTATAGTCAGAATTATTATTTACTTAATCGAAAGGTCATTGATTTATGTTAAGAAAATAATATGAGATTTTTTTATGGTAACTAATTTTCAGGTTAGAGAGAATCTCCAAAAATATGGCTGATGACTAAATATTGTATTAAGAATTAAGATCAGAGTCAAGGCTAAAGTGTGTTCTGTAATTCGATCCATAAAACGCAATCTATACAGACTGTTGTCTCATACAAAAATTAGACTACAGTCTGTACTATCAAACATACTGTAGTCTGTATAGAGTTTGTTCTAATAGAAACAGACTGTATAGAGTTTGTTCTTATAGAAACAGACTGTATAGAGTCTGTTCCAATAGAAACAGACTGTATAGAGTCTGTTCTAATAAAAACAGACTGTATAGAGTCTGTTCTAATAGAAACAGACTGTATAGAGTCTGTTCTAATAGAAACAGACTGTATAGAGTCTGTTCTAATAGAAACAGACTGTATAGAGTCTGTTCTAATAGAAACAGACTGTATAGAGTCTGTTCTAATAGAAACAGACTGTATAGAGTCTGTTCTAATAGAAACAGACTGTATAGAGTCTGTTCTAATAGAAACAGACTGTATAGAGTCTGTTCTAATAGAAACAGACTGTATAGAGTCTGTTCTAATAGAAACAGACTGTATAGAGTCTGTTCTAATAGAAACAGACTGTATAGAGTCTGTTCTAATAGAAACAGACTGTATAGAGTCTGTTCTAATAGAAACAGACTGTATAGAGTCTGTTCTAATAGAAACAGACTGTATAGAGTCTGTTCTAATAGAAACAGACTGTATAGAGTCTGTTCTAATAGAAACAGACTGTATAGAGTATGTTCTAATAGAAACAGACTGTATAGAGTCTGTTCTAATAGAAACAGACTGTATAGAGTCTGTTCTAATAGAAACAGACTGTATAGAGTCTGTTCTAATAGAAACAGACTGTATAGAGTCTGTTCTAATAGAAACAGACTGTATAGTGTCTGTTCTAATAGAAACAGACTGTATAGAGTCTGTTCTAATAGAAACAGACTGTATATAGTCTGTTCTAATAGAAACAGACTGTATATAGTCTGTTCTAATAGAAACAGACTGTATAGAGTCTGTTCTAATAGAAACAGACTGTATAGAGTCTGTTCTAATAGAAACAGACTGTATATAGTCTGTTCTAATAGAAACAGACTGTATATAGTCTGTTCTAATAGAAACAGACTGTATATAGTCTGTTCTAATAGAAACAGACTGTATATAGTCTGTTCTAATAGAAACAGACTGTATAGAGTCTGTTCTAATAGAAACAGACTGTATATAGTCTGTTCTAATAGAAACAGACTGTATATAGTCTGTTCTAATAGAAACAGACTGTATAGAGTCTGTTCTAATAGAAACAGACTGTATATAGTCTGTTCTAATAGAAACAGACTGTATATAGTCTGTTCTAATAGAAACAGACTGTATAGAGTCTGTTCTAATAGAAACAGACTGTATATAGTCTGTTCTAATAGAGACAGACTGTATATAGTCTGTTCTAATAGAAACAGACTGTATATAGTCTGTTCTAATAGAAACAGACTGTATAGAGTCTGTTCTAATAGAAACAGACTGTATATAGTCTGTTCTAATAGAAACAGACTGTATATAGTCTGTTCTAATAGAAACAGACTGTATAGAGTCTGTTCTAATAGAAACAGACTGTATAGAGTCTGTTCTAATGGAAACAGACTGTAGAGAGTCTGTTCTAATAGAAACAGACTGTATAGAGTCTGTTCTAATGGAAACAGACTGTATAGAGTCTGTTCTAATAGAAACAGACTGTATAGAGTCTGTTCTAATAGAAACAGACTGTATAGAGTCTGTTCTAAATGAAACAGACTGTATAGAGTCTGTTCTAATAGAAACAGACTGTATAGAGTCTGTTCTAATAGAAACAGACTGTATAGAGTCTGTTCTAATGGAAACAGACTGTATAGAGTCTGTTCTAATAGAAACAGACTGTATAGAGTCTGTTCTAAATGAAACAGACTGTATAGAGTCTGTTCTAAATGAAACAGACTGTATAGAGTCTGTTCTAAATGAAACAGACTGTATAGAGTCTGTTCTAATAGAAACAGACTGTACAGTCTGTGCTATAGTACGGACTGTAGTCTGTGTATTAAACAGACTGTAGTCGGTTGTATTAAACAGAATGTATAGTCTGCTGTAAATACTGTATAGTCTGTTGTGTTCTTCTTTTCTTATTGCAACCGTGTTGAGAACATCTCAGTTGCTAAAAAATGTAGGTTAAAAATTTTTAATTTCCGAGATAACAAGTTTCTTATGACATTTTTGGTTTAAATAGTTTTTTAATGCAAATTTTTAGTTTGTAAGTTTAAGTTGTTAATTAAAGAACTTTCCATTTCCATTTGTTTTAGTTTTTGTTGTTATTGTTGTTGTTATTTTTCCACTACTTGAAATGTAAAACGTTTCATGTTTAAATAATTTAATTCAAATCTCCTTTCCGCTTTCAGTTTTTTTATTTATTTATTTATTTTCAGTTAATTTAACACGCTTTTTATTTAATAATTTATTTAAAAGTATGAAATTTGTTTAAGTTTTAATAATAAAATTAACTATAAATTGAAATAATAAAAGAATAAAATAAAAACAAATATTCAAGAGGTTTTCAATTTTTAATAAAAAAATATTAAAAAGAAATTCAATTCAAAATGCCGGCAGATTTGTATTCAAATTTCATTTTATTTTTTCTTGTTTGGAAATATTAAGAATGAGTTGAATAAAATATTCAAATGTGTTGAACCGAAAAAAGCTTAATAAACAAAACTTTCAATGAAATTGGAACACTTTTATCGGGGGTGAAGAGAAGGGAGATCATTTGGAATTCATTTGATTTTTGTTCTTTTGTTTGGTTTTTTTGTCGTTTTGGTGTCAAGGATAAGAGTGAAGTGAAAGTAAATTATGTTTATTTTTATATACAAAAGAAACTATTAAAATATTGACTAAAATATTTAATTATTTATTTGGGTCACTTTTTTTTATCAGACGACCTGAATTCAATAATAAATTTAAGTTGACCTGAAAAAAATATGTTAAAAGAAAAAATTTTAAGAAATTTGAAAGTCTTAACTAAAGACTATAAACTACCAACTAAATTAGTCTAAAGTTGGAGCTATAAACTAGTCTATAGTCTCCTATAAACTAGTCTATATTCTGGCCTATAAAACTAGTCCAAAGACTGGCCTATAAAACTAGTCTATAGGCTCGCCTATAAAACTAGTCTATAGGCTCGCCTATAAAACTAGTCTATAGACTGGCCTATAAACTAGTCTATAGGCTTTAGTCTGGCCTTTAAATAAGTCTTTATTGAAACCTTTAAAATAATCTTATTTATAGTTTATTTGATTTTTTGTCGCTATTTTTTACCTGGTCCATTTTACTTATCCATTTTTTTCTATTTCGTTCTTTTTTTTTAGTTTCAACATTCCTTTGTTGTTAAGTTCGTGCAACAGTTATCTTCAAAATTCCTTTATTTATAAGTTAACGAAATGGCTCCCATGCCCAGTATTAAAAACAACAACAACAACAGCAACAAAAACAATCCAAATTATTTGTATGCCACAAATGATTCAGCTGATAGCTGTTCCACACCCTCTAGTCCACCATCCAGTACAGGTAAATGTAAATTTTAAATTAAATTAAGAAAAAAAGAAACAAATAACTTTTCTTTTTTTCATCGTCCTTCCCAAGATCCTGGCAAATCTCAATGTTCCTCTTTGTCGGATGGTGAATCATTTGAGGGTTATGGTGAAAATGAATTAGTTTCTATACATTCCACTCATGATCATGTTGATCATTCTTCTTTATCCACCAATGATGGCAATAATAACATAAATGGCAGCTCTGGCATTGAGCTGGATTTGGCACCTCATGGCGGCAATTCTTCGACACCGCAGCAGTAAGTTTTCAATGAATGTTAAATTATCAATTAATTAATGGTTTTATTTTTCAATTGTTTTTTTTTTCTTTTTATTTCTCTTTTTACTTTTCATTTTTGCTGCTTTTGTGAAGTGATGATGATGATTTAAATTTTATACCACGCGATAATTGGGCTCGTATGAGTCTTAGACGTACGCCCACCAAGTAAGTTTCTTTTATTTCTATTAATTTCCTTGAAATAATTATTTTCTGTTCAATTGTTTTGTAATATTTTTAAAGAAATTAAATGTTTTTTTATAATTTTAAATTGACGTCATTTTTGCGTTTTTAAGTAAAAAACCTGAGTTCGTTTTCATAAGTTTGACGTTTAATAATTTTGTTTACTTTATAAAAATCTTCTTACTCTGACACGTTTTGTCCCTCTCTCTCTCTCTCTCTCTCTCTTCACTCTAGTGAATTTTGTTTAATAAGTTTTGTCTGTCATTTTGTTTTTTTTATATATAAAATTAAACATTTTTATTTATCGTTTGTGCTAAAATTGCAATTTTTGTATAATTTTTGTCTGTGTTGTTTTTTATTTATAAAACCGGTTTTGCGGTTTAACATTTTAATTTATGATTATTTGTTTTCTCATTTATTTTATTTTGTTTTTTTTGTCTTTTTCTTTCCACAAAAAAACAAAAACAAAAAAACCAACAACAAGTTAAGCCAAAAGTAGCTTGACCCAACTACCCTGACTGTTATTTGTTTGATTTGATTTTTTGTCGGCTTTAATACCTCTCGTTTTAACCATGAGTCAGATTTTGTTGTCTCCTCCATTTTTTCCGAGATGATTTTTGTTTGTATTGAAATGACATACAAATCACTCTCTTGAATAGAGTTCAAGCCATTGAAATGCTCTTTAAATTAGGGAAAGATTCTCTTAAAATTGTTAATATTTTACCATTTCGTTTCGAAGATAATCATTACAACAGAGATGCCAGATTATTTTCAGACAGACTATATAGTTACTGTCTATAGTCTGGCCTATAAACTAGTCTATAGACTGGCCTATAAACTAGTCTATAGTCTGGCCTATAAACTAGACTATAGTCTGGCCTATAAACTAGTCTATAGTCTGGCCTATAAACTAGTCTATAGTCTGGCCTATAAACTAGTCTATAGTCTGGCCTATAAACTAGTCTATAGTCTGGCCTATAAACTAGTCTATAGTCTGGCCTATAAACTAGTCTATAGTCTGGCCTATAAACTAGTCTATAGTCTGGCCTATAAACTAGTCTATAGTCTGGCCTATAAACTAGTCTATAGTCTGGCCTATAAACTAGTCTATAGTCTGGCCTATAAACTAGTCTATAGTCTGGCCTATAAACTAGTCTATAGTCTGGCCTATAAACTAGTCTATAGTCTGGCCTATAAACTAGTCTATAGTCGGACAAACTAGTCTATAGTCTGGCCTATAAACTAGTCTATAGTCGGACAAACTAGTCTATAGTCTGGCCTATAAACTAGTCTATAGTCTGGCCTATAAACTAGTCTATAGTCTGGCCTATAAACTAGTCTATAGTCTGGCCTATAAACTAGTCTATAGTCTGGCCTATAAACTAGTCTATAGTCTGGCCTATAAACTAGTCTATAGTCTGGCCTATAAACTAGTCTATAGTCTGGCCTATAAACTAGTCTATAGTCTGGCCTATAAACTAGTCTATAGTCTGGCCTATAAACTAGTCTATAGTCGGACAAACTAGTCTATAGTCTGGCCTATAAACTAGTCTATAGTCTGGCCTATAAACTAGTCTATAGTCTGGCCTATAAACTAGTCTATAGTCGGACAAACTAGTCTACAGTCTGGCCTATAAACTAGTCTATAGTCTGGCCTATAAACTAGTCTATAGTCTGGCCTATAAACTAGTCTATAGTCGGACAAACTAGTCTATAGTCTGGCCTATAAACTAGTCTATAGTCTGGCCTATAAACTAGTCTATAGTCTGGCCTATAAACTAGTCTATAGTCTGGCCTATAAACTAGTCTATAGTCTGGCCTATAAACTAGTCTATAGTCTGGCCTATAAACTAGTCTATAGTCTGGCCTATAAACTAGTCTATAGTCTGGCCTATAAACTAGTCTATAGTCGGACAAACTAGTCTACAGTCTGGCCTATAAACTAGTCTATAGTCTGGCCTATAAACTAGTCTATAGTCGGACAAACTAGTCTATAGTCTGGCCTATAAACTAGTCTATAGTCTGGCCTATAAACTAGTCTATAGTCTGGCCTATAAACTAGTCTATAGTCGGACAAACTAGTCTACAGTCTGGCCTATAAAATTGTCTACTCTAGACAGTTCATTGTGGCTTTTTTTGGTGCAGGAATGATGCAAGTGCTCCTTAAAGAATGAGGATTTCAAGTAGATTAACGAGTGATTTAGTTTGATTTTTCATCATTTATTCCTTATTTTCCTTAAAATAGTTTCAGTTCTCTTTAAATGTTTTTTTTTATTAAAATTCAGTTAATTTTATTTCCACATTTCAACTCCTCATTACGGTATAATTTTTATACCAAAAACACTCTCTTGTGTTTACATTTCATTTAATTAAATTTCATTTCCCACTTACAGTATTTTTATTACAAGAGAAAAATTAAAGCTCTTTTCTCTTAAAATTTTCATTTCGCTTAAATTTTTTGCTTAAAATTGAAATTAAAAGAAATTTATTTGTTAAATATTAAATAATTTTTATTTTATTCCAGAAATCCAGACAGTTTAGCCAATCGTCGTTGGGGTTCCATGAGACAGTAAGCGATATAAATTTAATTTTATATTAAATTTTAGTTTTTCACTAAAATTTCTTATTCGAGGGTTTTAAAGGAATTTCTAACCTCAAATTTATTTCTTTTGGTTTTTTGGGGATTTTTTTTTTTTTTGTTTTTGTAAATAATTTTATGGTTTTGGTTTTTAATGTTTATCAATGTAACTAACCTCAAAAATAAACATCTACATTAAGGCGCCAATTTGTGTTAACATTCATTTTTACATCAATTATTCCTCTTTTTCCATCCCCCACCCTCATCAATTTATTTCAGATTAATTGTTTTCGATTACATTTTTATTAACGAAATTTATTTTTTGATTCCTTTAACTGTCACTAAATTACAGAAATTATAGACATTTTTAGTTGATGATGTCGTTTTGTGGCATAAAAGAAATTTTAGCCGTTTTATTGTCATTTTCTTTATTTCGTTTTTTTCTTTTTCTTTCGAAAAGAATTTAGTTCAGAATCATTAAATTGAGACATGAAAGATATTTTTCCCCTTCTTTTTTATGTTTAAATTTACAAGAAATTGTTATTTACAGTGAAGACTAAAGAAAAAGTAAAGGAAATTTTTTAGCGATTTTTTAGGATTTTTAAATGAAAAAAGGAAAATCCTTTTTTACAGGATGTTCAAAGCAAAATTTGTTTCAAATAATGAAAAATATTCAAAATTAATTTAAAAAATAAACAAATTTTGAAAATTTCATTTAATGTTATTATTAACACTATTTTGAAAGATAATAAACCCCTTAAATTTTTAATGTTCGTAATATTTATTTTAGCGTTTTTTTTTAATTAAAGGAAATATGACAAAAATATTTAGGAAACTAGTTGATTTCTTTTTAAATATGTTTTTAATGTTGAAAAAATAATAAAAATTGTTTTCAAAATTTATAAATAATAAAATTTTCATTTAAGCGATTTTTTTAGTTTTTTAAAAAAGTACAAAAATTATTTTTTTTGTATTAAAAATGTTTTAAAATAATTTTAAATATAATTTTCAACGAAAAACTATTCCAAATATTTTTATATTCGTAAAATTTATTTTAGCGATTTTTTTTTTCAATTTAAAAAATATTCCGAAAAATGCAATTAAACCAGTTTATTTTTGTTAGAATATGTTTTTAATATTAAAAAACATTCAAATTTGCTTTTTATTTTGCTTTTGAATAAAAATCGCGCAAGTCCAAAAAATTCCGTTAATAGAAAATTATAATTTCAGGTTTTTTACTTTTTTCTAAAAATAAAAATCGTTGAAATCTTTAAAATCTTATTTATAATAAAAATTCAAGAAATTTTATTTAAACGTTCTTTTTTTTTTTTTTTTTTTTTTTGTTTTTTCTTCAAATTTCATATTTTGATAAAAATCGGATTCAAACGGTTTTAAATTTTATTTATGAAAATTTTACTTTTAGGGAATTTTAATTTTTGCGATTTTTTTATATAACAATTTTGATAAAAACCGCTTAAATGTCCTTAAATTTTTTTGAAGTGTTTGAAATTTTTAAAATTTCATAAGTTTAAATTTTAATAAAAACTTATTTTTGAAGTATTTGAAATTTAAAAAATTCCCTAAGTCGTACTTATGAAAATATTTTATTTGAGCGATTTTTTAGGTTTTTCTAAAAATTTAAAAATTTTGATAAAATCGTTAAAATGTCGTAATACATTTTAACAAACTTTACAAATTGAAAAGAAATGATGTTTTCTTCAGGGAAATATTTTTAAGAAAATAAAAATTTTAGATTTTTGAAAAAATGTATCCATATTTTTCTCCTCTTCTGTTTGTTTATGTTGCCCTTTTTTCTTGTTTTTAACCTTTTTCTTGTTTTGTAGCAAAAGAATTTTTCAATTTAATGGTTAAAGTTTCTTCTCTAAAACCAGTTTATTTTTTTTCTACATTTTTTTGCGGTAAAAATAACTTCATGATCATCAAGATGGCTTTTTGTAGGTTTCTTTTTCTTATTTTCTTAGGTGAGTCAATAATAACAAACAAATTTGTATTCTTTTGTTGGTTTTAAAAAGAGAAAAATTTATTTATTTTATTAGAGAATGTAAAAGAAAATCTATTAAAGAATTTATCTTATTAAAGATTTTTCAATAAAAATCTTAAGAAATTATTAAAAAAACAACATTATTTACTGTTCTTTTCAAGAAATTCAACATATTCACCTTCATTTGTATAAATAACATTAAAAACAACAATAATGCAGAACATTAACTGTAAGAGTAATGAGAAATACTCATTCTTACACTCTGTTATTGTTTTGCATGAGAACAGAGCTCTACATATCATTCTCATGTATTCACTCACACTAAATAAAAAGCAACGGAAACAAGTTTCTAACAGCAAACAACAACAGAGTTGTAGATAAAGAAGCATAACAACAGTGATGCACAGAGTTTCAAATGAGTAATGAAATGGAAATAAATCTGTAACTTCTGAACGGCTTGTCTGAATTTAATGAAATTACATATAGTTATAGTAGAAGTGTAGATGAGTTTAAGTTTTTATTATTGACTTTGTGGACCTAACAGGAGTCGGTCCACAAGGTTCTAAACTTGGTCACCTCGGATCAAAAAAATTTTTTAAACTTTCCAAATTCCTTACATCTGAAGGACTTTCATGTGAGTGGATTCTGGTAGTGGATACCTATATGGGCAGGCTATCTCTTAAGATTTAAGAGGTATTAAGTTTCTTGGCGATTTTTGTAAAATATTTTATTTTATTTTATTTTATTTTATTTTATTTTATTAAGAACTAATGAAAAAATTTCTTTTTCATTAGTTCTTAATTCTTTTTAAGTTATAAAAAATTTTGCTTAAGTAACCTATAACGTATTTATGCTTTTCTGAAAGGTTACTTTATTAGATTTAAAGTAAAGTAAAAACAGTTTAAAAAACTTGAATTTTGGGAGAACCACAGTTTCTCAAATTCAATGTATTTTTTCACAATACTCTAATTACTGGCATAATTTTTCAAATCGCTAAGATGGCATTTAAAAGAACTAATGTTTTCTTCAAAACTTGATATGTTTTACATTTTTTTGTAATAGAAAATTTTTCTTTCTGATATCAGTTAGGTAAAACACATTTTATAAAAATTTTCGGAAGCTTTTTGGAATTATGGGAAAGTGCAACGAATTTTTTTTATTAAACATACATTTGTACATTTTTGGAAAGTGGACATAATTTCCAATAGATTGATATATAATTATTCTATCTTCACCTTTCCATGGGTTGTAAATAATGATCGAAACATTACAGCTCTTAGTAAGTTCTAGAACATTACTAAGAGCTGTAATGGACATTGTTTAATCATTATATTGATCAATACATTACTGACACTTTGTTTTTATAAAATATAATTTACTAAGACCTGTAATGTTTCGATCATAAATAACCCGCTGTAACGTAAAAACTTCGCCACTATCGGTCAAAAAATTAAAATTGAAGCTAAATATATCTTAAACTATAAGATATAGTACACCCATATGACTAGGTCTTTTGTCTTCTTTAGCAGAATTCACTTATATAGAAATCTTTAAAATTGCTTTCGATATAAAGAATTTGAAATGTTTTAAATATTTGCATGATCCCAGGTGACTAAGTTTGGGAGACTGTGGAGCGACTCCTGTTAGGTTCACAAAGTCCAAACTCAAAATTAAACAAACGCCTACACTTCAACTAACACTATGTTAAATTTCATTGAAATCGGACTAGTCGTTCGGAAGTTATAGATCTATTTCCATTTCATTTTACACTTGAAACACTGTGATTCTGTCAGGTTTAAGAGAGTTAACAGCAGAGAGAGAATGTTATACTTTGTTTACATGATTTTTTTATACAGGTTGGTGTGTATGTTATATGCATGTGCTTGATGATAACAGTTTTTAAGGTTTCCTGTTGGTTTGTTTTTTTCTTTGTGTCAATCAAAAAACATTGAAATGTTAATAAATCAGCCAATGCAAATGCTATAGTTTTTAGCAGAGTTAAAAAAAACAAGAGAATTTTAACAGTATGTTAACTTTGTTTGCTTTTACCTTAATTTGTACAGGTTTTCTTAAATGTTATCTGCAGTTTTTTGCTTGTTTATCATAATTTTAAAGGTTTCCTGTTGTTTTTTTCTTTATTTTTATTACTTTTTTTGTTATTTGTTTTAATGTTTGCCTGTGTGTTGTCATGTTTTTGTACATTTTAATTTAAATTCAGTTTAACTTGTTACTTTTTGTTTAATGCGTTTTTTTGATGTAATAATTTAAGAACTCGTTGTTCTGAAAAATTTTCGAAAAAAAACTGTCATTTGAGCAGTTTAAATTACTTTAGCAGAAAAAATAAAAAGTAATAAAAAATAAGTTTACGTTTTGTTTGTTGTAAAGGTCTAGTAGAGATGCTGAAACATATATGAAAGGAAATCTTGTTAAGTTATATGATATATAACAAAGTGTTATATAAAAATTAGAGAAAGAAAAAACATGTTTTCATATAAAGAAAATATATAATAAAAAATTTAAATTAGCAAACAGGAAATAATATTAAATTTTTATCTTAACAATTAAAAAGATTTTGCAAGAGAGATAAGAAACAAAATATTTAAATATAATGTTCTTCTAATTTTTTTTATTTAAAAAAATTAACGAAAGATATTTAATAAAATTATTAAATTAATCTTATTTTGAAAACTTTTTTTCATAAACATTTTTTAGACACTTTTTGTCATTTTTAATACCGGAAAATTTAGAATATTTTGCAATTTTGAAAAATTCTTATTTTTTTAACTAAGAAATATGGAGACATTTCAATGAAATTGATTTCGTTAAAAATTAAAGTTTCATTAAGTTTATTTCTAATAAAAACATAAAATAAAACATTTTTCTTTAAAAATTTTTAGTTTTTAAAATTTTTAAAAAAGTTTTTAAAATAAAGTTTCGTTAAATTTTCTAAATTGTAAATATTTCAAAATTTTTCTTGATTTTATATATTTATGGGTTTTAAATAATAATTGATATATAATAAAGTTTCGTTAAGTTTTTTTATTGTCTAAAATTCAAAATCTTTATTGATTTTATGTATTTATTAGATATATTTAACGAATGTGTGACAAATTTTATTGAAAAATTTTTAAATGCAGAAAATAGAGTTTCGTTAAGTTTTTTAAATTGTAAAAATTTCAAAATTCACACTGACTTTATATATTTTTGACCATAATTAGGGAAATACATCAAAATTTTTCTTGTAATATTTTTGATTTAGGAATTAAAGTTTCGTTAAGTTTTTAAAATTGTCGAAATTCAAAATTTCTATTGATTAATTTTTGAAATAAAGTTTCGTTAATTGACCAAAATTTAAAATTTTAGTATAGAAGTTAAAATTCTGTTAAGTTTTTTTTTTTTTTTTTTAAATTATCAAAATTTCAAAACTCCCTGTTTTTATATACTTAAGAAATATTCTTTAAGAATTTATTTAAATTTTTGCTCAAACATGTTTAGTTGGTGAAATAAAGTTTCGTTAAGTTTTTTAAATTCTTCAAATTTCACAATTTATTATTGATCTTATATTATTATTAGATATATTTAAGAAATCCATAGACAATTCAATTCAGGTCTTTTTAATTTATAAAATAAAGCTTCGTTAAGTTATTTAAATCGTACAAATTTCAAAATTCTTATTAAATTTATTTATTTATTAAATATGTTTAAAAAAGTTATTTAACATTTTGTTGAAATATTTATAGTGTATAAAATAAAGTTTCGTTAAGTTTTTTTAAGGAACAAAACTTTAAAATTAATTATAAACTCCCTTAAATATGCTTAAGTTTTTATATATTAAATTCCTTTTTATCTTAAATTTATTTATATGAATATTCTAAGAAGCTTGTATTCTTGTTCATTCGATAAGATTTTAATGGTTTAAAATCCCTCGCATTCCTCTCAAAGTTCCCCTCCCCCAATCTTAAATCCCTTAAAATATGCTATAGTTTTTTATTTCAATTTGATAAAGTTTCGTTACGTTTGTTTAATTATTTAAAATTTTCCATCCCTATTTTATTGTCATGTTCTTAACCCCCTAAAAGTATGCTTTACTTTTTATATGAATTTGATTTTTCTTCTTGTTTTTTCTTCTTAATATTCTTAAAAAATTTCTCTTCATTTTTCTCATTATTTTAAGAAAAGTTTTAAAGAAAAAAACTCAAATTTCCATATTTTCCCATAATTAACAGTGGGAAGTTTTTATTGAGCAAAAAACAACAACAAACTTGTGTGCGTGTATGTTCTCATAAGAATTTAATTGTAGTTGATGTTGTTTTTCCTAAGAAAACTTTAAGAATTCTTAGTTTTTAAGGACTGAGATCGAAAAATTCTTAACACATGATTTTCATAAAATTTTTTTAACTTTTAATTTTCAACAAAATTCAACTTGGTCCTACAAAAAGTTGGCCAGGCATTCAAAGTCCTGCCGTCAAAATGTTTCCAATATTATTAAACAATACCGGGATAACTTGTCCGTTTTTGTTGACCGTTAATAGGTCAACAAAAAAGGATAGCAATTTCAAAAGAATTTCTAATACATCCGGTAGGAAAGCCGCCCGGTTAGTTCAGTGCTCGGGCCATTTATTGCTGAGAGTTGAGGATATAAGGTTAAAAAAGTTTTGTTGCGGAAGCTCAATGGAATGTTGAAAAACGTTTAGGATCCAAAAGCAGTATAAATATCTCAAAAAGTTCTTATGACAAGCGGCTAAAGAAGCCAATCATTTGTTACAACGGGCTCTATAAATACCGAAATATCCATCAATGAATGTAAATAAGCCCTTGAGCGGTACAAGAACAAATGCGCCACACTACCCCAAGCTAAGGCCAGTGAAGAGATATTGGATTCTTTTCAAAAAAAAAGAATTGAAGAACACAAGAAAAGGTGTCATAAGTGTGGTAGATTTAAAAGGAAGATGTAGTACCTGTTCGATCAAAGTGACTGAAAGAATTAAAATCGGTCAAGTCCTACTATTTAATGCTCTAGACCACATGTTGATGACAAGTGGTAGCTATCAAAAATTAAAAATAAATCATCCTCGTATAAAGATATTTTTCAATTTATGCTTAAGAGTACAGTTTATTATGATGGTACTAACATTCATATGGGATTGTACGTTCTAAAACGATTTTTTTTGTGGACGTTATATGGGAGCTAGAAGGAACTATGGACCAACTCTCGTAAAATTTTGCACAGTGATGTTTGCTTATATTTGTCTTGATTTGACAAATACAACATTTTTTACAAAACCAACGTTTATGTGAAATTTAAGCCTTTCAAAGTGATATTTGGAAGAGGGTTTGTATGGGAAATAATAGACCGAATCTCGTATATGAATATTTTATTAAATCGCTTTATACTTAGGACTTTTGTGATCTTAAATCACCATTTTGAGAGGAACATTTGTATGGGTGAAATAATGGACCCATTATCATCAATTTCAATAGATATTATATGGACAACCAGCCAGATGGAAGGATGAACATCGTACATTGAATTTTTAAATGATGGTGTAGGGTATAGAAAATAAAATTGTAAAATTAAGTAGTTTCGCTTTTATTAACATATATGTATGTTAAGAATTTTTCGATCTCACACCTCATTTGCTTCCTCTTTTTTTATTCTTTTCTTTGTAAATAAAGTTTCCCACTTTTTTGTAACTTTTTAAATGATGAGAAAATGCAGTGAAGTGTTGAATAAAGAAGAGCAGTTGGAAGAAGTGTATTGTTTTTGTTTTTGTTGGTTCATGTGGAAAAGTAAAAGAGGAATCAACTTTACACTGTGATGTTTTCTACAGTTTGAGCTTTGTTTTAAGAACAAAGCTTGAGAAGGGGAATGAGTGTAGGATTTTTTAAATTTACTTTTTTTTCTGAAATTAAATTTTTATTAATTTTTTTGGAATTTAAAATTCTTTTATTCCACAAAAATAAATTCTTTAAATTCCTTTAGTTTTCACTGTTGTTTTATTCTTTTGTTCTTTTAGTTGAATTGTAAATCTATTCTGGTCACGTTTTTTTCATAGTTTGTTTCATTTATTTACTTCTTCTCTTTCCTTTTTTTGTGAACAAGCCAAAAAATTTAGTTTTAAAGGAAATAAAACCTCTTCAAAATCCTTAAAACGTGTTTAAGATCCTTTTTTTTCTTTCTTTACTTGTTTAAACGAACACACCCAAAAAAAATTTTAATAGAAATCAAAGAAAACACAAAGAAATAACTTTGTATTTAACACACAAACAAAAAATGAACGGTTTTAAATAAAAGAGAAGAAAAAAAAACTACTGTTAATTGTGTTCTCTCTCTCATTCTCTTTTATGTTAAACAGTGCAATTTTCATTTACTGTTCATTAACACTCATTGCATTACTCTCCCACGCTCTTAATTGTATCATGAACAAGTAGGAATGTTATACTCGATTATGCCGAATCTTCAATACTCTACACCACAAATGTGTGTTAAGTAAATCAGTTATGTTTCTTACATACACACATACACATACATATTCATAGACATGTACAATATGTAAATGTTTCTTTCTTTAAAGTAACACAGCAACACTTGATATGTCATAGAATTGATTACATTTTTGGCAATAACTTTTTTTCTACTGAACCGATTTTGATAATTTTTGGAATGTTAATGAAGCACATATTGCTTAATGTAATGACATTACTGTATCTTTTAATATACTTTATATAGGAAACCCTTAAGGTCAAATTTCATTGAGCTCTGTCAGCTCTCATAGACAGACAGACAGAGGGACATAGTC
Organism: Cochliomyia hominivorax; assembly: GCA_004302925.2. Classification (NCBI taxonomy): domain Eukaryota; kingdom Metazoa; phylum Arthropoda; class Insecta; order Diptera; family Calliphoridae; genus Cochliomyia; species Cochliomyia hominivorax. Next base: position 94,645,635 of record PYHX02000413.1, on the reverse strand, counting down.
AAATTTACTGAGATTTTGATTTGCATTAGAAATATATATCCTTTATGGGGTTTAAGATGATTCTAAGCGTTACTTATCAGTCTATATCTTTCAATATACTTAAACGATTTTGCTGGTTTTATATAGTAAACCTTTCAAGCCAAATTTCATTGAGCTCTGTCAGCTCTCATAGATAGACAGACAGACAGATGGACACAGCTAAATCAAATCAGATTATGATTTGATTTGGGAATATATATATTTTATAGGATTTGAGGTGATTCCTTCTTAGCGTTACTAACGGAATGACAAAGTTAATATACCCCCTTCACCACTTCTGTTGGTGGAGGGTAAATAAACCCAGTTTTTTTTGTCTCTCTTTTTTTGCTCTTCTCTCTTGTTTAAATAAAAATATCTCTCTCTTAATAATTATTGTTCTCTTTTATTTTGTTTATTTTTCTTTGTAGATTTTGTTGTTTATGTTGGTTTTGTTGTTAGTTGTTGTTGTTGTACTTGTTTTTTGACAAGAATTTGCAGAAGAGCAACTTTTTCATTATTTTGACCATATTTTCATTAATAGTTGCCTGAAACACGTTGTCGCTTGAAGTTGTCGCTTTTTTTCGTGTTCATGTTCGTTAAGTCGTCTGTGCCAAATTAACGCATTTTAATCTCTTTTTACTGTTTTTTGCTTAACAAATTTTGTTTGAACATTTTAAACGTCTGTTTTTGTTTTGAAAAATTAATTTAGTCGAACGCCTTGAAATTGTTGTAGTTATTAAAAAAAAAATCGAAAAAAAAATATTAATTTGGAAAAGTTATTGAAAAAAATCGAACAAAATTTCACATCAAAGGTTAAAGTACGTGTTAAATTTTAAAAATAAAAATAATAATTTTAGCAAAAAAAATTAAAACAAAAATCTTTTATGAAAATTTTTAATAAAAAAGCAACCGGTTTGGGATTAAAATAACAAAAAAAATAATTTATTAATGAACAAATTTAAATCTGAAAAAAATATAAAAAATAAAAATGACAAAAAAGCGTTAAAACAAAAAAAGTAAAAGTGGAATAAATTTGATGACATAATAATTATAATAATAAAACTACCAAAATTAAAAAAAAAAATCCAAAATTAAAAAAAAAAATGAAATCGCTAAATTTATAAAAAAGCGCTTAAATTAAATTTTATTTTATTAATTGTTTTTCAACAAATGTTCATTAAAATATTATTCTTGTTTCAATTCATGCTTCTAAACATTAAAGCTCAATATTAAGAAATCGCTAAAAACTTGAAAAATCGCCAAAATGTTAAAAGCGCTAAAATTAAAAATTAAAAAAAATTATAAAAAAATTAAATAAAAGTGGCAATTAAATATAAATAAAAAAGAAAATTTTAAAAAATACGTAAATAAAACAAAAGCGCTTATTTAAAAAAACGCTAAAATGTATTTGATTAAAAAAATCATTAAAAGTTAAAGCAAACTTTTATAAAGAGTTTAACTCTTCTTTTAATTACAATGCACTTCGTAAATTATAAAAATATCGCACTCAAAATCGCTAAATATCTAAAAAATCGCTAAAATGAAAAACTCTAAAATTAAAAGCAAACTTTTATAAAGAGTTTCACTCTTTTTTTTAATTACAATTCACTTTGCAAAATTATAAAAATATCGCACTCAAAATCGCTAAATATCTAAAAAATCGCTAAAATAAAAAAACGCTAAAATTTAAGAATTAAATAAATAAATACAATTAGAAATAAATAAAAAAATGGAAAAAATAGATAAAGAAAATAAAAACATAAATTAAGAAAAAAACGCTAAAATGTTTTTTTTATTGAAAAAACATTAAAAATTAAAGAAGACTTCCATAAACAATTTAATATTTTTCTTAATTTCAATTCAATTTTGAAACAGTTAAAATTCAGTATTAAAATTTGCTTAAATGTAAAAAAATCATAAAAATTAAAAAAAAACGCTAAAATTTTAAATTTAGATAAAATTAAAAATAAATAAAAATTAAATAGAAATAAAATGAAAATATATTAGAAAAAAGGTTAAAGAAAATAAAAAGCGTTACTTAAAAACGCCTAAATGTTTTACTATATTAAAAGTGAAAAAGAAACAAAAATATTTAGAATTTTAAAAATCGCTAAATTAAAAAATTTAAAAATTTTAAATTGCAATAAAATTTGATATAAATAAAGCTTAAAATAATAAAATGCAAAAATATTATAGAAAAAGATTACAACGAAAATAAAAAATTGCTAATAATAAAAAAAACGCTTAAATGGTTTTGATATAATAAAACATTAAAAATGAAATGGAAATCATTTAAAGTTCTTTTTTGTTTCAATTTAGTATTGAAAGAATTCATAACATCGCTTAAATATAAAATAATCGCTTAAAATATAAAAAAATCGCTTAAATCTAAAAACTAGCTAAAAACTAAAAATAAGTTTTAAAATTTAAATAAAATTATTTATAATTAAAACTAAACATAAATAAAATAAAAAAAAATAAACAAATGTGGAAAGTAAAAAATCGCTAAAATGTTTTTTAATGACAAAGTCTATAATAGTTTCCTTTACTTCAATTAAATATCAGTAGCATTAAAGAAAATGAAAAAATCGCTTAAATCTAAAAAATCGTTGAAAATTTTAAAAATCGCTAAAATAAAAAACGCTAAAATTTAAATAAAAATAATTATAAATAAAAAATCAAAATTAAACATAAATAAATCAATTTTGAAAGCTTTCAAGAAATCTTTGCAAAATCGCTAAAATAAAAAAAATAAAAGAAAAAAAGGTTCAAAAAGCGCTTAAAACTAAATAAATCTTTAAATGTTAAAAAAGTTAAAATTGCAAGAAATTAAGACAAATTATTTATAAATTCATTTAAATAATTGAAAATTAAAAAGAAAAATTAAAAAGAAAAAAAGAAATCTTTTAAGAAAAAAAAACAAAGTTTAACAAAAAACGCTTAAATGATAAAAAACGTTCAAAAAAACTTCTTTAAATAAAATATATAAAAGCACTTGCTTGAAATTGTATACAAAAATTTATAACTTATAAAAACATTAAAAATAAAAAATAAGAATACTAAAAAAGCGCTAAATTGAGGAAAAACTGTTAAAATTATTATTTGAAGAAAGTGTTTAAAAGATTTATTTGTTCTATATAATTAGAAATTAATCGTTTCTAGGAAAATTTTATTGGATTACGTGGAAATCTATAAAAATCGTTTTAAATAAATAAAAAAGCCGAAAAATTAAAAAAACGCTTATATACTTATCATTGTATTTTTTTTAAATTTTAATACAAAAAAGTTTGTTTTAAGGAAACTTCTTTAATAAAATTTAGCAAATATTAAAAACAAAAAGAAAAAAAACGCTAAAAAATTAAAAAATCGCTAAAAATAAAAATCGCTAAAATAAAAAATTCTGTAATTAATTAAAAATTTTCAATATTTATTTTATATTTTAAAATGTTATTATAATAAATCGTAAATTATTAAGAAAACTGATTTTAAACTTAATTTAAAAAAAAAAACGCTTAAATAAAAAATTAATTACAAAACAATACTTTTTTAATGTTAAATCTTATTGGGAAAATCTGTTAAAATTTTTTTTATATACAAAAATCTTGAAAATTTTAACAGAAAATCGCCAAAAAACTAAAAGCGCTTAAAATGAATTTGTGTTAGTTTTAACAAATTATAATCATTTTCTTAAAATTTGTCACGCTTTAATAACTTTGAAAGTGTAATTAATAATTGTTGGAAACATTATTCTCAATTTTATGTATTTTTTGGTGTTGTTGCCAAAAATTTGTTTTGGTGAATTTACCAAGAAAACGCAAAATTTGTTTTTACTTTTGCTCTCCTTTCCTCTCGATCCATTTCACGTGTTCATTAAGTGCTCATTTTTTGTAACAAAATTTGCTTTTGTTTTCATTTTAATAATTTTATTTTTTTTTTTCACCTGATTATTTGTTATAAACTTTTTTTGTTATTGTTTTTTTATGTTTCGAACAAACTTTCATTGTGAAAATTTGTTTTGTTTGAAATTAACCAGCAAAAAAAAATTAAAAAGAGTGTAACAAAATATTTTTTAGAGTAAAAAAAAATAAAATAATTTACAAAATTAAAAAAAAACAAAAACATGCGAGTTATGAAATTTATAACAAAATTTCAGACATAAAAAAACGCATAAAAATTTTCAAAATACGAAACTGAAGTGAATAAAAATGTTTGAAAATGAAAAAGAATTTAAAATTTCTAAAAAAAGATATAAAATAAGTTCATAAAGTAGATATAAAAAAATAAATTTTAGCAATAGTGAAAAACGCTTAAAGGACAAAAAACCGCTGGAAAAGTATAGAAATCCCAATCAAACGCTTTTTATATGAAAGATATTTAAAATTTCAGATCTCTATGCTCTAATTGCCGAAAACTTGCTTTAATGGTCCTTAATATATATATTTTCAAACATATACAAATTTTATAAACTTTTATCTTGAATTTCCTATAACGACTAATTCTTTAATCCTTTCTAGTCGAATTTAATAGTGTCCGTCCTTCCGTCCGTTAATTTATAATTTTTATAAATGTAAATAGTGGCCTGTTTTGTAAACTTAATCGTAATAAATTGCTATATAAATAACAAGCTATATATCAGCATAGTTTAAAATATACAGATTTTTATCTCAAATTTTATATTAAACTCGATCTTTAAACTCTTTCCAGATAAATTTTATCATGTCCGTCTTTCTGTCCATCCGACAACTTTTAGATAAATAATTCATAGTAATTCCTATAAGACTTCTATAAATATATTAGCAAAATATAAGGTATTAAAGTTCCAATATATATATTTACACAGGAAATAATATATACATTTCTATATATTGACTTTTGTATATTGTTTGAGTACGTAGCTCTCTTTACAAAGATTTTATCATGTCCGTTCTTCTGTCCGTTTTTTCATAATTTTCTGCAGAGAAGTTTTTAAAATATATTTTATATCATATTTTTATATTCTTAATAAATAACATACATGTTTCTAATTATATATCATTTCAGGAAATAATGTATTGATTCACCTTGACTTTTGTATACCCATTGAGTCCGTAGCATTTTCTACATATATTTTATTATGTCATGCCTTCCTTATATACTAATACTAATCACCCTCTAAACTTTTTCTGTATTTTTAATAGGTAAACAAATTCCAAATATAAATCTATACAGAAAAAATATCGTATCTTAAATATCTTAAATAGGTTTATTTGGTCATCTCTATCTGGATACATTTAATGATAACCGTCCTTCCTTCTGCCCGTTTAATCAAAATTTTTACAACGTTAATGCAAGTAGAGTTTTTTTAAATAGCTCCTAAAAAGTCGTATATACTTATAAACAATATATACCTGAAAAAATATCGAGACTCTCATCTTTAATTGTAGATATAATTGGATTCTCAAAGACTCTATTGAACTGAGTTAAAATGTCCGTCCTTCCGTCCGTTTGTAAGTATTACAAATAATTTGGTTATAGTATCACAGTTTTTAAAAAAATCCTAAAATTAGGTTTATATCTTGCAAACTATTTTGCATATTGCAAAAGAAATTAGAGATATATATGTTAAATTACCGATATCTCCTGATTTCAAAAATTTTACGCAGTTTAATTTTTAATGTCCGTCCTTCCGTCCGCTTGTTAATTATTTTCATAAATTTGTAGAAAATAAAACAAAATTATTTTTAAAAAGAAATCTCTTACTTAATGATATATTATATACATATATAAGATTTAATTATATACATATATAAGAAAGATTTCTTAAATTGATAGTTTTTATTTGATATATCATTTGCTTTGGAAAATTTTACTTTTGTTGATATAATAATGTCTGTCCGTCCGTCCCGTTCTTAATAATAAAAATAATTTGTTAATAGTATTGATGCTTTTAAAAAATCCTAAAATTAGGTAGATAATTTTTAAGCTATTTTGTATATTGCAGAAGAAGTTAGAGATATATATGTAAAATTACAGATATCGTTTGATTCTAAAAAGTTTACCCAGCTTGGTTTACAATGTCCGTCCTTCCGTCCGCTTGCTAAATATTTTAAGAAATAACGCAAAATTATTTCTATAAAGGATTCTCTAACTTCATGATATATTACTTTTTAATCCTAAAAATATAAAGGAGAAATTGCTTTGATTCTTAGCCTTTATTTGATATATCATTTGCTTTGGAAAGTTTTACTTTTGTTGATATAATAATGTCTGTCCATCCGTCCGTTTTAGAATGATGAAAAATATTTTTTATGGTAATGCATTATTTAAAAAAATTCCTAAAATTATACAGATACTTTCTAAACTATTTTGTATGCACCAAATGAAATCCTAGATATATATCTTTAATGACATATATCACTTGATTCCAAGAAGTTCACACAACTTGAATAATAATGTCTGTCCTTCTGTCTTTATGACAGAATTGATTTTCAAAATACTAAAAGGCAAATTTTGCCTATGAAATTTTAGTACAGACCTATGAAGGAGAGGGGCTACAGGGAAGGAGTATTGCTATACTTTCTAAACTATTTTGTAGGCAGCAAATGAAATCCTAGACATGTATCTTAATAATATATATCATTTGATTCCAAGAAGTTCACACAACTAGGATAATAATGTCCGTCCTTCTGTCTTTATGACAGAATTGATTTTCAAAATTCTTAAAAGACAGTTTTTGCCTATGAAATTTTAGTACAAACCTATGAAGGAGAGGGGCTACAGGGGAGTAGTATTGCCCCATTTTATGTTAATTTGTATTATGTGAATTTCTATGTCATTTTATTGGCGTCTTTTTCAGTTGTTTATTGTTGTCATTATGATTTTAATGCGTTTTTTCTTCAGCCTCTTTTGTTTTTATTATTTCGCTACAGATTTTTTATCTTTTCAGCTCTGATAACGTTTTTTAACTGCATTTTTTTGCACTTTTTTCATGAGCCATAAAAAAACAAACCTTAATGCCTAAGATTTGCTTAACTTTTAGTCACTTTTTTATTATACAAAGTTTGTTTTCTTTCATTTTTTATCTTAATTATCTTGTTGCCGTTTGTTTAACACACGATAATAATAAAACCGCAAATTTGTAATTTTCACTAAGAAAAAAACTACCAGCGTTTTTTTCACATTACAGCGTGTGAAAATATGCAACATGGATTTTATCTGATGATCTTCTTTATTTTCATAAAAAAACAGAAACTTTTGTTTTTGCAAGTTTAAAATAAAAATTCAGGAATTTGATCAGAGCATGCTCTCACACTCTTTTCAGATCACTCTCTTTCGGTTGCTCTTATTGGACTTGAGAATTGGGGGATTGAAAAAAAGAGTTAAAGAGGAGAGGAATTTTGAGTTAATGAACTTTTTTGTTAGCACAGAGGTGAACAATCATGCACCCCCTTGGCACAGGTGTGTGGAAACATGACACCTTTTAAAAAGACCTCCGATGCATTCTGTAAGAAATACAAAATTTTATGAAAATATTTTTAAAATCTTTTCTTTCAACTTACACTTATCGGTGGAATACACACTTCCAATACCGAGAAAATTATATAGAAAAATGAACAAAAGAAGGCCAACCAAATGCTGATTAAAAATAATAAAATAAACCATAAAATTCCATTCAAAATATTGGCCATTCTGGGTATAAGAAAAGTTTATTCAAAATTTTAAAATTAAAAAAAAATAAACTATTTGAACTTCAGAACTAAATATTGAAAAAAAGAAAATTGAAAATTAGAATCAAGGGGTTGCCTAAATCTTCAAAATTTTTTACTTCGAATTTTAAGCGTTTGTTTGTGTAAGTTTTAGCGATTTTTTGATTAAGATTTATTTGAAACATATTATAAGTCTTTAAATTGTGTTAAAGGTATTTTTCTTTAAATTTTCAGAAGTATTTGAAATTTTTCATTTATACAAGATTTTTTACATTTAAGCGATTTTTTCATTTAAGCGATTTTTTACGTTAAGAAGCATTTCAACAAACTATTAAATTATTTTCTGTTTGTAATAAAATCAAGCCTGTTTAAATTCTCCTAAAACATTTTAAAATTTTTTGAAATATGTTGGCACTTTTTTTGGACTTAAGCGTTTTTTTTTAATTAAGCGATTTTTCAGTAATTGAAAATTATGTAATTTAATATCAGAAAAACAATAATAAAGCTGATTTTTATATTTTAAATTTTCAAACATGATTTTTACATTTAAGCGTTTTTTATGTTTAAGCGATTTTTTATATTCAAACGACTTTACATATTAAAGTGAACTTTTAATTTTTTTTATTTTTTAATTTAAATTTGTTTGAATTTTTCTGAATTACTTTAAACATTTTTTTGGAATACGCTGTTGCTTTTTGCATTTAAGCGTTTTTTATATTTAAGCGATTTTTTCATTTAAGCGTTTGTTTCATTATTTAAATATCCGTTGAAAAAATATTATTTTTATATCAGAGAAAATAATTTGTTTTAATATTTAATATTTTTCATACATAACGATTTTTTTTACATTTTAGCGATTTATCATCATTTTGAAACGATTTATTTTATTTATGGCGATTTTTAGTATTTCTAAAATTATGAAAAGGAAGTTAATTTAATGTTAGAATAAACAATTCAGCCGATTTATTCATCGAAATTTTAGCGTGTTTTTAATATTTTAGCGCTTTTTTTATATTTTAGCGTTTTTTTTTAATTTAAGCAATTTTTTAATTTTAGCACTTTTATAGTAATTCAGTTAATTTAATGTTAGAAAAACCAATAAGCCGATTTATTCATCGACATTTTAGCGTTTTTTTATATTAGCGTTTTTTATATTTTAGCGTTTTTTTAAATTTAAGCAATTTTTTAATTTTAGCGATTTTTCAGTAAGTAAAATTATGCTAAAAAATTAAATTTAATGTCAGAAAATGAGATTTAGATGATGTTTGGAAACCAATTTTGTAGCGGACAATTTTTAAATAACCGCTTATTTAGCTTTATCGTTTCATAGTATTAGTGTTTATATGTATGTGTGTGTGTGTTTGTCTATGTAAATTAGCAAAAGTTGTTAAAATTATTTACTCTTTTTCCGTCCAACTTCAAATAGACAACATTTTTTTGCAACAAATTGTTTAAGCAAAAGAAAAGAAAGTATAACTAATATAATTTATTTATTATTTATTTGTCTGCTTTTAACAAAAAATATACACAAGTGTTTATAAAGTTTAATTATAATAATATTTTTAAGCACAGTGTATCAAGATAACGCAAATAATCAACAAAAAAGAAAATTTATCTTTATTTGAAAGCGATAAAAAAATATTGCAAAATTTTCTAAACAAAATTGATTTTGAGATTAAATAGAAATATGAATAAATTATAAAAATATAATATTACACTAACTTTTTTATATATAGAACAATTTCTGACATTATTATCTAAACTTCCATATACTATAGGGAACTGAAACTTTTCTTGAATTCAAGTACTAATGTCCGTCATTCTGTCCGCTGAAGGAATTTTTTTAAAATTATTTAAAATAGAGTTCTGTTTAAAATTTTTTAAAAATCGGTGTATAGTTTCTAAACCATAAATTGATATAGGAAAAATTATATGGATCTTTATCTTCAATTATATATACCTAACAAGTCGAAAAGTCTTTCTGTATAGATTTTATACTGTCCGTCTTTCCGTCCATTTGCTGGTATTTGTAAAAACTTTTCAGTGCAAAATAAAAGTGGTTTGCATAAAATAATTTTTTTAAAAATAGTTAGACGCATTTATAAATATTTATATTTATGTAGAATAATTCTTAATATTCTTGTCTTTAATCACATATATTATTTATTACAATACTCCTTTCAGAATTGATTTAATAATGTCCGTCCTTCTGTCCGTGTGTTAATATTAATAAGAATTAATTATATAAATACTTTGCTTAGTAAGATAAAAGTGCTTTATAAAATAATTTTTTAAAAATAGTTATAAACATTTTCCAACAAATATATATACATAGAAAAATTCCTAAGATTTTAGACTTTAATGTATTTGAAATCTAGAAACTTTAACTCTTTATGAATTGATTTATAGCTGTCCGTCCTTCCGTCCGCCTGTTGTTATATTTAAGAAAGTTAAATTGTTCATAAAAACAATTACTTGCTGATAAATTGTTTTATATCTTGTAAATTTTGAAAACTATTTTAGTTGAAATTTGTTATATTTTTAGCCTAATATCTTAGCTTTCAATAGGTTATTAATTAAATCTTATTTTTACATTATAAATTACATTGAAATGAGTGGTTCAAAAATTTGAAAATTTTGCTTTTAATTTTTGATTCTTAAAATGAAGAAGTTTTGAAAAAAATTCTTTTCAAATCATTAGTTATATTATAACTGATTACAATTCTACTCAAAATAATTATCGGATTCCAATATATAATTTTATATGATTTTAGTTTTCAAACTCTTTCTGATTGGATTTAATAATGTCCGTCCTTCTGTCCACTTATTGTTATTAATAAGAAAGTAATCTTTTATATAAACAAATGCCTACTGATAAAATGTTATATATCTTGAAAATTTTTGAACCGATTTTAATGATATTTTTTATTTTAATAGATTAGAATTTCAGCTTCAATAAAATGTAATTTGAAAATTAAATTTTTTACATTTCAAATGTTGAAATGAGAGGTTTAACATTTTGAAAAATTTGCCTGAAAATTTTAGTTTTAGTTTTTTTGATTAAGAGATGTTTTTAAATAATTAGTTATAAATTATTAGGTATAATCTTAGCTACTTACAAATATAATCCAAATAATTTTCAGATCCCGATCTTTAATTATAAACATCATTTGATTCTCAAACTTTTTTCGAATGGATGTAATAATGTCCGTCCTTCCGTCCGCTTGTTGTGTAATGAATTATTACATACTTCATTAAATATTGTTATATATATCCGAATAAATTAGTATATATCTTTTGTAAAACTGAAACGATCTTAATGAGATTTATATTATTAATAGTTTAAAATATAGGCTTTCAAAATATTGTTATTTAAAATTTTTCTTTGAAAGTTTATGTATTAAAACAAAGGGCTTAAAGTTATTCTTTCTTTGTGGTTATTTTTCTTTAAATTATTTAAGATAAATTAGTTTAGTTAAATATTTTTAATAATTATTTAGATATAGTTTAAATTTATAAAATATATTCAAAATTTTTAATGAACTTCCAATTTTTAATTTTTGATATCGGATGATTTTTAATTTCTTGCAATAGTGTTTTAATATTGTCCGTCCTGCCGTCCGCTTGTTAGTATTTTAATAATTTAATATAATTATGAGTGAAAATTTGCAAGGTATTATCGAAGAAATCGGTATATATCTGCTAAACTACTGATTCGATTTTCATGAAATTTTTGCTAACAATAGATAAGAAGTTCAGCTTTCAATATATGGTTATTTGAAATTTGTTGTTGCACTTAAAGTGTTCAATTGTTCAATAAACTTTTAAGGTTGATTTAAAAGTTTTTGGTGTTAAACTTTTGGCGTTTTTTGATTTATAAATTATTTAATAAAAATTTAAAATTTTTTTAGAAAATTTATTAAAAATCTAGACAATTTTTTGAAACAGTCTACTGCAATAAAAATTTTAATTTTTTGAAAATTGTTTATGAGAACCAATTTTTGAAACTTTAAAAAATTTCAAAAAATACGTTTGGCCAGAAAATTTTATTTTTCTCGTTCATTTTTTATTTTATTTATTTAGTGAAAAATTTCACTTTCATTAGTTTTTTGTTATTTTAATTTTTTTATTTCCTTAATTTTATAATTTTGTTGTTGCATTAAAATTATGGTCTTAATGTTATTTAAATCTTTTAAACATTTTTTTTAATGTGTCTGAGTTGGGGTGACTGAATAATTTCGTATGAAATTAAAGTGTATTTTTTTCGTTGACGTAAATCTTTATTACGGGAGAAATTATAGTGATTTTGTAAAAAAAATTACATCAAAGTAAAATGGTCAAGTAAAAAACATGTTTAGACAAGAGATGACAAGCAAAAAAAAAAAAAACTAATTAAAAATAAAAAATTGCATAACAATTTTGAGAAAAAAAATAAATAAATTACAAAATTTATTAATAATTAAAGTAATGACCATTAAGCGATTTTTTTATTAAAAATTTTGTTGAAATTTGTATTTTTTTCCTTAATTTTTGCAAATTTTTTATTTAATGTGTAATTTTCTATATAAACAATTGTTTTTAAAATTAAGTTTTTAAATATGGAAATGTCTTCCATTAAACAATTCGTTTTTGTAAATATTTCCTTATTTTTCAAATATTCGCTAAATTATTGTTTTAAAACAATAAATAAAAAGAAAATTAAAATTGTAGACAAACGAAATACTAAACTCTATAAAATTACTCTCTAACCCAGTAATTTTACATGAATTTTAAATAGTTTTTATATTTGTTAGTTTTCGATACGCTTGAGTATTTTTTTAAATTATATTATTTCTTTTTTTATAAAAAAAAACAACAACAATAAGATAAAATAACAAATAATTTTAAAAATAATAAAAACAAAAACCCTAAAAACGTTAAAACCTCCACAAATTCCAAAATTAAATGTTTTTCTAAAAAAAAAAAACAACTCCAAATGTAAGTGATACAAAAGTGTTACAAAAGGTCTGTTTTAAAATTAAAAAAACTAAAAAAAATCAAATCACTTTTAATTTATATAAAAAATAATTATTTTTCTTTTTAAAGTTCATTGAAGTGTAAACATTTTATTTTAAAGTTAAATTTTTTTAAACTAAAAAATCTTCAAAAACTCTTTACTCAAACGTTTTTAAACTTCACTGAAAATGACAACATTTCTATACCCTACTCTTATAAATCTATATACCAAATTTTAGTAGACTAAAACACACCTTATATTAACTAATAATCAAGTCATTATATCTTATTGCAATAATTACATCATGTCCATCAGTCTGTCCTTCCTGCTGGGTATTTTATAATTTTCCACAACAAAATTACTTAATGCTTCTAAAATTTATTAAAAAAAATAAATTTTGATACCTTTTGCTAACCCTTAAATATATGAAACAAATGTATATCTAATCAGCTTTAATATGACATAACATTCAGATTGAAATCGCTATAACAAGCTAATTACTAGCGTCCATCAGTCCGTCTTTCCAATTCTATTTTTTTTAATTTACACAAAAAATGAAAAATTTATGAAAATTTTTTGATACTCCTTGCTTACCCTAAAATATATCAAAAAAAATTGTACACCTAATTTTGTATAATAAGCCATACTTTTAAGATAAAATCGCAATATCAATCTAATAATTCCGTCAGTCCTTCCTTCCATTTCGAATTTTTTAAAATTTACACAAAAATTTTTCGCTTCAATATTTTATATAAAAATTTTAATTTTTGATACTTCTTGCTAACCCTAAAATATATCAAAACATTGTACACTTTATTGTCTATAATGTGTCATACTACTCAAATAAAAATCGCTATAACAATTAAAATACCAGTGTCCGTCCGTCTGTCCTTCCAAATGGATATTTTTTAAATTTTCAAAATTTATTTGATGCTGCAATAATTTATATAATTTTTTTAGATACTCTTTTCTAAATCGAAAATATGGCAGCAAATTTTAAACCTTATAAGTTATAATATGACATACTACTCAGCTCAAAATCGTTCTCAATATCGAAGTACAGGTGTCCGTCAGTCTGTCCATCCAATTTGATTTTTTGCATTATTTTGAAAAATTAACATTTTTTAATGGTTGGTTTTATTTTTTGATAAAATTCTTTGTGAGCATCTTTTATAACCTTCTAACACATTAACAAATTGTATAATAAGTTAGTTTTATAACAGTATATAAATTGGTTAAAAATCTTTTCTAAATTTTAATTAAAAACTTCCAAACGTCCGTCCTTCCAATCACATTTTTCATATTTTCACAAAAGAAATTAATTAATGATTCGATATTTTATATATTTTTTTGAAATTCTTTTCTCACTCAAAAATCTATCAAAGAATTCTAAACCCCGTAAATTATAACAGGACATAATATTTGTTTTCAAATCCTCCTCACAATATTATTACAAATGTTCGTCAGTCCGTCCTTCCTACTATTTTCTTTATGAAATTAATCGTCTGATAATTATAATAAGAAATCGAGTTTTTATATTCTACACCAAGATATGGTTTACATCAGTAAATTATATGTCTAGTAAGCTCCAATATATCACTAATCTTGGCCAAATATCTCTTTCACATTCGATTCAGAAATGTCCGTCAGTCTGTCCGTTTGGTAAAAATAATACCACTATTCATGTATTATAATATAAAAATGGGGGTTTCTTCTTTAATACGTAGGAAAAGATTTAATCTATCTTTTGATATATAGAAATTGTTAAACAGATCCTCCGCATTAATTATAAATACAAATCAATTCAAAATCCTTTGCCGAATTCATGTAATCATGTCTGTCCTTCCGTCCGTTTTGCTAAGAATATAAGTTCAATTCAATTACAAAGATGACATGAAAATTGAGTTATAAAATTGTCATCTTGTTTAGAAAAATATATTTGTATTAAATTTTTTATATATCATTTAAAAGTGTAGACAACCACCTTAAAGTTTATGCAATTCTCATTTCAATAACACTTTTTAAGTTCATTTAACGATGTCCGTCCATCAGTCTCTCTCGTTTTTTTTATAAAGTTTTGTAATATTAACTAGGGCAGTTAATTAATAATAATTATATTTATTTTAAATGTTAAATTATTTTGTTAAATTTAAAAATAAAATTAATATCATAACAAACATACACATACATTACATATACAATTATGTAACGCTTGAGTGATATTCTTTATGATTTATTGAATAATATTTAATTACAGGGTTGAAATTAAATAACAACAAGAAACAAATGTTTTTAAAATTACAATTTTTTAAAAGGTTTCACAAAAATATTTTAAGGAAAATGAAATATGAACTCATATTTAAATGAATATAAATTAAAATAAAACGCTAGTTTAGCAACATTTAAAATATATTTGAAATGTTAAAAAGTTGAATTTTTCATTAAGGTAGAGACTTTTTAATTAAATTCCTGGGGTTGTTTGGTTAATGAATAATATAAATTTTTTTATCGCAAAGAAAACAAAACATATATATTTATATCTTAAAATTTGATTCGATGCAATATCTTATCTAAAACCGATTTTGTAATGTCCGTCCTTCCGTCTGGTTGGCTAACACTTTTAATTTTATTGCTCATTTAATACTCCAAATTGAAGACGCTCTTGTAGGTTTAACAGGTCCATTAGGCCCCTGTTTAAATGTTTTTTATATATAGATACATTTTTGAGATTCAGATTTAAGTATAGGTATAGTATTGGCTTCAAAATCGTTTATTTAAATTATATAATCATGTCCGTCCATCTGTCCCTCCATACGGGTTTTCTTTATAGCAACATAATCAGAAGAGATTAAGATGCTATTGTTCTTATAAATGGTTAAGGGTATAAAGAAAGCTTCACATTTCTTTATTGTTAAGAAAGCAAAACATATATATTTATATTTGAAATTGGATTTATTGCCTAGTGATGCGTTAAACCAATTTTATGATGTCCGTTCTTCCGTTTAATTTTTTACATATGATGCTTTAAGGTCAACACGTTCCCTTAGTTTCAATAGGAACATGTTGCACTAATGTTGATATTCATTATATGCAAAAAAATTATAGATATGTATCTAAATAAAGACGTGTTCTTTATTTCAAAATCCTTTATTTTAGTTATTAAATCATGTCTGTCCGGCCGTCTTTCCTTTTACGTATTTTGTAATATTAAAAAAATAAAAACGTGATTAACGGTAACTTTCTAATAAAGAAAAGACTTTCAAAAAAGCTTTTTAAAAATGTTATATACAGACAAATTATATATAAAATTTTCTTAAATTGCATGCTTCATTTTATTCTATGACTCTATCGATAACCATATATTAATGTCCGTCCGGCCGTCCTTCCATTCGCATTTTTCGTTATATTACAATAATTAAAACTTTGACTTTCTAATCAAAAAAAGGTATAGAAAAAGATTTATATCAAATTTTTATATATAGCAAAATCGAAAACATAATTATCTTAAACTATATGCTTCATTTTATTTCAAGGCTCTATTTAGAACCATAGAGTAATGTCCGTCCAGCCGTCTTTCCCTTCGCATTTTTCGTTATATTAACATAATTAGAAAAGGATTAAAATTAGCTTTCTAATAAATAAAAGAGCGTTAAATAAACATGATTAACAAATTTTAATGCACGGACAAATTTTAAAGATAATTATCTTTAATTTTATGTATCATTTTATTCTAAAGGTCTAACGGGATACAATTAGCAGTGTCCGTCCATCTGTCTCTCTTAATCCTTAAAATTGAAAAAAATAGTTTATTATTTCTTAAAAACTTCAATAGAAAATTCTTGATTTAAAGAAAAAATTTCATGTTTATGAATATATTTTTTAACTTTCCAATTCATTTTCTTTATCAAGTCGCAATTAATACATTTTTGCTAAAGCAATTTAATGAGTAAAAAAATTTTGGCGTCATTTTTTTAATATATTTTTTTTAACTATTTGAGCATTGAATTTTGTTATTTTTTAATGTTTTTGCTAAATATTTTGGCAAATTTACAAATAACTTGCGATAAAAAAAATCACAAAAATTTATCAAACAAAAATTCCTACAAAAAAAAAAAAAAAAAAAAAAAAAAAAACTTGAAATAAATTAACAAATTGCTTAAAAACAAACTACAATTAAATTAAAATAACAAAACAAAAAAATTCAACTAATTTCAATTATTTTCGCCAAATAATAAAAAAAACACACTCATTAAAATGACGTCATGTTTATTAAATAATTGAAGAAAACAATTTGTTGCTTTTATTATTAGAAAAATAAATAAGTTTTTTTTGTTGGGGTTTCAATAATAAATTAAAAGAAATTTATTGCAAAAATAAATGATTGATTCAAAAGGGAGTTAAATTATATAGTTTTTTAAAGTTAATATAAGAAAGCTCAATGTTATGAAACTCTTTCTTTGTTCTAATAATTTTATTAACAGTTCGTGTGTTTGTTTTCATTGTAATTCTAAGTAAATAAAGTAACAGGTTTGATCTTTTCAACTTTGTTTTCTATAAATCCTTTTCTTTATATTGTTTATATACAAAAGCTTAGAGCTGTGAAATTTTCTCTCTTGTAATTTATTCTCAAGGTGACAGATGAGTTTGTTTAGTAGTGAACATTGTTTTTTTTTTTTTAATATTGTTAAAAACCTGCTAATTACATTATTCATATACAAAAGCTAAGAGCTGTGAAATTTTCTCTCTTGTAATATGTTGTCAACATGAGTGATGAGTTTGTTTACTTATGAAAATTGTTTTTATATATTCTTAAAATCCTTTTATGTACATTCCATGTATACAAAAGCTTACTGTTGTGAAACAATTCTCTCTTGTAATTTATTACGAGAATGACAATTGAGTTTGTTTTGTTTTTATCATTGTGTTGTTATATTTAGTAAGTTTAGAATGTAACTGTTATTTTCCTAATGTACACAGAGTGATATTTGTTTATTTTCTGCTCTTTTATTTTGTTTTCATTTCCTGTTGAATATTTTTTGTTTAAATTGAATTTTTTTCTTTAGATTTTTTGCTATTTTTAAACAAAAATTATAAAAAATAGAATTTTTTAAATAGTTTTTTTCTCTATTTAATTATAGATTAGTTTATGCCGGCAAATATTTATTGGTGTCAGCATACGAAAAAAAAAACACACACACACACGCTCTCACACAAAATGAAAAATGACTCAAACATTTAATTTGATGTCATTTTTTAAATAGAATAAATGAAAAAATAATCTAATAAAAATATTAAGAAAATAAACAAAATAGTAAAGAAGACTGAAAATTTTAGGGTGTTCAGAAAACTCAATTAAATGGAAATAATTAAAGTGTACTTTTTATTTAATTGTGTATCTCCAAGAACTTAAAGTTCTTAGAAATTTTATTTATTACATTCATTTTAATAAATTCCCTCCTACTTATTTGTTATTTGAGGCAGGTTAGGTTTCTTTTTTTTATTAATGATGATGATAATGATGTTAAATTGTTAGGGCAAAAAAAACGTGTGTTTAAATCATTTAAAAATTTTTCTGTGGTTTTTATTAAGTGTTCATTTTTTTATTTTACTTGTGGGCTAAATTAGGTTAAAATGTTAGAGAAATATTCGCTGAGAGAAAAAAGTTCAACACTTAAAGTTATTTTTAATGGAAAAAATTTAAAGTTATTTTTAAATACAGAAAAAAATTCTCTGAATTTGATCAAAATTTTATAGATTTTTGGAGAAACTAATTAAATTGTTTTACTGCTGAATATTCCTTGAACAGTTGACTTTGATAATCAGTTGGAAGTTTTTAAAAATTCCTAATATTTTGTAAATGAGAGAGATTTTATGATCAAATCCTAATTAATATTAATCATACGTCACCCCTCATAATTAAATTAAAACATCTTTTAATTTAATAAAAATTTGAAAAGAAAACATACATTTTAAATTGTAAAATTTGAAACTACTTTATAATATTTAATAAAATTTTATTAATTTAAAAATTTTTCCAGTTTTTTTTGTATTAAAAGTTTAAAAATTTTAATTTGAAAATTTCCAGCTAAAAATTTTGTTAATTAATTTTTTTTAATTTTTATAAATTATTGCCCTTTAACACTTAAGTTTTTAAACATTTTAGTTTTTGAAAATATATCCTATAGTTCCCAAGTTATAGCGATTTTTATCACAGGACTTTTTTATAAAAAAAATATTTTTTTTGTGCAAAAATTTATTTTAAATGTATTAAATTTTATAATTATTATTCTTAACACTCTTAAGTTTCTTAAATTTTAGTTTTTTAAAATAAATCCATTAGTTCCCAAGTTATAGCATTTGATATCGAACACTCTTATTAATATTCAGTTTTGTTTCAGTGCCTCGTTGTCATTATTTATATGAGCAAAGAAACGCTTTTTGTGGCAGCTTTAAGCTCTGAAAATATCTAAAATTTAAGACAATAATCTAAACAATTATTCTGTTAATAAAAAATTTAAAAATACTTCACCCATATTAGGTTCCCTTCAATTAGCCGTCCATCCAAACTAATATCATTAACATAACTCTAAAACGGACAGAAGGACGGACACTGCAATATTGCATCTGTTAAAGGCTTAAATATAAACAATGTGTGATATTAAAGTTTTTAATCTATGAAATCTGTCTATGTATACAAATTTTAAAAATAATCTCATTCTCCTAACAAATATTTGTCAATTACGTTAGATCCCTGTGTAATATTATGAGCATTACTTTAAAACGGACGGAAGGACGGACATTGTTTTATTGCTCCTTTAAGACTCTTAAATATAATTCGTGTTAGATATTTTAAATAGAAGTCTATTATATATTTCTGTGTATAAAAATATTAGAAAAATATTTTAAATGTTCCCATTTCTAAAGCTTTAATTAATGATCCCTGTGTAATATAATTTACATTTCTATAAAGCAGACAGAAGGACGGACATTATTAAAAAGGTTAAATGAGAGATTTTGAAATAAGTAGTAAATCAACTTTTACTTAACAATCTAAGGAATTTGTCTGTATATAAAAATTAAATCAGATCGATTTTTTTATACATATTTTGAAGCTAAAACCAAAAAGCTTTAGGCGGAATTAGTTCAAAAAAATGTATTTTGAGGTTAAGTTTCTGTACTTTCTTTTTATTGATTTTATGCATTCTTAACTTTAAATTATAGTTTGAAGTCTTGAGTTTAAAATATCTTTAAAATATTTTAAAAATTTATTAAAATTTAAAAGTTTTTTTAAGTTTTTCCAAATTTTTATCTAATTAATATCAATCATACGACTTGATATTTTATTTGAAAAAATTGTTTTATCTGTAAAACTAAAAGAAAATTCTTAGATTTTGTTATTAATTTGAAATATTAAGGTTAGATTTAACATAATTTTAACAAATCTTTAATGTCATTATAATTTTTTTTCTTAAAATAAACTGCAGTTTTTTAACCTTAAATTTATAATTTTTTTGTTTTTTCACTCATCATAATTTGTTCTCATCATAATTTTTAAGTTAATAACAAGGTCAATTGCCACTTATTTGTGAAAAATTATATATAATTTGTTTAATTTTAACAACAAAACTTAAATTTTTATAAAAAAAACATTTAACGTAATGACAAATTGTTTTTTGCCTTTAAGCTTTCTTGTTTATTAAATATTTTTTTTGTTTTTGTTTTAGCATCTTTTGGTATTAAGTTTTTTATGCAAAATAAAATTTAAGAAAAAAACTTCATTTTTTTTTTTTTTTTTGACATTTTAGCTTGAGGTTAAATTTTTTCTGTGATTCATAATTTTTGTTAAATGCCCCTCCTCAGAAACCGCATAACGAATGGAAATTAAAAACATGTTAAAGCAGAAAATTATTATAAAAAAATAATAGATTTTTTTGTTTTTTTTTTTTTTAATTAATAAAAAATGAATTTGAAAAAAAATCGAAATAAATTAAATAAAAACAAATTAATTTAAATAACAATTTTGAAAAAAATTATAAATAATATTATATTTTAATATTAAATAAGAAATTGTAATATAACGGAAATTGTGGTTATGAAATTAGGAAAAGGCACAATAACCTTTGACCTTTTTTTTTAAGAGAAATATTTGCTTTTCTATTTCTTTCTACATTTCATATTTACTAATTTTAATTTTTTCTCTTAAATTTTTAGCTCTGGTCGACGGCATATGGTGGGATCCAATGCCCTAGCCAAGTAAGTATATAAAAATTTTTAATTTTTAATTATTTTACATACAAACAATTCGAATTCGCTTTATTTTGATCATGTTATATTAAAGCTAGCAGCTATGAAAATATTTAAATTGAATTCCTATCAAATATGTCTTTGATTAAATATTTTAATTTTAAATTATGTTCATTTGATTTGAATTAGTTTTATTATTAATAATAAGTATTTTCATGAATTAATAATAATTTAACCGTATTTTATATGAAAGCTAATAACTATGAAAATCTTATTACTGCATATAAAATAAGGGCGAAGAAGAGAAAAAACAACATATAGTTTTTCATCACAGCTTGTGTTTGTTTTCTTTGTAATTAACAGTAAATTCAGTAAACTGTTTAATTGTATATTGTTTGCTTTGATTAAATCTTTTTATACAAAAGCTTTGTATACAAAAGCTGAGATTTATGAAACGTTTTTCTATTGGATGACAGATTAATTACATTACATATATTCAAAAGCTATATGTTATGAAATGTTTCTCTCTTCTGTTATACTGAACTGAGTTATTTTTTTATATCAGTATTTTTTTGGGTTTTTATTACAATTGTTTTGTTTATTTTACAGTGTTGGTATACAAAAGCTAATAACTCTGAAACAGGGTTCTCCATTACGCGATTTTCTCGTATAACTGTGTTTATTCTTTAACAAAACATCCAGTTTCTAACTTAAATAAATTTGTTATAAAAAAACTGAAAATAATATTTTCATTTCCCAAAAATCAATTTCCTATCCCTGGTTTATTTTTCTCTTCAATTGAAGGAATATTATCCATATCAAAACACTCAATTTACCATCTCTGCTTTATTTCTCTAGCAAACTTTAAAAAGTAAAAAAAATTGCTAAGAAATTTAACACAATTTCCATTAAAATAATTTGTTTACCGCTAAGAAGGTTTTGAACTTTGCTAATTACATATGTTTTCTTTGTTTCCCTTAAAATATGCTATAAATTTTTGTTTATAAAAAAATTTAGTAAATGAAAGTTCTGCATATTGCAGATGGATGTGCTTCTTAGTATCGATACAAACCTTAAAATAAATTCTAGTAGTTTTTGTTATTATTTTAGTAAAGACACTCGACATGTGTTGAGAATGAAAAAGTATTCACAATAATTTTACTTTCTGGTGGAGAGAATTGAATTTGGTGGAATTGAATTGAATTGTGAATTAAAATTGAATTTATGGCAAAGAAAATAACCCAACGTACATTTTTGAGGAAATTTATATGAAATTTGTTTTTAAAATTATAATTTCTTAAATTAATAAAATATTGATCAAAATTATTATATTTTAAAAAAAGAAATTTTTATTAAAAAGAAATCTTTCAAAAAATTCATGATTTTCTTTATATATTTATTACAAGAAAGACAGACAGAAGGACGGACGCTGTTACATTTCTTCTGACAGTTCTACAAACATTAAAACTTTATTAAATTAAAGCACAAAATTTATGCATTTAATCTATATTGATTAAATATTAGAAATAGTATTAAAACCATCTTTCGTTATCGTCTTAATAGTCCTACTTATAGTCAACCTTGCACAATTTTATTAAACTTAGTTATAAAGCGGACAGAAGGACGGACGTTGTTAATTTCATTAATTAAAAGATATGGAAATAAATTTTACACCTGCATTAAGATCATAATCTCTATATTTTTTCTATATACGTATATTAAATAAAAATCAGCTTAAAATGCTAATTGTGAAGAAAATAAAATTTTTAGTTAAAAATGATGTTTTTTTATAATACCATAGAAAGACGGAAGGACGGACAAAGCTGTATAAATTTTAGACTTGGTTTTCGCAAAAAGTCTTTATAAAATTAAAGCCAATATTCTATAATTTCTTTCTTGTCTAAAATAATTATTCTAAAATGATTTTGACACCCGCCTTCACATGTCTTATCAAATATTGCTATTAAAAGTTTATCCTACAATATTATTAAAATCTTGTATAACGGATGGAAGGACGGACGTTATTGATTCCTCTAAAAAAGAGATTTTGAAATAAATTTTGAAACCTAAACATAGATTCAAATCTGTACAAAATTTCGGTATATAAATTTAATTAGTTAAGCTTAAGCAAAGCGATTTTTATTAATTTCTTTTGAAATAAATATTTTCCTTCTTAATTTTTCAGTCAACTGTATCGCTCTTCCAGTTTTAATTCTTCGGGTCGTAGTTCCAACTGTGATAATTCAGAATCTGATATGTATCCTGATATGGAGGATGTACAAAACATTAATTATAAGGTAAGTAAATTTGACACATTTTAATTGGAATCCTTAATATTTGTAAATATAATGCATCAGATATCGGACTTTAACTTTTATTTTATTTAAAATTGTATTCGGATTCAGTTAATAATTAGCAATCTGGAGAAGATTATTGAGGTCAGATTATTCTAATGGAATTGATTTTAAACTAGATGCGGAACAATATTTCCGATGCACGAGGTAGTGCATCAGATTTTGGACTATAATTTCAACTACTGTTTGGACCAGTATTTTGATTATAATTCGACTATATTCTGATTTAGATTCAGGATTTATGTCATGACAAATTGAAATTTTTCAAAATCTAGTTTAATGTTTTATATATCGGTCCATAACATTTAAAATTTTTATATAGCAATTTATGGACTATAGATTCACTATTGTCTGAACTATAGATTCAGTCTGGTCTATAGTTACATTAGAGTTTCGACAAACGATTCACTATAGTCTGGTCTTTAGATTCATTTGAGTATGATCTATAGATTTACTATAATTTGGGCTTTAGATTCCCTAAAGTTTGGACTATAAATTCTCAATATTCTAGAGTTTAGATTTCCTAATGTCTGGACTAGTAATTCTCTTTAGTCTGAACTATAGAGTCTCTTTAGATTTTCTAAAATCTGGACTATAGATTCACTGTAGTGTAAGCCATTGGTTCACTATACTGTGGATCATAGATTTACTAAAATTTGCACTATAGATTCTCTAAAGTCCAGGCCATAGATTCTTTATAGTCAGGTCTTTCGAGTATATATTTCCTGAACTAAAGATCTACTAAAATCTATAGATTCTCTACAGTCTAAACTATTGATACTTTATAATCTTTCATACTTTCATTTTTAGTTCAGAGGTTGCTTCAGATATCGGTCAATAACTTTTGTGCTTTTAAACTGATTTTCCTTTTTATATAGAAATCTGTGGAGGCCGATTGCAAATAGTTTGGCAAAATTACATTGTCTGCCAAATTTTCTTAT